>BFEA01000336.1:1146331-1156331 GCA_003427395.1 Chara braunii
CTGTGATGGATCGCCTAGATACAAGCACGCTTCCACCAAGAAGCGGAACTCTACCAAAGAAAAAGAAAACCTGAGTAGTCTAGGATGCGGATCAAGCTCCATGTTGAGTCCATGCGATGCAACCTAAGATAGAAAATGTCACAAAAACAGCAATGTCACAGCTAACAGTCTAAGTGAAAGTAGAAGCAACTAACTAGCATACACGTCCTAGGAAAGCAGAAAGTAATGACCACTAGATCCTAGAATGTTGGAGGCAGTAGCCTCAGTCTGGAAACAACTGACTAGTGTATAAGTCCTAAGAACAGCAAAAGCAAAACAACTAAATCCTATAAATGTTAGAGGCAGTAGCCTCAGTCTGAGAGCAACAAAGCAACAACAAGACAACCATATATCACAGAGGAGTGTGTCACAAACCAAAGGGTAGGATGATCTCTGAGGGTGGCGAATGCAGCCTAGGGGTCGATAACTCCTAAGGGCATCCACACATAATGACAGGGGAACACATGTCATCAGGCTCAATGAGGGTAGGGAACTGAGAGCGAACAAAACCAATGACCCTAACAGATAGACCATCAGGGCGGGTAATGCTCGACTAAAGGGGTGACCGCTATGGAGGGTCGACCATGCAAGGGAACAAGGGAGCCTGGTATATTGGGTGCACCTAGATGAAGCATGTGAGGCTGCCTAACTAGGGCGTGAGGGCCGGCAGAGAGGAGAAAAAGTGATGGTTAAGGGAATCATGCAAATGACTCCTAAGGTGGGGGAAGTCGGAGCTGGATCCGTAAGTTGGGAAGCCAAGGCAACACTACAGTCCCGATGCCTATGCGTATACCAAGGGAGAGCCGAACTCAGAGGAACCCGGTGAAGGGAGATCATCATGCGACACAACCAGGGTACTGTACAGGGTAAAATGGTAAGAGAGTGACGACATCTGAAGTAGGCAGAGTTGATCGTGACGAAGTCCATGAAGCTGCCAATGACGTCCATGATGAGAAGTACGGAGTCCGGAATGTCGTCGAGGAAGAGTCGCAACGTCGACAAGCTGAAGTGGCAAAACTGGAGTGGATGGAGTACTGAGAAGTCAAAGACGTGGGAAGATAAGTCATAGTCAGTCGTCGTGTCGAGCATGACGACGACGAGTGCACTGTGGATGCTCAAAAGCATCGAACTGCTGCTGAAGGTCTGCCTCGGATGGAGCAGGCTCGACTTCAGCGGTCTCCTCAGCCGAGGGAGAAGGAGGGGGGTCAGTGGACTAAGGACGATCAGTCAACCCAGCACGACGAGTACGGTCATAGGCACGCACCAACATGCGAGCATGCTGCAAGTGCTCGAGGGGCTCCCAAGTAGCCTCATTATCAGGGTAACCCTTCCAACGTACGAGATACTCTACATGGGGAGGGTTGTCGTCGGTGACTCGACGACCAATGATGTCTAAAACGAGGAACTCCTCGTGGTCGTCCACCATGATGGGTGGAAGGCGCTTGTCTGGTTGTCCAGCGAAACGCTGAGACGGTCTGCGGTAAGGACGCAGTAATGAGACGTGGTAGACATCGTGCATACGAGCCTGGCATAGGTAGTCGGGCAGCTTCACACGAAAGTTGACCAGGCTAGAAGCCGTATCAGAACCGACGGCCTGGAGAATGCGGCATGGGCCAAAGAAACGACGCCGAAACTTGCAAAGCGTGTCCACTTCGAGCTGTAAGTGGCGGGCATCGATAAACACATCATCACCGACTTTGAATGGATGATTCATCGTCGATCGGTTCGCACGTGCTGCCATGCAATTCTGGGAAACGACTATGTGCTCATGTGCGGTCTTCATGATTGACGTTATGTGTGCAACCCAATCATCCAGAGTCGGACAACTCGTGTCGGGGTGCATCTATGACGGTCGAAGGAAATCCGCGAGAACACGAGGGTGATAGCCGAGGTCGCAATATTAAGGCGACATCCCCGTGGCTGGCGAGACGGCGTGGTTGTAGGCTATCTCCGCGTCGGCAAGATGGAGATCCCACTGCTGGTCGTCACGAACAACCTTTCGGAGGATATCTCCGAGAGTCATGTTCGTGACCTCAGTCTGACCATCAGTCTGGGGATGGTAAGACGAGGGGAAGCGGAGCTGGGTGCCGTAAATCTCGTGGAGCCATCGCCAGAATCGGCCGGTAAAGCGTGGGTCACGGTCAGATATGATGCTCAGAGGTAAGCCGTGATCACGCACGACTAGGTCAAACACAATGTCGGCGACCTCACGTGCACTAATGGCATAGCAGCACGGAACAAAGCGTGCACGCTTTGTGAAGCGGTCGATGACGACCAGGATAGCATCATGACCGTGGGGGGTCGGAGGAAGAAGAGGACCGATAAAGTCCATCGAGATGGACTGCCAACGACCCTCAGGAATAGGAAGAGGCTGGAGCAAACCATAAGGCAGGTGATTCGCACTGTTCACCTCCTGACAAGTGGGACACTCTGCGACGTAGTCCTTCACAAAGTCCTTGCGCTTCGGCCAGACGTACAGGCGGCTCACACGAGCCAACGTCTTGTGGAAGCCCATATGACCGGCGGATGCCTGGTCATGAAACTCTGCTACTGCCCCTGCACGTAGCTGTCCAAAGGAGGGAACGCAAATACGGGGCTCTCTGGTGCCCTGTGAACCGTGCCAATATACAAGACTGTTGTCCCCGAGGGAGCAGTTTGGGACGGTCTTGCCACTTCGAAGGGTCGCATGGATGTCGCGATAGTCGGGGCAGTGGCGGTACTGAGTGCGAAACTCGTCAATCACTAAGCGGTGGACGGTGGCGACCTAGATGGAAGCGAGTTGGATCTGTTCTTGATCGTGGTCAGGGCGCCGGAATAAGGCATCCGCGACCCGATTAATCTCACCCTTGATGTGCTCAGTGGTGAAACTAAACTCGGATAGGTCGCGGCACCAGCGAGCCTGTCGAGGAGTGAGCTTCGACTTTGTCAGAAAAGCCTGGACAACAGAGTTGTTTGTGCGCACCGTGCATGGTGCCCCGTGCAGGTAGTGACGTCAGTGCCGAGCGGCATAAACTACTGCGAGAACCTYACGTTCATCAGCAGTGTAGTTTATCATGGCGGGCAAAAGCTGACGGGAGGAGAAGGCTATCGGACAATCACCTGAGCGAGACTCGACAGTGYCGTCCTCGGCGATGGTAGGAGAATAGTCAATAGAAGGCTCGTTAGTAGTTGAACGAGTAGGCGTCAGGCGAGAAGCAGTGGTAGGGGTAAGAGGTGGGAAGCAAGGGATGAGAGGATGAGAGGAATCAGGATAGGAGGGAAAAATCTGAGAAAACATTGTTCCTACAACAAAGTCTGACGCATCGGTCGTAAGGATAAAAGGGCGGTCAAAATAAGGTAGGTGAAGAACCGGTACACATGTCACCGCCTTCTTGAGGGCGTGGAAGACGTCCTCGTGGAGGGGTGTCCAAGCCCATGGCGGGTTCTTCCGGAAGAGGGTGGAGGTAAGGACGTAGGAATACCTAGTGTATCCATGGATGAAATTACTATAGTAGCTAGTGAGGCCTAGGAAGATGCGAAGCTGCTTGGCGGATGTGGGGACGGGCCACTCCGCAATAGCAGTGATCTTCGCGTCGTCCATGTGGAGACCTTGGTCAGACACGTAGTGTCCTAAGAAATCCACTTTGTGTTGGGCAAACCGACACTTGCTCAGCTTGACGTAGAAGCCATGTGTGCGCAAGCGGTCAAGGACGTCGCGGAGGTGGCTGAGATGCTCTTCAAGGGTACGATTGTAGATCAGGATATCGTCGAGGTAGACAAGAACGTACTGCTCCAGGATGTCCTTGAAGATGTTGTTCATCGCCCTCTGGAAGGTAGCAGGTGTGTTGGTGAGGCCGAATGACATCACCGTAAACTCATAGTGGCCGAAGTACGATCGGAAAGTTGTCTTCGGTTGTTCCGCTGTAGCGACGCGGAACTGATGGTAAACGCAACGAAGATCAATCTTCATAAAGAAGTGGTTGCCTGCTAGACTGTCGAATAGCTCGTCGGAACGAGGCATGGGGTAGCTGTTCTTAACCGTGTAGCGGTTGAGGCCGCGATAGTCAATGCAGAGACGGAGAGTTTCATCCGCTTTGTGAGCAAAGGGGGCGGGTGCACCCCACGAGGAGTTGCTGGGTTTTATGAAACTCAGTCTCAAGAGCTCCTAAAGCTGACACTTGAGTTCAATGACCTCGGGGATCGAGAGTTTATAGGGTGACTGGTGGTGAACACGATAATCAGACACGAGCTAGATGGAATGCTCGACATCGCACATCGGTGGGATGCCGACGTGCGAGAACGACGATGGAAAAACGTCGTGGTACTCTTGAATGAGGCACAGACTACGAGCTCCAGGTCGGCCGTATAGCATGCGAATTCCTCAGTGTCAGCATCAGCGTGCGACGGCGGGGTGGATTCGACGGACGGCGGAGAGACGGAAGTAAAGATGGGAGTCATGGAGATAGAAGGAGGATCTGGCTCCAGAGAGATGAGCTCGGCGTCGGGACAGGGTGGATCATAGTGCAAGAGGTCCATAACGTTCATCGTGAAGAACGTGACGTCGTACTGTCGGATGAAGTGAGCGAACTGCCAAGGCGAGGTGACGGTGATAGTAGGAAATGGCGTGGGCACGGAAAGCTCCGGGGGAGGATGGTCGGGGCATGCTGATGCGGTAGTACCTACGAAAGGTACGCAATACGTCTGTTCACACTTCGTTTTGAGAACGAGGGTGTTGGTCGCCCAATTGGCCTCGGTGTTGCGGAACCAACGAGACCACGGAGTGCCGAGAATGAAATCGTACTCCGTCTCCATCACATCGAAATGTGCAGAGGAGCGGTGACGACGAGACACCGGGGGACGATCAGTCGGCTCGAGAGTGAGGAAGAAACAGAGGTGGGTGACTGTCTGATCGAAGAAGTGCTGGGTCTTGTTATCCCCTAAGGTGACGGAGATGGGAGTTGGAGACCCTGTCGTGGGTAGGCGGGTTTATTTCACCACACGTGGGTGAATGAAGTCGCCCTGAGAACCGGAATCCCACAGCGTTGCGTACACCCTCGTGGAGGTCCCCAATCGTACTGGAATGATTGGGAGGGTGCGATAAGGGTCAGAGAGGATAGTGAGAAGGCGACACAGTGCAGCGACATGGAGGGTGAGTCGCTCCTTACGAGCCTGGAGCATGCTCAAGTCCAGAAGAGAGAATACAATATCCTTGCGAGTCGCAAGCTACTCGCTGCAATGGGCTGAGCGAATGGCTCGATGTGTCGGTAGTCGCGGAGGGGTAGGAGGGGAGACGGTGGTCTGCGGAGGCGCAGACGGTACTGCGACAGAGGGCTGTACACTGTGCCGGGTCCTACGATACCACAGCTCCAGTAGGGAGAGGGGCGAACCGCGACGGAGATGTCGGGAAGCCAACTACTGAGGAGGGCGCGGGTGTACACTGCACCGTGGCTAGGAGGCGCCGCGGGGATGCAAGGCGTCGCGGGGGGACTGAGCACAGCGCTGGTGGAAAAGGTCAGCGAACTGGCAGTCAAGGACGACGGTGTAAGGGCACCGCGAGGAGGTATGACCGTCCTGGCGGCATCGCAAACACCCACGCCGACCCAAAATGGTTGGGCGCTCCTCTGTGGAAAGGACACCGCGAGGAGAGACAAAGCCCTGAGGAAGGTCCTGCTGAGGGACCTCGGGGGGCAACGCGCCATCGTGACCAGAGCGGCTGCGTGCCCGGGAGAGGGTGGAGAGGATGAGCTGGAGGCGCTCGACCATAGGGAGAGTAGATTCCTCCAGGTGGTCGTGGACGGCCTCCGAGGTCGAGGTCGTCACTATGGTCATCCTCGGGCAACAGCGGGGCAACAGCGTGCTGCTCACCATACTCGAGCGCGCTGAAGCAGCGCGAGAAGTGGCGGCCCTGCTGAGCGGAACGGCAGGGGCGGCCGCGGAAAGGGGAGTGGCGCTGGGAAGTGTCGTGAGAGGAGGAGGGGGCGTAGCCAGTACGCTGAGGTTAGGAAGAGGAAGCGGGGTGAAGACGGACCCACATCCGCTGATGGGTCCTGGCGGCCTCATAGGCCTGCGAGGCCGATGTGAACTCGTACCGCCATAACTCAGAGCGGTACTCAAGGGGAAGGTTGGCCAAGAAACGGTCGATGAGGGCAGCCTAAGGGAGGAACGCCACATCACAAATGAGGCGGGCGTCCTCAAAGACCTGCATGTGGTGGTTCACGCCGGTAGCGCCACCAGAGCCGGAGTAGTGTGTGCTGACGACGCGCTTGAAGGCGTCAATGACGTCATGTCGGGCTCCGAAGCGGTCCTCGAGGAACGCCTGAAAATCCATGAAAGTCGGGGTCCGACCCTCACGAAGGGAGTGCGCGTAGAAATCCTTCCAGGCGTCGAAGGGACCGCCACGCAGGCGCGTGGAGAGGTGACCCACCCACGTGTCGGGTGGGGCGCCCATGAGCTGGAGCGTGTGGGTGGCAGACTGTAGCCACCGAGACACGCGTATCCCTGTACCGTTGTACAAGGCAATGTCCACCAAGTGGACGAGTGGTGCGCAACCATTTTGGCGGCGAGGGGATCGAGGAGCAGAGGTCTGTGCTATGGCTGAGTAAGTCGGCGCAGGTCCTGGAGAAAGGGGCGCAGCAGACTGTATGCCCGGACCGCATGGGGAAGATGCGGGGGCAACCGCGACAGGCTGCGAGGGAGCTGCGTTAAAAGAGGTGGCAACAACCGAGGGAATAGGAAGAAGATGGGATAAGGATGGATACGGTGCAAGGTGAGGGAAGCGAGCCTGCATGGAAGGAAGAGTAGAGGAGGAAGGGGGTGCGCCCAAGGGCGCGACCACTTGTGAGGGTAGAGGTGGCTGAAGGCGTAAGAGGGCGAGGTCGGCCCGAGTTTGGGCAAGCTCGTTCTTGAGACGTCAAACGTAGATTGAGCGAGGAATGGTAGGAGGAAGAGTGGGGGAAGTGGACGCACGAGCGGCACGGGGCATCCCACAGGGGGCAGAGCCAAATGTTTCTGCGGTCGTGCGAAGGGGAGGGAGAAGCAGGGCATCCGGAAAAGCTTAGACCATAGCAGCGGGTTGTGGTCTCGTGGCCGTAGTGACCGGAATCTGGGCAGGTTCGCCCGTAGAGTGAGGGAGGGCCTGACCCGTGGCGGTCGTCGCGCTAGGAGCGTAGACGGTCACCAGGATGGCCGGGTCGGGGGCGGCAGAGGAGGAAGCTCCGCCCTGGCCACCATGTCGGAGGACGGGGGATCCAGATTGGGAGCCAGGAGAAGAGAGAGAGGGGGGAGAGGAAGGACGGCAAGCGTCCTGGAGTTGCCACAGGCCAGCGGCAAGAGTCGCCACCTGCGCCTATAAGGGCGCAAGGAGGGAGGTGATGAGGGTGTGCAGATCCCCCTGGGGCTGATGGCCCTGGTCCATCGGCACGGGTGTGGAGCCCGATGCCGAGGTTGTCGCTGCCTCGGCGGCTTGGGACACACCGTCGGCCATGGGGAGGTAACGGGTCGGACTAGAGAGGGTCGGGGGAGGTCCTCGTGAGCGGAGGGCGTAGGGGGTGCTCTGCGATAGAAGGCGACGGGCGGCGCTAGTAAATCGAGCGCGGGCGCCATCAAAGGGGGAGGGGTGGTTCGGATCCAGGGTGCCTCAATGAGAAGGGAAAGTAAAAGGGGGGGTTAGGAGAACCCTAAACCCTAAAAAAAAACTAAGAAAACCCTAACCGGAATTTGAGTGGTTAGGGTAGGGTACCGGTGACCTAATGAAGAAAATAAAATAGCAAGCATAAAGGGGGAAGGTGGGAGGAAAAATAAATAAACAACGAAATTTAAAAAAAAAAAAAAAAAAAAATAAGAAAATAAATCAATAATAAAAATAGTTAAGGAAATAAGGAAACAAAGTGCGAAGAGATAAATAATATTTATTGTTTTAGAATTTTCGGCAGCATTTCCCCACCCCCCATGGGGTTAAGACTGTACCAAGGGAAAGGAGAGACCAAGATAGGCACACTAGGTTGAAAAAATACTGCAAATTAAAAATTTCAGAATAAAAATATAATAAATAAATAAATAAATAAATAAATAAGTAGATGAGGAGGTGAAAAAAAATTAAGTGTTGGATTTTCAAAAATTATGGCAGCATTTCGTTACCCCCATGGGGTCGAAGTGTGCCGTCAAGAAGAAAGGCTAAGTAAAATGAGAAGATTTTGTCAGTACTTCACTACCTCCAAGGGGTCAAAATGTGATGAAAAAGACTAAGTGAAAGAAAAACAGAAAATTTCGGCAGCACTTTGTTACGCCCACAGGGTCGGAATGTGTGCCGAAAGCAAGAATGACTAACTCCTAATCAGATTTAAGGGTGTCGCAAGGAAATTCGAATTTCCAGAATAAAATAAAAATAAAATAAAATAAATCAGAAAATAAGAAAAAAAAGTGGGGGATAAGATAATACGATTTTTTTGGAAAAAGAGGAAAGATAAATCAAAAGGAAGATAGAAAAAAAAAAAAAAAAAAAAAAAAAAAAAAAAAAAAAGTTGTCTTGCACTGCTTTAAAGGATCCCCACACCAAATTTGACATGAAACAGAGTATTTTTTTGAAATAATTAGTACCGGGGGGGGGGGGGGGGGGGGGGGGGGGGGGGGGGGTTGGGGGGTGAGATTGATTGATTGATTGATTGTTTGCTTGATTGTTTGACTGATCGGTCGATTATTTGATTGATTGATTCATTGATTGATTCTTTGATCAATGTAAGCAAAGTAATCAAGAGCGTACTCATAAGCAATGTACATTGCAAACAGAGTATCTGCCAAGCACGAGCAGAACATTGAACCCGAATGTAGCCTCCATGTGGCGGACCCACCATGTGTGGTGCTCCGTTTGGGATAGAGATGGAGATGGAGGAAGAAGGGGGAGCGAGAGGGCACAACGCAGCTCTTATGCTAGACTCCAACGCACGTACTCGAAGATGTTCGAATGTAAAATGATCCGAAAACAGACATCAGCTGGGGTATACCCCAGCGGACTGACGGACTGGACTGGACTGGCTGGTACCGACAAAGGTACCGGCCTAGACTGGACTACCCCGAATACGACACAGGCCTATGAGAACAGACCAAGAGGCTGGTCTCACTGGCCAACCAGAGGTCCGCTACACGATCCTCGGTCTGTGATGGATCGCCTAGATACAAGCACGCTTCCACCAAGAAGCGGAACTCTACCAAAGAAAAAGAAAACCTGAGTAGTCTAGGATGCGGATCAANAAAAAAAAAAAAAAATTCGAAGTAAGAGGGAAGAGGGATGAAAAAGTGAAGGAGGAAAGAGAGAAGTAGGTGGGAGAGAGAAAAGGCGTAAAGGGGGACTGATGGGTTGTAGTTGGGGGAGAAAGGGATGTGAAAGGTGGAGGAGGATCAAAAAGCAAAGAGAAAAAGGAGAAAGGAAAAGAAATAAATGAATAAAAATGGGGAGAGGGGTATGAGTAATGAGGGTGAGTAGGAGGAAGGGAATGAGGTAGAAGAGGACGAAGTAGAGGGGGTGAGTCAGAGGAGAGAGAAAAGGTAGGGAAAGTGGGTTAGTAGGGAGAGGGAAGAGAGAGGTGATACCTGGTCCTTGGTGTCTCCAAGGGCACAAGGTATACCAAGACCAGGAGGGTCTTGGCCTTCGCTGCCTCAAGACAACTAGATGGGAGAGGGGGTGGCACTGCAAATGGCCACGTGCGCAGGCAGCAACAGTTACGGAGAGGGGGGGGGGGGGTAGCTGGCACGCACCTTTTCAACAGCTGCGTGCCGCACTACAAAGCCATAGACACACTGTGGCGAGTGTGTTATGGCGGCAGCTATGCACACGCATAGCCAGCAACTGCCCAAGTTCAAACCCTGGTGGCAGCGTGCATCCCGGATCTTGATAATATAAAATCCGGGAGCGGGGCGGGGCGGGCAGTGGGGCAGCGTGGGCACGTGTGCGTGTGCGGCGGCCTTGGCCTTGGCACACGCGTCGTGA
>BFEA01000336.1:1162965-1181663 GCA_003427395.1 Chara braunii
ACAGTCTGCAGAATCCCCTCACTGATTACACTGTAAATGATAATCTACCTTAACCAAAATCAAAGTAGACTATCACTCACCCACACCAGATGAAAAACTCTACAGACTGTCGATATATATATATATATATATATATATTTGCTTATGTGAGTATTAAAAAAAAGGGGGTGATTTTGAATTGTTTTTCTGAGGCTGGTGGGGCTAAGGCTGTCCGAGCTTTTTGAACTGTGTGTGTGTGTGTGTGTGTGTGTGTGTGTGTGTGTGTGTGTGCACGTGTGCCGGGGGGAGGGGAGGGAGGACCCCTCCCCCACCAATCAATCAATCAATCAGTCAACCAATCAATCAATCAATCAATCAATCAAAAAAACTATCAATCAATCAATATTTATATTTTTTCTAAACTTGGCCGCACGGCCTCGGCCGCAGGCCCGCAGTCGGCCTCCTCGACCGCCACCGAGACTGCAGGATCAGCGGCCTGGGGTGTCACGTAGCAGATCAGCAGACCTCTGAGGCAACATCGTGATTGAGGGTCAATGACACGCCATTCGAAGCAGGTCCATCGCGACTGATTAGCTTCATCTTTGCCCGTCCAGCCACTGCTCGAGTAGTTGTTTATTAAAAACAGTCCCTGCTCTGCCAGCTACCAACTTTCGAAGGAGAATCTTGTTTGCTAAGTGCACACCTGCACATAGCCTTAAACGGTGCACGGCAGCCCGTGATGGAATGGGGGAAATCTTACCCAAATGAGTATTAAACTCAAAAACTGATTCTAGTATGTGCGAGGATTGAACCCTCGCAGAGGCCTTTGGGCCGAGGCACCCGACGGCCCAAGGGTCCCCCAGCATCCCTCGTGCCCGCCCTGAGTAAAGGCGGGCCTGCATTTTGTCACGAGGATCATATTTGTCATTTGTGCATTGTGGGGCGCCAGATAGTTTCCACGTGCCAGTTGGTTACAGGGCCTGGCCAGTGTGATCATGACCTTGTGAGCCTCTGGGCTCTCCTTACCAGCGACGTGGCCAGAGGCTCTCGGCCAATGAAAATCCAGGAAGCGACGTTGCTGTAGGCCCGTAGGCCAATGAGAATGCAGCGAGTGACAGCGGCCATGTCGCACAGTTGGGCAGATTAACTGCTGCAGGCCCAGTCCTCTGTCTGAATGAGCCTGCAGTAGGACTTGTCTGGGTGTCACCCCATGATCCGGCACCTGCAGTAGCTCGTTCATACACGTTCAGAATCTTCTCTGTGGTGCGTCTTCCCTGTGTTTTATCTTGAAATCTTTGTACAATGCGTCTACAAAGTTCGCTCAGAGAAGTCATTCGGCAGTACTGCGCAACGTCTCTCCCGCATCTGGCAATCTCAATCAGCAATCCCACATAGCTACATGCCTCGCTGCCTATAGACGACACGGTCAGCAGCACTTGCCCAGACAACTCCACCTTCAGGCCAAACACTTAACTTCTTCCCATTGTAGGTCCAAGGCATCTTCATTTTAATTTTGTCCCTGGCCTCCTCATCATCCTCACTCTTCTTCTCCTTTCGTGGCCTCCTTCCCTTCTTGTCTCCTCCCTTCTTATCATCATTAGGGGAGTCACCATCTACTCCTCCGCGTACTCCTTTCCACACATATGTGTCCTACATGTACTCTTCCAGGCTGTCACCAAGCCTCTCTGCAGCAGTGCGCAGTGCAACAGTTTCTTTTGCAGCTTGGAGATCGGCCTTGATAAGTAATCCTATCTGTTCTTTTATCTCAGTCTCATCTCCTCCCTCAGCCTGCTTCGTCCGCTTAGCGGCTATGATCGCTCCATCCTCCAACTTCTTCTTCGCTGCATGCTCCTTCCGCTTCTGGATCATGGCCTGCTGTGCGGCCTCTATGCCTGCCTCCACCGCAGCCATCTGCACCAGCAACACCCTCATCTCCTCCAACGTCCTCTCCTTATGGAGTCCAAAAGTATCCATTCAGTTTCTGGCTTCCTCGTTGATACAGATTGGAGGGGGGAGACAATGGCTTGGACCAGGCACACCCCCCTTGGCTGCCACATCCACCCCTCTTCCTTCCTCCATATCTTCGTCTTCTTCTTCCTCTTCTTCTTCTTCAACCCTTGTCAACCTCCTTCAGCTGCTCTTCCAGTTTCTTCTTCTCCTCCTCCAATCTTGTCTTCTCCTTTTCCTTTTCTTTCTGTTTTTCGTCATTTTTTCCTTCCTTCCTCCTTCCTCTACCTCAAAATCTCCTCCACCCTTTTCTCTCCTCTTCAGTTAGCAGCTGGGTCCCAGTTCCGTATTTGGTCACAACGGCTATTCTACTAGTCCGAAAGAAACCAAGGGGAAAGAAAAAAGGGAGCAAGGGCTCCCAGATCACGGAGAAAGCGGGAAAGGCGAACATTGAATAGTCGCCCATGGTGTTACAAGGTACAACGGTAAGTCAACTCCACCTCCTTGCCACTTTAGACCTACCCTCAACACTTAACTTCTGACCTAATCCTTAGGGTTGACCAATCCTGACTACCCTTCCTAATGGCAGTCACTACGGATCTCAATCAGAGCTGGTGGCCAACCAGCAATTTGAGGACAGCCAGCGAGGTCCTCAAGAATTATTGAACATCGCAATCACGACGACGTGGCCACCAGATGAATGATCTCCCTCAACGACGTACAAGCGACTCGCTGCTCTGCCTGATTCAGCCGCCTGGTTCAGTCGCATGTCGGTCAGTACCCGTCATTGCGCCAGACAGTTTGTTTTACGAGTGCCCGCCCTGCTCCCGACTTTGCAGGTAGTGACTCCAGTTGTTGAGCTTCTACACCAACCTAGAATTCCTCACTGCATCACTTGGCTGCTCTGCCTGGTTTAGTCGCATGCCGGTCAGTATTGGTCATCGGGCCCATCGCTCATGCCTGTACTCCCCACTTTGCAGGTAGTGCCTCCAGCTGTCAAGCTTCTACACCAACCTAGAACTCCTCACTGCAACACTTGGTTTCAGTACCACGCCAGTCAATACCTATCTTATGGCTAGTCAGGTTGTTTTATGAGCGCTCGGTCAGGGACCCGGCTCTTGCGAGCCCTTTGGCACGCGTCCCCGGGTTTTGGGGTAGTAAGTGTTAATTACCCCCCCACCAATAAATAGATACAAATACTCTGCCCGTGCTTCCTACTTGTAAAGTAATACCTCCAGCTGGTGAGTTCCTACCCTAGACCGACCTAATAAAGCAAACACGAGTTCTTCTCTCTCACGGGGTTAGGGTCCCACAAGGTACTCACGTCCCCAGGTAGGCTGGCAACCACTAACCACTTCCCACAAGGGAAGGAGTCTTTCCTCCAGGAGAGATGCTCACCAACCAAGAAGCAGATCAAATTGCAGACTCCAAATTAACAAGATATCAAGTGTGACCAAGTGACATCAACAAAATTGACCTGCACCAGCCGTCACCAAGGAAGTGCGTGGAGAGTTCACAAAAACAACAAAAAATAACAAGCAACAGGGCTTGGGGCAAGGAGCACTTCACTTCGGTCTTCAGGGCGATGCTCCTCACTGCTATTCACCTCCTGCAGGTACGTATGTTGCGCGGCCAACCCTAATCTGCCCCTTCTTCTTCACCCCTTCCTTGACCAATCAAACCCCAATGTCGTATACCACCCGCCACCCTTATACTTTGCCGGTGTTGCTTCGACCACTGCAGATGTATGGGGCTCCAGCTAAGATACTAGTGCAATGACCCTCGCAAATCCAATCCCAACTCAAGCACGGAAGAAGAGAGCATTCACATGAGAGTTCACATCACGTCCGCAAGACAACACATGAATCAGCGCCGGATGGATTTCCACTCAAAAATATGATATTATGCAATTGGAGAGTTCAAGTACCCGGCGGTCGTGGCCGCGACCCAACACTGCAATCCGACTCCCCTTCCCTCGATGTGTGACACTGTCTCTCTTCTCTCTCTCTCTCTGTCTCTCACTCTCTGAATGTTCTGTCACTCTCAAGTCTTGTATTCACTCAACCTCTGAATACTAGGATCTACCCTGAATACAACTCCGATGTGGCGCTCTGACATGCGGCTATGGCCGCCGTCTTCCGTCTCCCTATGCCTAGCTATGGACGTTCTCTCTTCGCCAGGGCGCTTGCTTCTCACCAGCATCTTCTCCCTCTGTCCAGGTCGCGCGATCGCACAAGCAACCAGCAGCAATTCTGGAACTTCGCAAATGAACAATCCTTTGGCCTCGACACTGTAGCAGCTATAAATAGCTGCAGTTGACTGCATCAGCCGGCTTCGGACCAGTACAGGTTGCCTGCAGCCTCTGTTGCCATTTTTTGGTTTTCCAGAAGCCTCCGGACTTTCTTGGGATGCTGCTGCAAAATTGGGCTTTGGGAATGGACTTCTTCTGGCGGTACCTGTGGACTTTTACCCTCGACACTTCGGTACCTGACTTCTACCGACCTACGATGTTTCGACCTACGGACCCTAGAACTCGACCTACTGGGACAGCCTGGGACTCGGGACTGACAGCGTGAAATCCTTTTAATACCCAAAATGGTTGATGAAATCAGAAAAAGCTGACATAGCATTGAGTGTCCCCTGCCTCCCTGAGCAGCATGCAACAATCTACCAGTCAAAAAGGCCCTACCGCAATGCTAGGCTAACAGGGACTCTACACGTAAGTACGGGGTTCAAAACTCACCAGCTTGAAAACAACAAAGGAAAACAAAACAACTGTACTCACCTCATTGGGTTCCAGGTTCAAATCCTGTGAAGAACAAAAAATAACAAACACTTGAAAATTGAAATACAGCAAATACTTGGGCAGGTTAGTTTTAAAATTCTGCGAACCCAACAATAAGGCTCTTGACTTGGCTTCAGAAACTTTGGTGAAAAGGAGGAAAATTTTGAAAAAAAGAAACTGACAGACAGGGTTAGCTTGACAGAATCTGACTCTGCTTACATTCTGAAGCAGTCATAATTCTCACTGTTCGTCCCACGACTAGATAAACTTACATTCTTATTCGCAGTACTCCAGATAATTCCAGCTTATCCAGAACATAGATACCCCTTAACAAGTCTCAGTGTCTCACGGAAAGTGCGTCGGTTGGAGTTAATGTTGAATGTTAAAAGTGTCTGGCTTTAGCCTTTTCCATTTTGGGGAGGTACTATTGAGCAAAGGGATACTGGACCCATTTTGCAGGAGCCAAATCCGGGTAATGGCCCCAGTTTTTCAGGATTTTGTGGGGTCCCCCAGCCCCTGTTCCTTTTGAATGGGTAATAAAAGTTCTTGGTTCTCCAAAAAAAAAAGGGACAAGTTGCAAAGTACCCCCATAAGTTTAGATATCTACCAAAATGCCCCTGAAGGATGTGGGTCGAACAGAATGTCCCTCTGTCAAAAAGGAAAAATTGTGAAATACCCCTCATGCCCGTTGGAACCCCCATCTTTGTGATACCGCTACCAGATACCATCCAACTTTCCAAAATACCCAGAACTTCGCAATTTTCCTGGAGTTTCTGGTGGGCTGCCCAAGCGCGGAACAGCGGAAGTCATGACCATATCCTGGAGCGGAAGTCATGACCATATCCCTGCACCAAACCGCTCAACCGTCGTGCTGCACTACCCTCTGGATAGGATGCAGCCACAAGCACTTCCTCGTGCGGCAAGGTAAGCTTACACTTGACATAGACCGGCACTGCCCTCAACCATGTGTCGAGGTCTTCGCCCCTCTTATCCCCTGTGAAAGGTTTGGGAGCGGCGATGGCTGTCTTGGGAACCCACTGTGTTTGTCCCGGTCCCTGCATCACTCCGGGCTGTGGACCCTGTGACACAGGTTGCTGTGCTACCTGCTGGGGCTTTGTACCCTGCAGCTGTACAGACTGCGAGACAACAGGCTGCGTGGTAACCGCAACCAGCAACGGAGATTGGGTGAACACTGTCTGTACAGAAACCTGCAAACTAGATCCTGTTGATACCCCTCCTGATAGCGGCATGTCAGGGAAACAATCGCGACCGATGATGGGGCTACATGTGGGGATACCCCAGTCACCGGTGGGACAAAAGGAGGAGGTTGTACAACGGGCCAGGCACCAGGCCCGAACATCGGCGAGGTTGTCTGCGCTTAACTACATTTAGCATGACGGACCGTACGATCCTCACGGCATCACTCACGTGCGTCAAGTCCATCTCCTCTAACTCACTAACGTCCGCGTGTCTTCGCTGCATCCTGGCTCTTCTTCTAATCATCCTTTCCTTCTCCGATTTCATCTCTCCTAATGCTTTTTGTAGCTGTGCCTCCTGCAATGCTGCTTGTTGTATGGCGATCTCGTCTGAAGTCAACACTATTGGCTGGCTTGCCATTACGCCAGTGGACTGACTTTGGGTCTGCTCGACCGTTGACCCGACAGATCCTGAACTACCGGCCTGAGTAGTCTGCTGCGCAGAAGTAGCCATAGCTTCTAAAGTTGCGGCTTCACTCACAAGTGTCCGGCTAGCCTCTGCTGCTCTAGCCCTCCTCTACTGCTGCAACCTATCTCTACGCTGGCGGAACAGGTACCTGTCACCCTCTAGTCCTAATGCCAAGTGGGCAATCGGGCGCCTTGCCGATCGCAAGATCCGGTCGTCCTCTCTAGACACTCATAACCTACAACACTGTACATAATCTGCACTAATGCACACTGGATGCCCACCTCAGCGTAGTGCACAAACCAACTAATTAATTGGTAGCTATTTCGGAGTAGATATCACTTAGGGTCAACAGGTAGGTCAGATTCCTACAAACGAAACTATTTTTAGCCTGATTAGTCCGCAAACATAATGCACAATGAACAGAATACCGTCCTACTATGTTGTCTGTCAGATGTCAAATGGTTGTACATCTAACTAATCAAAACATAAAAATAGAATCATTTGTGTGGATAGGACAGTATGGTATTCTTCTCGAACTTATCTCCTGAAATCTACCCCTCCCTTGGTTCCCCTGAATGTAACTTGACGTCAACGTCCCTAAGCAATCCGGAGAGCGTTGCGTGTCTAAAAGGTGTGTTCGGCCCACCCCTGTGCCCCGAGTAATCTGCTGAGCTGGCCAGCCCTGCACTGGATTATCCTCGCGTGCAGCGAGCCTTACAACCATGGCTGATCCAGAGGCAATCCAACGTCCGCCCCCAAGTGACTCCAGGCAGTCGGACGACGATCACAGCCAATGGTTTCCCCTACCAGTGTTTATTTAAAGACGCCCGGTTCTCGTCTCCCGCTTAGGGCTGGCCTGCCCTTCAGCACCCATCTAACAGCGCAGCAAGCTGAACAAAGGACAAGCAACAAAGCATGCGTGCTCTACTCCCGGTGGGTTGGCATGGTGACCGTGACCCACTGCTTCGTCCAGGGCCCTTCAGAAAGCTCCGCCCATCTTCTCCCAGATGTTCCACCTCAACATGGCCGACTCTCAAGGTTGAGCGCACTCCACACCTCACCATGAGAGGACTCTCAAGAAGGAACACACAAGCTCACGGTAAGAAGTGTTGAAGCGGGTAGACAAGATTAAGAGCAACCTACCTCAAATAGCTGCCCCCAACCACAGCGATAATCTCACCAGATGACCAGATGCCGATTGTGATGACCAGTCATTGCTTCGGCACAACCAGCATTGCACGTCGTTCCACCTCAGCACCAATCGCACATTAGATAGTTCTCATCACTGTCCAACACCCACATTCTACCACGTAGCCTTCCTGGCGATCCCCTCACATCATGGGTCGCCTATCACTCGTCTCCGCCCTCCTCACTACACACCACTTACGGCCAAACTCGCCAATCAGACCGCATGTATGTTCCGCATAAGGCAGAAGACGCGCCAGATGAGCGCAATCGTACCACAGCTCCGATACCAAATTGCAAGGAAGATGAGCAATAGCGAACTTCAGCAATCAAACAGCATCATATACACAAGACCAGATAGTCGTGACCTCGAACTAACAGCAGAATTGCATCACGAGTTTCACCAAATAAGAAGACACCAAGAGCTCATAATTGACAATGCTCGTAAAGTCCCATCATCATCATCAATGAAGAACCAATGTTGATATCCTATCCGACGCTCGGCGCCAGACTACAGATGGCAGATCCTATCTAGCCTAGACTACAATGCCGAAAGATGACCTCAACAGCTTTCCCGAAGTACGAGCATACAGCGACCACTATCGCACGCTTCCAACACCAGGTATGTCTCTTGCCTCACTCACAACCTCGTTTCCCAACACACAGATGCCACTTGCACCCAAGGACCACCCTGCGCCACACCCAGCTTACAGAAGCGCACCTCGGCTATGGTTGCCTGCTCCTTCCCTGCTCGCCCGTGAGCGCGTAGTCGCCAGCCAGCAAATAGCGCAGCAGCGCTTGCGCAACATGCAGCCAGCACCCGAATGGCGAATGCGGAGGCAGGCCCTCTGCTATATCGAAGTGGCCTATCTGCATCCAGTCCCAGGAAGCTTCCAGTAAGCCTCGGTAGCCTAAGGCCTAGCACGAACGAGAACAGGCCTTGGGGCTGAGGTGGTTGCATGCGCCCAACTGCCTTTGGCTTGTGTTCGGCCTAGTTCCCATATCCAGCCCAGGGCCTGCTTTCCATACATTCACACAGGCGGCCCAGGGTCTGGGTTCTCTAAACCAACTGGCGCTGCGCAACTGCCTAAACTTCCTCGAGTTGCGTGGTGACCAAAATAGGGCCCTGAGGGCCTCGTCGAGCCTGCCTTCACTTAGGGCGGCCGACTTGCTTCAGAATGGGGGGGGCTCATAGAGGCATTGGCCTCGCACTATTAAGCCCTCATATCAACATCTAAGGAGGTGACTTCATTAAAAATGAGACCTTCCTCTCTAACGTACTGCCTATTATCTTCCCCTTAATAGGAGGTGACCAGAGTATCCATGAAGTCCATGGACAGACTCTCACCAGGCCGTTCCAGAATCGGAAGGGGCTTCGATAGCCCAAGAGGAGCCAGAGTACGGGGCTTATCCCTTTGACAGACCTGACAAGTCTCCACGTACAACTGGGCATCTCGCATCATCGTGGGCCACCAGAACCGCTGCAGCAGATTGGTTGTGGTCTTCTTATACCCAAAATGGTCGGTGGCATCATGGCACTCACCTAAAAACAAACTACGCAAAGATTCCTTATTAGGAACACACAAACGTTTATTTCCAGGCTTCTCAAGGAACAGCAAGCCCTTGACCAACTCAAACTCGATAGAAGTTACTTTGTCCTTCGCCTCAAGTCTGC
This sequence comes from Chara braunii, assembly GCA_003427395.1. Taxonomy (NCBI): domain Eukaryota; kingdom Viridiplantae; phylum Streptophyta; class Charophyceae; order Charales; family Characeae; genus Chara; species Chara braunii. Next base: position 1,172,202 of record BFEA01000336.1, read on the forward strand.
GAATGATCTCAAACATAAACGGATCCTCACGATAGGCTTCCACCAAAGACTGAGTAACATTGTCCGCAAGATCGAACTCAGTTTTCAGCGCACCTGAAAAATCAGGTCTACGCGACAAGGCATGTACTCCCCTTTCAGATACTGCGGGTCAAAGTCATACTGCTCAATGACTTCGATCCAACGCTTAAGAGCGTCAGAGAGTATCGATTGAGCTCTCATCCATCTCAGGGTATGATGATCAATCCTGAGGATGAAGAATCTCCCAAGGAGGTAGTGCCTCCAATGGGTCAGAGCCTCGTAAACCGCATAGAGCTCTTTCTCATAGGTGGACTTAGCCAACTTCTGAGACGGCATTTTCTTGGACATGTACTCAACATGCCTCAACTTCCGCCCCTCCTATTGTGCAAGCACCGCGCCAATGCCATATTGGCTGGCATCCACGGTGACTATATACGGCTTATCAGGATCGAAAAGTTTCAAGACCTCGTAGTGCGTCAACTCATGCTTTAGATGTCTGAAAGCAGCCTCGCACTCGTCTGTCCACTCCCATGGGGTTTCAAGGCGGGTCAAATCAGTCAAAGGAGCGGCCACTATGCTATAGTTCTTAACGAAAGTCCTATAGTAGTATGTCATCCCTAAGAAAGATCTCATCTCAGTCACAGACTGAGGACGTGGCCAGTCACGAATGCTGGCCACCATCGCGTCATCGGGCTTCAACCCTTCCGCAGAGATCTCATGACCCAAGTACAAGACACGGGTGCGGCCAAACTCGCACTTCTCACGGTTGATCTTGAACTTGTGCTGTCGTAGGAGACTGAGGACTTTGTCCAAAGTGCGCAATGTGCTCCTCGACAATCTTACTAAAAACAAGTATGTCATCAAGGTACACAATGACGAACTTATCCAACTCATGGAATATCCGATTCATAGCGTGTTGAAAGGTGCCAGGAGCATTGCAAAGGCCGAAAGGCATCACCACAAACTCGTACAGACCGTACCTGGTCTGAAATGCGGTTTTGTGTTGATCCTCGGGCCGGATTGCAATCAGATGGTACTCGGACTTCACATATATCTTACTGAAGTAACGACACCCTTGCACTCTATCAAGCAAATCATCGATGCGCGGTATGGGTTCTCTGTTCTTGACGATGATGGCATTGAGGCCCCTATAGTCAATGCACATCCTAAGTGTTCCCTCCCTCTTCTTAGGTAAGAATAGTACTGGAGACCCATAAGGAGAGACACTCGGTCGGATCCAACCCTTCTCTACGAGTTCCTCGAGTTGTCGGCGAAGCTCATCGAGCTCGCCTAGAGACATCCGATAGATCCTACCCTTCGGGATGCYAGACCYTGGGATAATCTCTATCGCGTGGACGACCTCCCTCTCTACAACCCCTGTCGRCTYTTCAAATAGATCAGGGTACTTGGCAACTACTCSMTCTATCTYCGGCGGCATTTTCACCGGCTCGCCTGCAGCAGAGACATAAACTAAGTACATACCCTCCTCCTGATTTTGCTTATAATAGTTATAGAACGCGGCCGCACACATGCATCCATGTGACTCGATCAGACTACCAGCCTTGAACTTACACAATCTGGCGGTCCCTCCACATGGCAAAGTGTGTTTGACCACTTTTCGATCCCAATCAAACTGGGGTTGTGCCACAGAGAGGTAGTACATACCCAACAATATGTCCATGGGGAGTTCATCGCTCACTAGGAACGAGACGTGATGTCTCAATTCCCCTCCCGCGTACATGAAACCACACAGCATCTTGAAGGTAGTCGTTGACTACCATACGCTATTTGTTGACATAGGTCGACTCCACAGGTCGACTCAGGCGCTGCACTTGACCCTGTAAGCACAGCCTCTCAACGCACGCACGGCTAATAAAGTTCCTAGTCGAGCAAGTGTCATAATATGCCCCGGCCTTGCAGCCGCCGATGACCACCACGCTGGCGAACATCTCACCCTTCGGGGCTTTGACTAGGGCCTTCCAAGAAGCTAGTGGGTCTGATCTAGACCACTCCTCCTCTAGTTCCTCTAAGGACTCAAACACATTCTATCAAACAGAGGCTCGATGGGTCTGAACGTGTTTGCGGGACGACGCTGGAGTCAGTAGCTTGGGCCATCTCTCGAGATGTTGAGGGTGTCTGCACCACCTCGACCCTAGCAGGAACAACTACTATTCCTACTGGCCCAACGTGTTTCCCGGAGCACTGCCAAAACTACTAGCCACGTTGCTACCAACGGGATGAGAGGATCCCAACGCCTGCCCCATCGTAGGCGGGATCTTCTCGGTCACCTTCTTGTTTCAGCACTTGAACTGGTTATGGTCGTATTAGCCACAACGAATGCAATCCTGCCGTGTTTACTGATCTCTCCACGCGTCCTCTGTGAGACCCGCTTTCTCCCATGGAGGAGCATTGGGGTCAACTTGACTCCTAGACCGGGAACCTCCACGGCGTCTAACGGTCGCCTTACCTTTCTGGGCTACGGCAGCAACTACTCCACCCTCTGAAGCTTCTGTGTTGCCAGCCTTTGAACCTACTCCTCCTTGGAAGTTATCGTCTAATTCGATGGTTGATCCATCGCTATCGACAAGCATAATGCGGCCCTTCGCCTTCCAGTTGGGAAGCAGTGTTTTCTTCCTACCGTCCGTTGTGGGATTATGTCCATACCCTATCTTCACTTCAAGGTCTAGGGCCTTCTTGCTGAACGAGGGGAAGTTGTGAATGTTGATGTTGGCCTCACCTGCCAACTGATTCCTAAGAGGCATTGGAAAGCATCTCAGGTAGGAGGTGAGTAATACTTGGGGGTCATAGCGCACCCCAGGGACACAGATCAGACGCTTTACAACGTCGATGGCCTCCCTGGTTGACTTAAACTGCCTCGTGTGCAATGTCAAGATCGCGCCAGTGGCTTTTTTAGCCTCTCGAGGATCATGCCACCTTTCCTCCACCATCTTGAGGAAGTCCTCCAGTTTCTGGTGGGCTGCCCAAGAGCGGAAGTCATGACCATATCCCTGGAGTTGCACCAAACCACTCAACCATCGTGTTGCACTACCCTTTGGATAGGATGCAGCCACAAACACTTCCTCGTGCTGCAAGGTAAGCTTACACTTGACATAGACCGGCACTGCCCTCAACCATGTGTCGACGTTTTCGCCCCTCTTATCCCCTGTGAAAGGTTTGGGAGCGGCGATGGCCGTCTTTGGAACCCACTGTGTTTGTCCCGGTCCCTGCATCACTCCGGGTTGTGGACCCTGTGACACAGGTTGTTGTGCTAGCTGTTGGGGCTGTGTACCCTGCGGCTGTATAGACTGCGAGACAACAAGCTGCGTGCAACCTGCAACGGAGATTGGGTGAACACTATTTGTACAAGAACCTGCAAACTAGATCCTACTGATACCCTTCCTGATAGCGGCATGCCACGGAAGCGATCGCAACCGATGATGGGGCTACATATGGGGATACCCAGTCACCGATGGGACGAAAGGAGGAGGTTGTACAACAGGCCAGGCACCAGGCCCGGACATTGGCAACGTTGTCTGCGCTCGCCCAACCAACAGGGCCAGACTTGCTGAATGTCCTGAAGGATGGTTGTCTGATTGTCCTGCATCTCAACTACATTACTGACTCTGGGTCTGCACGACCGTTCACCCGACAGATCCTGAACTACCGGCCTGAGTAGTCTGCTGCGCAAAAGTAACCATAGCTTCTGAAGTTGCGGCTTCACTCCCAAGTGCCCGACTAGCCTCTGCTCTAGCCCTCCTCAGCTGCTGCAACCTATCTCTACGCTGGCAGAACAGGTACCTGTCACCCTCTAGTCCTAATGCCAAGTGGGCAATCGGGCGCCTTGCCGATCGCAAGATCCGGTCATCCTCTCTAGTGTCCTCCTCGTCGCTCATAAGATACAGCACTGTACACAATCTGCACTAATGCACACTGGATGCCTATCCCAACGTAATGCACAAACCAACTAATTAATTGGTGGCTACTTCGGAGTAGATATCACTTGGGGTCAACAGGCAAGTCAGATTCCTACAAATGAAACTATTTTTAGCCTGATTAGTCCGCAAACAGAATGCACAATGAACAGAATACCGTCCTACTATGTTGTCTGTCAGATGTCAAATGGTTGTACATCTAACTAATCAAAACATAAAAATAGAATCATTTGTGTGGATAGGACAATATGAAATTCTTCTCGAACTTATCACCTGAAATCTACCCCTCCCTTAGTTCCCCTGAATGTCACTTGACGTCAGCGTCCCTGAGCAATCCGGAGAGCGTTGCGTGTCTAAAAGGTGTGTGTTCGGCCCACCCCTGTGCCTCGAGTAATCTGCTGAGCTGGCCAGCCCTGCACTGGATTATCCTCGCGTGCAGCGAGCCTTACAACCATTGGCTGATCCAGAGGCAACCCAACGTCCGCCCCCAAGTGACTCCAGGAATTATTTTACGTCGCAGTCGGACGACGATCACAACCAATGGTTTCCCCTACCGGTGTTTATTTAAAGCCGCCCGGTTCTTGTCTCCCACTTAGGGCTGGCATGCCCTTCAGCACCCATCTAACAGCGCAGCAAGCCGAACAAAGGACAAGCAGCAAAGCATGCGTGCTCTACTACCGGTGGGTTGGCATGGTGACCGTGACCCAGTGCTTCGTCCAGGGCCTTTCAGAATGCTCCGCCCATCTTCTGCCAGATGTTCCACGTGAACATTGCCGACTCTCAAGGTTGAGCGCACTCGACACCTCACAATGAGAGGACTCTCAAGAAGGAACACACAACCTCATGGTAAGAAGTGTCGCAGAGGGTAGATAAGGTTAAGAGCAACATACCTCAAATAGCTGCCCCCAACTACAGAGGTAATCTCACCAGATGACCAGATGCCGATTGTGATGACCAGTCATTGCTTCGGCACAACCAGCATTGCACGTCGTTCCACCTCAGCACCAATCGCACATTAGATAGTTCTCATCACACTGTCCAACACCCACATTCTACCACGTAGCCTTCCTGGCGATCCCCTCACATCCTGGGTTGCCTATCACTCATCTTCGCCCTCCTCACTACACCACTTACGGCCAAACTCGCCAAGCAGACCGCATGTATGTACCGCATAAGGCAGAAGACGCGCCAGATGAGCGCAATCGTACCACAGCTCCGATACCAAATTGCAAGGAAGATGAGCAATAGCGAACTTCAGCAATCAAACAACATCATATACACAAGACCAGATAGTCGTGACCTCGAACCAACAGCAGAATTGCATCACGAGTTTCACCAAATAAGAAGACACCACGAGCTCATACTTGACAATGCTGGTAAAGTCTCATCATCATCATCAATGAAGAACCAATGTTGATATCCTATCTGCCGCTCAGCGCCCAGACTACAGATGGCAGATCCTATCTAGCCTAGACTACAATGCCGAAAGATGACATCAACAGCTTTCCCGAAGTACGAGCATACAGCGACCACTGTCGCACGCTTCCAGCACGAGGTATGTCTCTCGCCTCACTCACAACCTCGTTCCCCAACACACAGATGCCACTTGCACCCAAGGACCACCCTGCGCCACACCCAGCTTACAGCAGCGCAGCTCGGCTATGGCTGCCTGCTCCTTCCCTGCTCGCCCATGAGCGCGTAGGCGCCAGCCAGCAAATAGTGCAGCATGCAGCCAGCACCCGAATGGCGAATGCGGAGGCAGGCCCTTCGCTATATCGAAGTGGCCTGCCTGCGTCCAGTCCCAGGAAGCTTCCAGCAGGCTCCGATAGCCTGAGGCCCAGCACGAACGAGAACAGGCCTCCACTGAATGGAACGTATCTAGACTCAATGTTGCCCCAAATACGGCTATTATTGACTGTATGTCCTATTCAGGGGAAGATAATTGGCAGTACGTTAGAGAGGAAGGTCTCATTTTTAATGAAGTCACCTCCTTAGATGTTGATATGAGGGCTTAATAGTGCGAGGCCAATGCCTCTATGACCCCCCTTATGGCCCCATTCTGAAGCAAGTCGGCCGCCCTAAGTGAAGGCAGGCTCGACGAGGCCCGCAGGGCCCTATTTTGGTCATCACGCAACTCAAGGAAATTCAGGCAGTTGATACGGGAACTGGGCCGAACACAGGCCAAAGGCAGTTGGGCGCATGCAACCACCTCACCGCCAAGCTGCTTTTGCAGCAGCAGGGCAAACCATTCCTCATAACAAAATTTACAGGCTCCTTCCTGGCATGCACCACCTTCCTTGCTCTTCCGTCTGACCTTCCTACGGGAAAACTGCTTGAAAAGAAAAAGACAACATTGGAGAGGAAAAACTGTAAAAGCAAAATGCCCCTACCACCGCCATCATAGCCGAAAACCTTACACCCATCTTCCACCCCTTTCCTTACTTTCTTTTGTTCTCTTTTTCATTACCAGACCACAGCTACTTACTCAACTCCTCTTTGTGAGCATCCCGAGCTCCTGCTACTTCACTTTTTAAAAGGCATGGCCCGGAGATATCATAAGTGCAATGACCGTGCCCAGGTGGCACCGGGATTCTAACTCAGATCTATATTTCTACAGTTCATGGGTGTACCAACTGAGCTAAACCAGTTGGTAGCTGCTGATACTCACTCTATCAACGACCGGAAACCAAAAGCGATAATCGGAACAAACAAAAAACAATACTGGAACGAAAACGAAAATGACAATTGGAAAACAGAAACAACTTACTAGCATTACTGAAACAACCGATAGGCACACTGCACTTTGTTAAGGCATCGTGAACCTATCAACGAACACTTTGTTCCATACAGAAAGGAGGATGTTGTGTGACCTAGGAAAAAGAAAACAAGAAAATCCAAAAAGCTGAAAAAGAAAAAGCAGAACAAAACAATACAATACAACGCAAAACAAAACAAGACAAAAACAGGAAAAAAAAAGGATGTTGCACGACCTATCTACCTATCATCTGCCTGACGATTTCGTGAAGCCGATCTTGAACTTCACACATGGAGCATGTGTTTTTTTTATGCTATTGTCAGCTGTTCATGTCTGTTTGAAAGCACGGGTAGATATGGCCATTGCTTTCCTTCTTCTTCGTTCTTTCTTCCTTCCTTCTTCCTTCCTTCATCTCTACCACAGAGAGAGGAGAATTAGGATATTTGGAGCTGGGAGTGTATGTGTTTGAGAGCAAGGGTTTGTATGGCCATTCCTCCATTCAACTCTATCAGAGAGTAGGGAGAATTAGGATGGATGCTTGGGATCATGAGAACCCTATCATGCGCTCAACAATGTCAGTCCAATGGGGCAGTGATCGCTCCCAAGCACATCCGGAAGTGTGTACGAGTCAAGGACCCTATCTACAAGAGCCTCTGAGACAAGAAAGTAGTCTAGTCTCCACCCTCTGTTTGTCGATCGCGCTCTTGAGCGTGTAGCCCAGTAAGTATATGCGACCGCCTTTGGGTGCTGTCGCCGAAAGGTGTCTGCAAAACCCTTGTGCAAAAAGTTGGCCTCGAAAGACCGACGCTCTTCATCTGTGAACCCTGCGCTCCTACGATTTCCTTCAGGATGATATATATCTATTTCCTGATGAGCGCAGTTGAGGTCGCCGGTCAGGATGACAGGCTTAGTGGTTTCCAGGCCCTTCAGATAGTGGGACAGCGCAGGGTCCCATTCCTGTTCTCTGTACTGCAGTCTGACAAGCTTGTCGCCAGAGTTCGGCACATAGCAGGTGACTAGAAAGAAGTCTGCAAACTCCACAGTGATCAAGCGGCCTTCTTTGTCATGCTTGTCGTCTCCCAGTCCATACTTAACCGAAATTGGAGGTTTTTTGCAGAGTACAGCACAGCCAGAATAACCCAGTTTGGCAGAGCTGCAAGCCCAATGGGCAGCTGGGAAACTGGATGACAGCAATTCACTGATCTCCTCAACGTTTTTGTCCTGAATCTTCGTTTCTTGAAGACAAACTACATGGGCTCCTTCTCTCTCAGCCAGCTGAGTCAAGACACAGTTATCCTTATCCTTCATCAGAGCGCGCAATCCATTCACGTTCCAGGACAAGATCTTTAGTCCGTTCTTTTTCTGCTCATGGAGTGAAGAAGAAATCGAGGATGCGGTTGGCAATGACCTCCTCATTGTGGTCGGATCATATGATGCTGTTGGTAATGACCTCCTCATTGTGGTCGGATCATATGCAATCCACTCAGGTTCAGCCTTCTTATGGACAAGCTGTTGCCATGGCGGCCTGCCATCGTCAACATACACCTTTTCCATTGTCACCACCTCTGCGCTCTCCTGACCTTCCTCGCGGCCACTGGTAGTCTTTCGACCCCCTCGTGCAGCTCTTTTTGCCTTATCCTTTTTGGTGGATTCCACCACCACCACCACCTCCTCCTGCTGCTTCCCTCCATCTTCACCTTTAACATGAACCTTTTCCATAATCACATCCATTTTCTCCTCGCCTTCCTTGCAGCCTCTGGTAGTGTTTTGGGCAGCTCGTGCAGCTCTTGCCTTTCCCGTCTTTGTTGTCCTGACCTCCTCCTCCTCCTCGTCGTCGTCGTCCTCCTCCTCCTCCTCCTCCTCCTCCTCCTCCTCCTCTTCATCTTCACCTTCAGCATAAGCCTGTTTTTCCACTGCGTCCGTTTTCTCCCCTTTCTTGAGAACTTTTGTCTTCGGATCACATTTTGCCATTTTTCCCTTTACCATCTTTGCTGGTCTCACCTCCTCCTCCTCCTCCTCCTCTTCATCACCAGCTTCTGCCTTCTGTTCCAATATGGTAGACAGCTTCCTCTTCCCTCTCCAACCTATTTGTTGTACTCCTCTTGCCATCTGTTTTTCCCTCCCATCTCCTAAACTATCCTCAGATTGACCCCTGCTGGCTTCCATCTTCTTCTGCTTCTGCTTTTGGCCTTTTCTGTTGTTGTTGTCGTTGCTGTTGTTTTTGCTGTTGATGTTCTTGTTGTTGTTTAGTGATGCTCCCTTCTCTTCCCCCTGGATCGCCATCTCTTGATTCCCTCCTCCTCTTTTCCCAACATTTTCCTCTGCTGCTTTCATTGTCCTTGTTGATCTCCTCAGCTGCACCTCCTTTTCATTACTACCTCCTCCTCCCAATCCATTCTTCTGCTTCGGCTTTGGCCCTGTATTTTTGTTGCTGTTGTTGTTAATAACTGTTCCACCCTTCTCTTTCCCCTGGAGAACCACCGTCTCTTGTTTCTCTCCTCCTCCTCCTCCTCCTCCTCCTCCTGCTGCTGCTGCCCCTGCTGCTTTGCTCTCCACACCTTCCTCCACTGCTTTCCTCGTCCTTGTTGATTTCCTCAACTGCACCAAATCCCTTCCTTCAATGCCTTTACCCACCACAACGTCGTTAGCACACTCGGCATCATCCCTCTTCAACTCTTCCAGCTGCTTTGTCACGTTGTCGCCACGAGGCTTCTGTCTGCTCGTTCTCTTCCCGTCCCTCTTCAACTCTTCCAGCTG
>BFEA01000336.1:1238691-1276773 GCA_003427395.1 Chara braunii
GGCAGCGGTATGGTGCACGCCACTGTATTATTTTTCAGGTTCGGTGATGGTATAGATTCCCTGGTTTGGCAGTGGTATGGTGCACGCCACTGTATTATTTTTCAGGTTCGGTGATGATATGGATTCCCTGGGTCGGCATCAGTATGGTGCACGACACTGTATTATTTTCAGTGAAAGAAAGAGTGCTGGGCCACTAGTAAGAGGCTGGGCCACTTGAACTGGTCCACTAGTAAATCCAGGCCGTTGGGGATCTATATGGGTCCCGCTGCATTGGCGCTGGGCCTGGGACCTTAAACCTGTTTTGTACCTCTAGTCTACGAAGGCCTACGGGTTGGGACTGGGCCGAAGTCCACGCTGGGCTGGATCAGGGAACCATATAGGGAAGAGGGACAGGAGAGAGAAGGGGGAGTTGTGCAAGGAGTACACGGCGAGTGGAAGTTGTCCAAGACGTACACCACGGACGAGAGACAGGTCCTGTACCGCGGGAGAGAGAAGGTGCCAAGTGTAGACCACAAAAAAAAAGGGAGTTGAGAAAGGCTGTGGACATGGTGTACACCGCCAGGGAAAAGCTATAGAAGATGTACCTGGTGTACACTACAAAGGCAAAGCTCAGTTCAAGCCCAATGGGCGGCTCGTCGTACCGGTCGGTAAATTCTTTCAGGATCTGAAGATAATTGACAAGCTGCCAGATGGGACAGTCAAGGAACACACAGCTATGGAGGTCCGATATGTGCCTCTTACGACGAGGGAGCAGCAGGTGAAAGGAGGTTCGCACCAGCGGGCTGGCGGGTTGACGAATARAGCAGCGTATATGTGCCAGGTTCGTTCTCTTGGCTGGCCGGTTGYGCCTGTAGGTGGACGCTTTCTGGTCGCGCAGGTGCATGTAATTGGTGTGATCTGTGTGTGAGGACACTGTCGCAAAAGGACCACGCAAGCAACAAAGAAGAAGGAGCAGGGAGGTTGAAGGAGCAAGGAACAGCTAGCTCGTTATGGACTCTGAGATTCGTCGGTATACAGGTTGAAGTTGATGATGCATCATCGGTAGTGGTCGGGGCTTCATGCTACCTGCGGCTGCGCTTTCTGCACAAGGGGTGAAAGAGACAAGTTGGGGCAGAACTAATGGTGGTACGGGATCGGTTGAGAAGAGCTCTCCAACCAATCCAAAGCGGAATGGGACCTCTTCCAATATTGGGACATCCGCTGATCACGTCCCTCATCAAGGCATGAACATGTCGCTTTAGTGACACATGGACGGTGTGTCTCACCGTGACACAGTCAGCAGTTMTGTGATAGTGTGACCTACACGCAGCAGTATGCCGAAGAAAGAAGGTCTGTGTGACGGTACCCATCGCGCACCTACGAGCTCTATGTTACATCGCCATNAGAACAGCCTGTCTGAGCAGGCTAATCAAGGTACACTTGCGGATCTGTTGAGAATAGCCGCTGTGAGCGGGCCAGCCAAAGTTCTTTTCCAGATCAGACGAGAATAGCCTGTGTGAGCAGGCTAATCAAAGTACACTTGTTAATCTGCTGAGAATAGCCCCTGTGAGCGCGGACTAGCCAAAGAACGTTTGCTGATCTGTCCAGAACACCCTGTGGGAGTGGATCAATCAAGCAAGAGCCCACCGCTGCTGATGGGAACAACTGACCTGACAGATCAGTCTGAAGAAGCAAGAGTACGCCGCCGCTGAAGGGGGGGGTAACTATTTTCGCCGTTCAATCCAGGCAAATACTTCTGCCTTTTATAGCACAATTGGGTCTTTTATCTTGTTTTCTTTTTCTTTTTCTTTTTATTTTTATTTTATCATATGTTTGTACGATTTTAACTCAATTAATTCCCGGGACTCAAGAGGCCGATCGTCTACAAACTGCCGAATCAAGGGCATTCTAAGGAACTTTATTTCGGATCGATCGAGGTCAACACGGGCGAGGGCGTCATCCCAAACTCTCAACCGAGTCGTTTTCAAATTGCCATTCAGGGTAAAACTGGGGAATGCAATGCTGGCCGATTGAGAGCTTCTCAATCGAACATATCATTTGTGACTTTGAGACAACTTGGTTACAATCTGCTCGAGCGCAAGGGGTCTATCCCGCGCGCGCGACAGAGAGAGAGAGAGAGAGAGAGAGAGAGAGAGAGAGAGAGAGAGGACAGCGGGGGAGAGAGAGATAGAGAGAACAACGGGCGAGAGAGAGATTGAGAGAACAACGACAGAGAACAACGGGGGAAAGAGAGAAAGAGAGAGAGAGAGAAGAGCGAGAGTGAGAGAGAGAGAGAGCAGCGAGACTGAGAGAGAGAGAACAGCGTTAGTAAGGGAGCGAGAACAGCGAAAGGGAGAGAAAGAGAAAGTGGGGTGGCACATCCAAAGTTGACTGTGAAACTTACTGTCGTGGCCTAGTTGCTGTTCCCAGTTGACTGCTAAAAACTCACCATTGCGTGGGGTGGCTATTGACTGTTGAAACGCACTGCTGTGTGACACCGGTWGACTGTTGAAACCCCCTAGTGCGTGAATTRGCTGAATTATTAATTGATTGCTGAAACGTACTGGTGAGCGATACCAATTGACTGTTGGAACACCTTGCTGGTTGAAGCTGCTAAATTACAAAAAAAAAAAAAAAAAAAAAATAACGATGCCTGCTGGTCGCTGAGGACCTCGGAAGCGGGCGTGGCGAGTGACAGGCGCCGTAGCCCTTGGCTTCAGCGAAAGGTAGGCGTCCCTCCCCGGGTTTCCTAACAACGTATGTTTATGAGTTAATTCTTAAGAAAGAAGCAGATGAAGATATAAACGATTGGTATGCCAGAGTCAATGCAGCAACTTTGTCAGTCCATGGACCGGGAGAAAACTCTGAATAAAAAAATGAAGAAGAGGTAGAGAAGAAAGAAGAAAAGTTTTCATTTATCTTTGGTAAATATGGGGAAAATCACTAAGAAATAAAAAAGAGAATGAAAAAAAAAAAGATAAAGGAGTACTACTGTAAAAATTTAAGAAAGAAGTTAAGACCAAAGAAAGGGCATCTCTTTGTGGACGGCAAGAGAGGATTGCCTCCACGAAGAGTTGTGTGTGGGAAAGAAAGACAACTATAAATAATTGTTGCTCTCCATAAGGGGGTTGCATATGACCATAGAGCGGTTGAAGCACTGCTCTAAGAAAACTAAACTTTATTTTTTTTCTGGTACGAGAGACATGATTTACAGATTTTGTAAATCATGTGTATTATGTTAGAAGAGATTCTCAACGAGGATGATTGAGCCTTTATTTCTTACTATTCTAGTAGAACCAGGTGGTCGGGTTCATTTGGACATCATTACCATGCCTTTAGGCAAAAGAGGGATAAGGTACATACTGAACATGAGAAATAATTTATTTGGATATGTTGAGGCAAAAACTCTTAAGTAGAAAAAAACTGAACAAGTGATTGTTTGGATAAAGGAAGTCTATCTCATATATCCCTTTATCAGAGAGTTTGTTTCAGATATAGGATATGAATTCAGAAATGAGATTGTAAGACGAACCGCTGCCAGATTGGGTGTCAGAATTCGATACGTAACTATTTATAATCCTCAAGTAAATGCACCAGTCGAGAGAGGTCACAAAACTATGAAAGACTCGCTGGTTAAATAATGTGAAGGAAATCTCAACAAATGGTCAAAAGTACTAAGAGTTGCAGTTTATGCTGATAACATCATTGTCAAGAGGACCACTGATTATGCTCCATTTACTCTATGGTATGACTAATTTGCTACCATGCCCATTGAAAGCGTAGTCAAAACTTGGGCGAGTCAAGAAAGTAACAAAAAAATTATCTTTTATAATTTTTTCAGATCAGGATGAGGCAAATATCTGAAGTTGATCAACCAGTGATGGATGCTGCATAGAGAATGACAACCAACAGATTATCAGATCAAGAGAGATGAAACAAGAAGAGGTACATAAGAAAAGAGAAACTAAAGGCATGGGACATTGTCCTTCTGTTAGACAATTCTCTTGAGACAGTTGAATCTCAGGTGGCTCGGTTCCGATAGGATTACATGTGAACCAGAGGGCAAAGTCTGTGAGATATATAAGATGGATGGCTTAAGATTTTATGATATGGTGTCAGAGTCAAGACTTCGTGAATTTATCTTCAGAGACTCTGATATGATTCCTACAATAACCACAAAGAGAGGAAAAAAAAATCAGTCGTCCAGTAAGAGAGCAGTTTTAAAAAACTGAGAAAAAGCATCATGAGACAGTAAAACACTACAAGCCTGAACTTTCAACAAACTAACTATTCTTTCATTGTCAATTCGGTTGTCAATTTTCAACATGTAAGTTTTGACGTGAGAAACTGAAAGAGGGTCTCCAGATGATTCCTATTCGTTTCTGCATGTGAATTAATTTTCTAAATTCTGCAAGTGACAAGGTTAATGAGATTAAAGTATTATTGATGCGAGCCGCTTCCGATCCACGAGTATTAGATCCTTGAGTGTGAAACAACTGTGAGACACAGTTGCACTGAGAGAGTGATGATATATCACATTTCTAAGTATTGATGTAGTATCAAGTTCAGAGAACTCGTGGCTGTGGCGCATTAGAGTGTAATCAACATTATTTTCTATAATAAAGAGAAAGTTTGATGGAGATAAAAAAATTCAGCTCTACCCGATAGAGAAATTGCTAGTAGAGGAACTTCGTGTCACTTGACAGAGTTGCTTGTCCAAGAGAGTTATAAAAAAGATAGGCAGAAAGAAGTTCAACTTTGCTTGACGAGAGGATTGTCAGCAGAGGGACTTCATGTTTCTCGACTAAGCTGCCTATTTTTTGTCGCAGATGAGAGAAAGGACCTCTCTAAGATCATTATCTCTATAATTCCTTGAGGGACGATACCTCTCTGGGATTATCACATTGAATTTCTTGAGATTGAAGGAAAATCTCTTAAAAATACATTGTCGGCTGTTGTTTGTTGTTTTCCAGTGCCACTTAACACTGAAGGGACGACTCTTGAGAAATGTTTGTCTTGTGGGGCATTAACAATCTGTTTGTGGTTTTTGACATACTTGTTTGATTGTTTGTGCCTGGGGTTTTCTTCTCTAACCTAAGATGCGCTGATTGTCAGGGCTAGCCAGAACCTTACCGTAGTAGGTTGCAATCTGGTGGGGTCAGCAGGTCCCCGACTTGAGTGTCGAATTCCATAGTTGACTGAGGCTAAGACTCCTGAAGTCTGGCCTGTGAGGTCAAAAGGGGTTAATTGGAACCCTACGGCAGTCAGAGCTTGTAATCCAGTGGGTTCGCCAGAGCCCGAATCGTAGTTCGATCTAGTAAGTTCACCGAAGTCTGAATCGTTGTTAGATTCAGTGGGTTTGCAAGAGCCTGAATCGTAGTTAGACCGGGTCCTACGTTCAAAATCTGGGCAGGGCAACCAACGCCTTAGGCCGAAAACTTGTAGGAGAGACGATCCCCAACCTCCGTGGTCAAATTCGACTATAGGACAGTTGGACTGACGGGAGGTTTGCCGTCATGGGGTGATCAGACCCGCTATAGTTTGGGTGTCCTAGCGTTAGGTGCGCCAAAGAGTCACCATACTTGAGTAGTGGGTATGGTGGTCCTGATATGAAGGCAGGTTAAAGGGGCTATCAAGACAAATTGTCTGATTAGTTCTGGCCTGAGGTGAGCCGAACGAGGGTTGCCAGACTGACGTGAGGTCTACAACCCCTGACCAGTGGTGGTTCAAAATCCAGGCAATCAATAACTCTTGGGTGTGAATACCTATTTATATTATTTACTAATTTATTGTGGGTCTTTATGTTATTTTATTTAATTTTTGTTTGATGACTGCTTGTCAGAGAGTTCGTTTGTTGGGATCATGCTTGGTGGTTTGTGGAACTTGCTGTTTTGCAGGCCCATGCAGATTCATCTAAAGTTTCAAGACCAGAGAAAAATAAAGGTGTTCAATATCTCCCTTTATCTATTTAAAAAGTAGAGAACACGTCTCACTCAGATCAGAGAAAGAAAACGGGGTTTGGTATCCCCCCTAATTTGTTTGAGAAGTTGAGAAGACGTCTCACTCAGGCCAGAGAATAAGCAAAAGAGTCAGGTATACCTACCCCTGATACTGCTGACAACGAGTGCTCATTAGGGAGAAGCGTGATGCTATTGTGGCCCGACGCCGCTTAAATAATTTCAGCGCAAACTATGGTTCGAATGAGAGTGCAAATTTGACACGCATCTTTTCTCATCTTTTATTTCTTTTCCTTTTTCTTCCCTTAGTCATTTCCTTGCCTCAACAGTGACTGTAACACACTGCACACATCCCATAACTCAGTTAGAAGGACCTCAACGCACAATAGAAAAGACCGTGTCGGTCTCTCTACCTCCGAATCCTTGGGCGAGCCCAGTGGCTACCACGGCCACAGACCAATCGTGCTCTGCTGTACAGCAGGGCACCGAGCCTGCGTGGACCAATGGAAAGTCCGATGGCGCACCCACTCTTTTGCCAGTGGGAGCGCCGACTGAACTAGTCTCGCAGTGGGGTGCAACCTAAGTGAACCCGGTATCCCATGGGGTTCATAAGCTAGTATCTCGTACACAACGGAGGGCCGAGACATTGCGCCCTCCAACATGATATCAAACCCCCACCTAGCGTCCTCGTAGGGCCAAAAACGAAGTAGACAATTAGTATAAATAACAAGAATCGGTGATGCACTCACTTATGTTCACATCTGTTTGTGGCAACATTCTTTTAATTGGCTTATGCTAGCAGTTAACCAGCACTTACCATGACCCAAACACGTCGCTCTTTCTCGTCTGCAACGTACTTCCTTGTTTATTTTTCATTCCTTTTTCTTAGCAGCGCAATGTCTCTTACGACATATCTCCTATCATAACCAAATAGATCTCCGTTTGTGTCACGTTCTCTCTCTTACATATTCACTGAGTACAGTGAGTAGTGACTTTTTGCACATTATGCATGGGGCACATCGCAGATAGAGAAGAGGAAGAGGTGGAAGAGGAGGAAAGGCTCCAGAGGCGCTAGCACCGCGTGCCAAAAGACACATCAGTTCGGAGGAGGAGGAAGAAGAGAGGTACGGGTATGAGACCCACTCAAGGACCTAGCCACGTCACTCATTCTCCGGATGGTACGAAAGAACTCCATCCCCAATGCTGATGGAGTATTATCAAAAGAAATATGAGGCGCGCTACGGTGCTCCCAAAATTTTCCCGTCCATATTCCCCTAGAGTACCTACCAACCCCATGGCAAGCAAGGCATTAGTGTCTGTACCTTCACGCTCTATCTCATGCGTGGCCCCTTCTCTGCCCAGATCAATAGCTGCACCCTCTGCTGTATTTTCTCTCTTTTCGTTTTACTGCAGGTAGAGTTCATAACTATCCTTTATAGCTTGTACAAATGCGAGGTCTTTCCTTGAATTTCTGAATGTTTTATTTTCTTGATTGCTCAGTCCATTCTGTACTTCATAGTGTTCCTGGCTTAAGTGTTTGAATACCTCGAGTTCGGGGATGCGGGTTCCTCGTGAACCAGGCCACACTGTTGGCCACCTAGTAAAATTCAAGAAGGATTATATCTCAACTTTCTCATCTATAGTCGACTTTGACTTCTTATTATCCTGAAATATGAATTTTCTTGAACTTCTACAGTGAAGAGGGTACCTCATCTTTCATCTTTGATCGTGATCTCGGGGATACTGTCAATCAGACTCCCATTACTATTATTATCATAATCAGGGTTGCCGGCGTTCGGGACAGGCTGAACGCCCGAACTCGAACGGCCAAACGCCCGAACGTTCGACACCCCCTCTCGACACGTTCGGCCATTCGGCCGAACACATTAAAAAAAACAAAACAAATCCAAAAACTCTAAAACAAATATATGTTATGCAGAAGAACAAAATGAACAACATTTGCCTCAAAGTCACATCCAAATTCTTTACCAAATTTGAAATAAAAATCAAATACAAAAAATACATAATAATAATGAAAATTAGAAAAAAAAAACGAGAATGAAATTATTGAGTGGGTGAGCATGTTTTTGACACCGCTATCGGTGCGAATACCTTTACAACGGTGTCCACCCTGGTTTTGATAAACAACAGGGGAAATAGGTTTAGTTTAAAATTTAAGTATACCGCGCGAGTCGCGGTAGTGTATGTAGTTTACGTTGATTGAATGAGTGACTAGAGTAGAGAGTATGTGGGCGCAGGCTTGAGGCGCGGGTGATTTTTTTTGTTGATGATTGAAGAACCAGCGTGATGGCCGACGAGACTTTTATTTCTGATTAAGCTAAGATTAAAAAAATCCCGTCTTGTGATTGGTGCGCTAGCTTGTGACTTGCGCGTAAGTACAGAGGAAGACATCGATGATAAGGCGACTTTGAAAACGCTTTGAGAAAATATGCGCATCGCGCAGTACCTACTTACTTAGGTGTCCGCCAATACTAGACCCAGCCTTGGGCAGGACACTATTGGTTACAATGTCTGACTTTTAACAGGGAGATTCCGGGATCGACGCCAGTGGTGACGCCGTAGGATTATTAGAACGACACGGAGAGACCGAGGGGGTTGAGGGCCTGGCGGGGCTTTCCCCCTTGATTTTGCCGTCAGCAGCATCGGAACGGTACTAGCGGTTCCTTTTTCTTCGTTCATCATATTCTGACGATTAAAAGTTCCTAAATATTTTTATTGTTTATTGTCGTATTATTATATTTTTACTCCAGTGCTCTTGACTCAAGCACGACGCTGGATTGGGAGGTCCTCACAATGGTCGAGGACATTGAGCGCACACCTCTTTTTCGTTGACCCATGGGCTCCTTGCATGTTCGGGATGTTGGCGAAATTCACCAATTCCTTCGTTTTGAAATACGGACTGCATAATCAACGTGCATGAGAGCCGGTGGGAGACTCAACCCACGAGGAGGAAGAAACTTGAGTGGTGCGGACCCTTTTGCAGGTGTACCACCTACTAGTTGTGATGTGCTGTGAGAGGTTCGAGTGTGAGCACGCCCGCTGGGGACCCAAAAAGATGGTAAACTTTGCCTAAGCAGAGCGGACCAGAGGGAACTGGTGTTGGAGTGGGCTGGCTCAGCTCAGACAGTTTGCCACTATGTAGTTGGCAAACAGGCCTGAGCCCGGAGGCCACAACAATCGAGTGGGTTCGAAGTTGTCCGGGCCCGGTCAGTATTCGCGGGACCACTGGCTCGGCTGCGCCTCAATTCGTCATGAGCAACCTGCCGCGAGACGGCTGGATGTGAAAATGCCCACTCGGGCGAAGAAGAGATGAGTTATACCTGGGCGAAGTTGGCCCAGAGCACTGTGGGGAAGACAACAGTGAGGCTGCATGCCAATCCTCCGTCAAATCAAGCCTAGGGCCGGATGGACTACTCGAGCTAGGCTAAGTAACTGTCTCCTTTTCTTTCAGAGTTTTCGTGGGATGACTGGAACGGTCGGTTGGCTTCCCAAGTCACCGCAATGAGACCAATCGTTACCGAGCGCTGCGTTAGCCTAGGAGTTGGGGAGAAAAGAAAGTGACGGGGAAAAAAGACCTTGAGCAACAGAAAAGGAGGAATGAAGCTGACCAGGTTAGGCAGCTGATGCATTCAGAGAAGAGATGGTGGAAAAGTAAGCCTCGGCGCAGTGAGGACCAGCCAACTCACGCGGTGCATGATGGGATTGACGGAATAGGAGATAGAGTTGGGGGTTTTAAGCCACATTGAATCTAATAGCGGTGTTAGTTTTGACGTTAAAGGGTTAGTTTGAGTGCGATAGAAGAAAGAAGATGCGCGGCATGAAGACGAAGTTTGGCTATGGTGGGGACCGAAGTCTTTTGTCCCACCTGATACTCGAGGGAATCGGGCATGATAAAATAGGATTCCTAGGTTATTGGTCGTGGCGAGTCCGGATCTGAAGTCAGATTGAGTAGAGAGTTAGTAAGATGGGAATTAGAAGAGAATAGTTGGCGCGTGAAAGTGTCGAGGAGTGAATATGATACGAGCAAAAGGCGGATATCACCTTTGTTCCCCGAAGGAATTGAGCGAAGGAAGAGAGTACAGGATTTCGGGCTACTGAGAACGTGGTGGCATAGATTCCGGCTTGAGGGTGCGGTTTTGAGTGGTACAGTGGTTTAGACTGCGCCTAGATAGGGGTAATGAATCTCCGTGGGTTTTAGAGATAGATTCATTCACATTCTGCACATCGACAGCTGAAGAGGCGAAGGTCGTGGGCTCAACAAGAATCGTGACTGTCGAGGGTCTAACTCGACACTATTATCGTGAGGCGGGTCATGGACGTAGTGCCCGTCGTTTTTGTATTCGCCATCCTAGCCCATGGTCGTGTTCGCGTCGTAGTCAAGTGCCGCTCCTTTTTGCGGTTGCCTTTTTATTGGGTGTACGTTTTCATATTTTGGCGGAAGATTTACTCTCATATACATGAATGCGCGCAGGGCAGCGGAGGCTATGCTATTGCTTGCAGGAATCGTAATAGTTGCACTTGTGGTCGTGATCGCCCTCTCAGCAAGGTGGTCTTCTTCTTCTTAACGCTGCGGCCACCCCTTCCTTGGCTGAGCCGTTGTCGTTCTAATCACAACCACCTCGATATTTGGTGGCGCACTCGTTAGACCGACGTACCCTCCATCGTTCTAGAGGAAGATTCATTCGTACCTTGCACGGGGGACTGTGCTGACGCAGTCGAGGTAGGTTATTGGTGGCGCATCTGGACACGTTCTAGCCGAAAGCGCATTCCAGATGTGCCCAATGATGGAGGGAGCAGAAAGTGACCAAGGGGGATGCTACTGGGCCATATTAAGAGTACACGCGTCACTAAGAAGGGCTATTTAACCTACCTTGGGTCACCATTGTGGTGGAGTCTCGAACAGAGAGCGGCTATAACGTGCGGGGCAAGGCGACTGTTATTTTGTTGTGTTCTACAATGGAGTGTTGTGTGGACTTTTACTAGACCATCGTTGTACTTTTGCCTATTGTCATTGCTGCGACTGACTGCGCCATCACCATGTGTTCTTATTGTGCCTTGGTTATATGATCGACTGTGTAGCCTTGTCGACGCTTCTGTTATAGAGGTTGCAGCGACTACTACGAATCTTAGTGTTTGCTGCTGGTTGTTGCTGCGACACGAGGTGGTGAGGCTACAACATAAAGGCTGTTGGTAACATCAAACACGATGTAAGGCTGGGTAAGCTGGTTTGCAGCATTTTGCTAGGCAACTACCTACACTCGGATGTGGCAAAAAGAAAAGAAAAACCAGGGGATATGCTCTATTCTAAATGCAACCTCTCGACCTCTCTTAGGCTGCGTAGCAGCGCCTTAGTCGGAGGAGTTCATTGCAACTAAAGGAGTGACATGATTTTATACAGGAGAGAATTGTGGCGAATCAGGAGGATCGTCGGAAGGTCAACGGTTGACAACTTGACTTCAGTTGCCTAAGTTCTTGGTACATTTTGACCGCCATTGCGGGACCCTTTGGCGCTTCGAGAAATCAAAGCCCTCTCACGCGAGTCTCAGAGCACCTTTCTTGGATCTGAGAGGCTCAAACTTTCACCTTTTGTCCTTCTTACTCTAAGTTTAGTCCAGTTCTGAGAGAAAGGCGACAAGAAGGATTGCAACCCGTAGGACCGCAGCAAGATCTGTGCGGAGTTAGCCCAACGATTGCAGGAGCTCTGCTAGAACTCAGGAGGAGTTCTGGGGGCAGGAAACTGAGAGGTAAAGCTTTTTTTTCCCTTCTATAAACCCAGTTATAACCCTTATTTGTATTCCTTGTTACGTTTTGACTGAATATATTGTGTGCACTACTACTTTTAACTTTTAGTTTGACTTTCAGGACACGATCCAAATTTAAATAAAGGAATGCATGCGTAATGTCAGTTTCAATTTTATTGTCTGGCTGAAAAGCGGATTGTGGGGTTGCATCTAGGGGAAGGATAAAAGGAAGGTTGTATTGCTTGTGTCTGACTGGGTCAACTAAAGGCTGGACAAGTCTCCATAAGTTTGGGGAGACTCACTGCTATGTTTAATTTTGATTCCCTGGAGAACCAGACATGTTCTATAAGTTTGGGTGGTCTGATTGCTCTGACTTGCGAGGGTTGTTTGTGGTGGACTTTTTAGGAACCAAGCATTGTCCCATAAATTTGGGTGGCTTGGTTACCTTGTTTATTTTAAGTTTTCTCAGTTTCTTTTGGTTCTGAACGAGGAGGTCTGAGCATGTTCCATTAAGTTTGAGTGACTTAGCCTCTTCCTGTTCTACCATAAGAAAAATAAATCAGGCACAGGACCAGACATGACCCATCAGTTTGGATGGTCTTGGTCTAATGCGACGCACATGCTGAAACCAAAAGGTTATAACTTGAGTATATTTTATTACCACTTTACTTATGAGCAGGCTAGTCAGAAAGTGTTCCATAACTTTGGGTGGTATGACTATAGCTTATCACAAACTAAAGAGAGTATTAACTAAGAATAAACTTGTAGTAAGAAAAGGCAGACTGAACCTCGAGCTAAAGATGATCGGTTCGGTCATATGCTACCTTAAATGACTAAATGCAGACACTTATATAAAACTTGGATACCTAAACAGTTCAGGACGACTAGGGTGGTCTAGTCACATGCCTAAGGAAGAGAAAAGTTGTAGTGCCATAAGTTAATGTACATTCAATGACTTAGCTAGACATGTTCCATAAGTTTGGGTGGTCTAGCTTTATGCCTTATCTAAGTTGGGTATAAAGGGGTAAATCATTGAAAGACTATGAACTATTGTTTGATAAGATTGACTTTGGGCTGGTGAGAGTACTTACCTTTGTGGTTTGGTCTTGCATGTGGCTGGGTGAGATTATTACTTAGTATGAGTTTTAGTTTCATAGGTAGTTGCTTTAGCTGCTCGCCACGTGCTAGAGCAATAAGAGTTAGTTCAATTTCAACATTTTATGAGCTAAAGCAACTACCTATCAAACAAAAACTCAGACTAAGTAATAATCTCACTTAGACCACATGCAAGGTCTTGTATTTTATGGGATCTTTTGTTATACTTAGTCTTGTATAAATCTTGGTCGATTTTTGCAGGTCGATTTTTGCATTTTCTAAGATCTTTTGTTATACTTGGTCTTGTATAAATCTTGGTAAGCTACTTTCTCTACGGGAAGTGCTGCCGAAATTTCTAAAAAACTAAGGAGTTAGCTAAATTTTGTCTTTTCAAAGTTCATCTTGTCTAACTTTTATATATGGCTTAGTAAAACTATGGAAAGTCTCATTTTCTAAAGGGAGTGCTGCCCAAATTTTTACTAATTCAAGAAGTTAGACAAAATTGAACCTTGAAAAATCAAAGTTATTTTAGGTTCTGAACTTAGTTTTTTATGAATCTGAAAAGTATCCTCTTCTAAAAGGAGTGCTGCCAAAATTTTTACAGGTCTAAGGAGCTAGTTAAATTTTGTCTTAGTTAAACTCGAGTTTTGTTTTAAGTTCGCATCTGACTTACTATAAATCTGATAAGTCTCCACTTCTAAAGGGAGTGTTGCCAAAATGTTTACTAATTCAGGGAGTTAGACAAAATTTGACTTTCCAAGAATAAGAGAATATTTCAGTTTCTATATTCGAGCTAGTATAAATTCTGAAAAGGTATTTTTCCTACGGGAAACGCTGCCAAAATTTTCATAGGTTTGAGGAGATAAATTATATTTTGACGGGTGACGAATTCTGGCGATCCACCCTGAATAGAAGAGATGCTGCCATAGGCCTACCTTGTGTTGGGCACTGGCTTAGAGGTAGGCCTAAGCTTAACTTGTAGGAGGATCTTGACTGAGAATGTGCTATGATGCTTTATTCTCCATACACTTATGAATTTAGTTTGGGTATTGACTTGTCCTCTTGTACATATCCTCTTGATCGTTTCATTAAGGATCTGGAATAAATTCAACTTGATCCTACAAAGATCATCTTCTGTTATCACTGATAACAGGTCGGTTGTCGATTCGTCAGTCTAGGACCTAACTCCAATTCATCCTCAATACTCAACATAAAAGGCTTTAACCCTGTTGATTTCTATTGTTTTATTAAGGTTTTTACCCAAGCTTTTATTGAATGGTCATTTAACAAAGGTACCGAGTATTTAATTATGGAAGGTTTGACAAAGGTTGGGGCTTACATGGCTAAAGCGAGGGATATGAGCATAGAGAATGGTTGAAGTTGACCCCGTGTTGTGCGTGAGCTTCTTTTGACTCTTTGATGTGATTGCATGTATGTTTTGTAAAGTGAGGGGTATGAGCATAGAGAATCGGTGAAGCTGACGCCGTGTAGTGCGTGGACTTCTGTTGACTCTTTGATGTGATTGCATTTATGTTTTGTGGTTCAGACTTTGGATTTGACCGTCGGCGATCACATACCTATATATGGCTGAGAGGAGTCCCACTGTGACTGTGAGAAGTGATCGTCACATATTTATCCCTCCTTTACACACATATATGTACATACCTATGTTTGGGTATTTCACGTGGCCTAAGGAGCCCACGCTTAAAGATTTAATTGGGGTCGAGGTTGAGAAAGGAAGGGAAATTTCGTCCTTTTACTGTTGTTTGCTTCTTAAAGATTTCTTAGTCAGACGTTGGTCATGGGCCTGGATTCGAGGTCCTTGTCCAGGACATCCAAGGTCCTGGGTTCTGCATGGAAGGGATCACCTCCTGTGCAGAGCCTATTGCCCTGCCTACCGGGACACTCAGCCTAAAGGCTGGAGGTGTCGTGGAGGCCGCACGGCTGTTCCTTCAGCCGTGCAATATCGTGAAGGGGTAGACCTTCATGATACTTCGAGTTTGACACTTGAGTGTCATAAGCGGTACTCGAACCCACGAGGGACCGGTCGATTATGGGCACTACATAGTACGCCATCATCGTGTATGCTTGCATATTCATACATTGCTAGTCGATATGGGAAGGCCTTGCATCCGCGCGATTTTATATTAATTCTCGAGCGTGTTGCCTATCCGATTTCCGCATCGGAGAGTTATGAAATGGCTACTGAAGGGACTAGGATTGTGTGCGTTGTTTTGATTGTGTTATTCTGTGTGTATGTGTGTTTTAATTTTTATGTTCTTAGAGTGGTGTAACACGTGGTAAGTGGGATGTGTCCTAATTGACTGACGACGAGTCGAGGTTGGGACCTCAACCCCCCAACGCATCGGCTCACGTGTGGGGCCGATAGAGGAGTAAAACCGCGAGTACCCCCTATGCTACAACGAACGAGAAACGCCCTTGGCTGGTCCACCTCCGCAATTGCAACTGATTAGTTTTCGTACTGTGGACTGGTAGCTCGGCGGAGATACACCCACCGAATGAAGGTGACAACTTCCGTAAAGTGAAGGTAAGTCTTGCCTCGCGTTCGCCCTACCCTGTCGTAGGGGCTCGCGAGAGGTACGGCTGGTGCACTCGGCCAGAGTGGCTTGTGGAAGCTCCATGTGTATTCGAGACGAGGATCAGGCCAACTCCTGCGTGACGTAGCCGGGAACCCGCCCCATTTGTGCGGCGTAGGACCGATGCGCTCGAAAGGTGGCGCCGTTGTCGGGGATAACGGAAGCCTACCGTTGTCCTTGGTGGAACAACAACTGGGTATGAGATTGAGGAAAAATAGGCGTATAAGGAAAGGCAGAGTACGCGATGCCTTGTTTGATTGTCCATGTTGGACGGGTGCTATTAGTATAATAAATTTTATTTTTGATTTGATTGGCTGCCTAACTTAAAAGACCATGAAGGAAGGCCTATACAGGAAGTGGGCCCTACCGAGGTGGGTTCAAAAGAAAGAGACGGGTAACACTTGTTAGGTCTGGACTGCGAAGTAATTATGTAGGAAACTTGATAGGTCTCATGTGAAGTCAGGATGCTGAATGAAAGTTTCTACCTCTTCTTAACAGGGAAGTTAAGATTCGACCAAGATGTCGGGAGGCATAGCTGATGGTGCCGGGAAGGTCCTGACAATTGATGATTTGGTCGAGGTCCTAGACAGGCGAGAGAGGTTGCAAAGCAATGTCCCAAAGGTCAACACGTTCCTTTTTAACGGGGAGCGAGTTTGAGAATGGTTGGAGTTGGTGGAATAGGCATTGGTGGGGCTATTGGATGCGGTGAAGTTCCAGTGTATTCTGAAGTACGTACTCCATGGGCACCAGGAGGTAGACAAGGTGATAAATGCAGCCAGCGACAGTTGGGCGAGATTCAAGGATGGTATGCAAAGGAAGTACAGGCTGGGTGATGACCCGTTAACCACGACTGATTTGAAAGCAATGAACAGGGATGATTTTACCACAGTCGGGGCCTTTGTGCAGGAATTTAAGAAAAAGGCAAGGAAGGTCCCCAGAATCTCGGAAGAGGCACAATGTGCTATCTTTCTGGGACTGTTCACTGCCTCGGAAGCCTCGGAATTGACCAACCATGGAGGAGGAAGTGCGAAGCTCACCTGGGTCACAATCGACAAAGGGGTAGAGGAAGGGAGTTTGGACCACGTGGAACAATATCAAATGCGCCAGCAAAGGCGGAAGAGGAAGGAGCGAGATGCGACCTCCTCAGGGACCCCAGGGGTGAAAAAAATCGTTACAGACGTACTCACGAAGTTGGGTTATGGAAAAGACTCCGTGGTACAAAACAAAGTGGTGACAACGATCCAAGGGAAGGGGAAGGAGCCAGTGGTAGAGAAGGCCATGTAAAAAGAATGGGAAGAGGAAGACCCGATGCCCCAACATCTTCTAAAGGCACATCGCAAACAACGCAATTTGACGCAGGGAGGGCAAGGCTCTGGAAAGGGACAGACGCCCCAAGCGTTGGCAGTGATCTCGCCAAGCACGACAACTCCGTAAAGCAGCGCGGGACCCTCGCAAGCGGCAGTACCACCGTATGGGCAGTGGCCATGGCCTATGTTTAACACCTTCGTGCCATGGGGAGGTCCAACTTCGTCTGGACAGATGGTACCCTACGCATGGCCCCAAGCGAGTATGCCACCGCCAAGCTATCCTGCAGTGCAGGCCCAACCCATGGCGCCACCTCCATCGTCCGCGCCAAGTTCACAAGGTAGCTCAGGACAACCAAGGGAATGGAGGAAGAGGTGGCGGAAAAGGACGTGGTAGGAATGGCGGAGACCGAGGAGGATAATTGGACAATCAAGGCTATCAGGGTTGAGGGAATCAAGGGAATCAAGGGGGTCAAGGCTATGGAAGACCCTGCTTTGATTGGAGAACCGCTATTTACCGGCATTGCGACCAGCAAGGCCATACAATACGGTTCTGCAATACAAGACGGGATGATGAAAAATCTGGACTGATCTATTCGAACATGGACGGTGATATGTATGATCAGTTCGGGTTGTACATTGACCAGAAGATTTCAGGTGGGGTGAGGGCTGAAGCCCTTAGACGAGTAGCCGCGAGGCAGACAGCGCCAACCACGTTCAGGTTGTGGCAAAAAAAGGATGACCCACCAATAAGGGTGGAAGAGGTGGAGTGTGATGAAAAAGTGACTCTAAGGCTACAAGTGGGGGTTATAAAAGAAGAGTCTGTAGTCGTTGAGCCGGACGGAGAGAACGAGGGTGAGAAAGTGGAGCCAGCGTCAGTCCTTCTGGGAAAGATGGAGGATTTGTGGGAGAAAATGGGAAAATATTAACAAAAGTTGGTAGATATATGTGAAGAAGTGAAAGAATGGAGGACCAGCATCCCCAAAGTCTTCCTCTACGAATCCGGCCCAGAGTCCGTACCGGGATGGTAAGGTTACCCTGGAGTCGCCACTATGGGGTCAGGCCCTCGGTCCGGCAGACCTTCATGCCCCCTACTGCGAAAGGGAGAATGGCGCAAGCAACACAAACCAGGGGCCAGAGCAAGGCAAGTGCCAACCGAGAACCCCCTCGGAGAGAGCCAGAGCCAGACCGAAGGAAAGAGGTCGTGGAGGTAGAGGACGACAACGATGAAGAAGAGCAAGATGATAGGCTTCATCGAGAGGGGGATCGAAGGGCGGAGCAAAGGGCTAAGAAGCGGGGAGCCCAAGAGGAAGTCGGACCAATTTTGTGCGATGCGACGCCAAAGAAGAAAAAGTATGCAGTCCGATTGGAGGTAGGGTTTGACGTGGAAAATGTGATTGATAGGTTGCTTGAAGGTCATAACGACCTTGTGACCTTGAAGGAGATCCTGACATCTGCTCCCAAGCTCCGTAACGAGCTAAAGGGAAGACTTTCACGACGTTTGGTGCCAAGTGTCCATCTAAGCGTGATTCTGCCAAAGGAGGCGGAATGAGCGGAAACTGGGACAAAGATGGATTGAAAGTGCGTGGCCTGCGGGATGGTGGATTTAGTGGTAAAGAGATCGAAGTGCGCGGTGGATACAGGGGCGGAGATGAACATTATCAAAAAAACTGATGCATTCTGCATGGGGCCAACTGCAAGACAATATTTTATGGAACGACGTCGAATGTGCTTATCGAGATTGGGAGAGTGAAGGTCAAAGCTTGCTTCTTCGTCATACCAGACGTAGACCATGCCATCCTCCTAGGCCCTAGGGAGGTCGTTCCTATGCAGGACAAAGTCGTTGATGTTCAACAAACACGACGAAACTTTGATTCTGATCCTGCGTGACCCGACATATGGAAACTATGAGATAGTTATTTGCCGGAACACGGGTTTTCGGAGTATAAGGAACCGGCCCAATCCCGGATCATTCACGATTGAGGATCAGAAAATGAGCGTCGGGGACTCCTTATGGAACCAGAAGAGGAGGCACGGGAAGATGTGTTTTCCCTCAGCCTGTCCGATATGAACAAGGCCATGAATGTAGTGGCCACGCACGATACGCGGATCCAGATGCCATTCGGGCGTTGAGGGAACAGGTTCTGGAATGTCCCCAGACTGGGGAAGTAGAGCTGGTTTATAGGCTTTCAGGCGAAATGAGGGACCCTGCAATGATGCAGGCGCAAGCGGTAAGCCGACTTTTTTTAGGGGACGACTCAAGCACGGTTCCCAAATGCGGTACAAGACTATAGACAAGAAAAAGTGTCGTCCAATTTTTGTTCTCGTCACAGAAGATGAGAAGGTTTATTACGAGCGAGAACGAGGATTGATACGACGAATGAGGGAGCAAGCAGCAGTTGGGCCGTGCTGTATCAATGAAGGGAACACAGGAAAACTAATAGTGGGAGAGCCTGACTTTCTGTTACCCCAGGAAAGGGTGCTGATGATAGAGCTAATGAAAAAGAGGTATCATGCCTATGCATTCGATGACGATCAGCGAGGGAGATTGGACGTGGATAAGATTCCTATGATCCGGATCCATACCGTGCCACATGAGCCGTGAAATTTGAGAGGGGCGCGATATCTTAACCCTGACGAAGAGAAGAAGGTGGTGGACTATCTCGATGACAAGATATGTACGCATGTCGTCGATTACTCGAGTGGGCCGCATGTGTCTCCATGATTTTGCTTTGTCAAACCTAATAGGACGTTGCGGTGGGTACAAGACTTGCGGAAATTGAATGCTGTGGCCGTGCGAGATGCGGGGGGCTTGCCAAATGCCGACAAGCTGTCAGAGTCATGTGTTGGGAGACCTATAATTTCGTTTATAGACCTCTACTTGGGATATGACCAGTTTCCGGTCTATCTGCCAGACATACTTGTGACAACGATGAATACGCCCCGAGGACTGATCCACATGAATGTTGCTCCGCAAGGATGGACTAATGCGGTGGCAATGGTTCAGCGACATATGATTCGAGCCATGCAGACAGTCAACCCGCATATCACTTAACCATATATCGACGATTTGGCAGTAAAGGGGCCGAGAGAGAAGGAGACTGATGAAGTCTCGCCTTACAAGCATATTCAAGATCTTGATAAAGTCCCGAGTTTGCTTGAGGAACACAACCTTACGGCAAGTGGTGCCAAATCCAGACACTGCATGAGGGAGACTACCATCTTGGAGTTCGTCTATAGCGAGAGTGACCATCGACCAGATGTAAAGAAGACGAACAAAATTACCGATTGACCAGTACCATTCCATTCGATAACAGATATTAGAAGCTTCCTTGACACGTGTGGGGTTTGAAGAACCTTCGTCAAGAACTTTGCTGCCAAGACTGAGCACCTAAGAAAGCTGGTACGTCAGGATTAGGAATTGGTCTGGGTGAGGAGTAGGAAAGGTTGTGGCAGGGATGAAGGAGGATTTCCGAAAAGGAGGGTTGGTATTGGGAACACCATACTATGAGGTCACTGAGGTAAGACCATTTATCATTGAGAGGGACGTTGGACCAACTGCCTCAGGGGGAGTCTTGATTCAGACAAATGTCGAAGGAAAGGAGAGACCGCTAAGGTTTGAGAGCCGAACTCTTTGTACGACCAAAAAATATTACTCTCAGTTTAAGACAGACACTCTCGCTGTCCTTCACTGCCTAAGGATTTTTCGAAATTATATTTTTGGCAGAAGATTCATATTAAAGGTAGACCCAACTGCGCTCGCTTATTAGCTGAGGAATTACGTTCAATCGGATCCAACTGTCGCTAGATGACTAACATGCATTTGGATGTTTAATTTCGAATCGGAACGGATTATAGGGAATGAGAATAGGGCAGATGGGCTAAGCCGCATCAATTGGGATAAGCAAAAGGGAAAGGCAGTAGAGGACACGCCCTCGGTTGATGACTTTTTGGATAAGGAGGAAAACATCCGCTTTCACATTAGTAAGTAGTCTTTGCGAGTGCCGAATTATGTCGGTCATCCCATCTGGCTTGCGACAAAGGGGTATGACCAGAAGACAGAGTTTGTACTCAAGTCTTTGCGAGTGCCAAATTATGTCGGTCATGTCATCTAACTTGCGACAAAGGGGTATGAGCAGAAGGCAGAGTTTGTACTCAAGCCTTTTGAGGAAGAAGACCCATGGGGCGACAAGGATGTTCAATGGATGATGAAGTTGGTTTTGACAAGCACACATAGTCTGATGGAGGAGGTGAGAAAGATAGAAGAAGGGCCTAACCAGGTAGATAAGCCTGATGAGTTGATGGGCGGGGTGTACCTCCTCGTCAACACGCTTTTACAAGGTACTTTTGATGAAATAAGCTCGCAGAATCCGGCTGGGAGTGAAGGTGTTGTACCGGAAAGCCAGGATGACGAGTTTGAGGAAGGGGAGATCAAAGAGGCGTTCCGTGCAGAGGAATATGATGGAATCTACCTGGAGTTGGGACTTCTCCTATCATGTGACATGAGGGATAGAGATGCGAGTGAGAGAGCGCAGAAGATGAGGCATCTCTACCTAGTGAGAGATGATCATCTCTTTGTGAAGAAGCAAGTGGGGAGCCCCAGGAGGGTTGTATGCGGGAGGAACCATCAAATCAACGTTATAGCTGCACTTCATGATGGCATTGCAGGAGTGCATCGAGGAGTTACTGTCACGTACGCCAAGATAAGCGAGCTATACTACTGGGATGGGATGATGGAAATAGTCATTAAGTTATACCGTTCATGTGTACCTTGTTAAGAGAGGTCTCCTCAAAGGTCAGTAGAGCCGCTACGTTCAAGGTTAGAGAGGGAAGTAAGTGTCGTAGTACATCTCGACTTGCTATTCATGCCGATTAGGGATAATGACTACAACTATATCTTCGATGCGCGGGGCAACCTTTCTGGCTTTGTAGATGGTCATGCCATTCGTATGAAGACTGACACGGTTTTGGTAAGCTGCATCGGGAAGTATCACATGCGTTATCCCTTCGTCAAGGAATTCGTAATGGATAGGGGATCAAAATTTAATTGTCAGAAGATGCAGGAGTTGTTGTTAGGATACGGCGTGGTAACGAATTATACCACGATCGCACATCCCCAAGCAAATGCTCCGGTTGAAAAGGGCACAACACCATCACGAACCTTCTGGCTAAGTGGACCGAAGGTAGGCCTAAGCAGTGGCCAAGGTACCTGAAGGCGACATTTTTCGTCGAGAATATTACGGTGAAAAGGACCACTAAGTACGCACCAGCCACGCTATGGTACGGGAGGCACGCTACTTTCCCAATCGAAAGTTTCCTAAAAAACCTGTAGGCGTCAGGACCTGGAGACCAATTTGTCCTTTGAGGAATTGTTTGACATTCGGGCGCGACATGTGGGTGCGATTGAGGAAAGGATACAAGAGACATATAATCAGGTGGAAAGGAGCCGCAAAGATGACAAGGCTCGTTGGAACCAGATGACCCGAGTACGAAAGGCACCATTGAAAGTTGGAGATGTCGTGTTGTTATATGACTCGTCCCTGGAAAAGCAGTGGTCCAGGAAGCTTGACAAAAGGTGGTTAGGGTCATACCGGGTTGTAAGATATGGGGATTTTTGCACTTATCAAATTGAAGAGCTGGATGAAACGGTGTCGAGCGCCTCGGCCCTCGCGCGAAAACGAGGGCCCTCCCGACCATGTCACGCAGAAGTTTACCTAAAACACAACTTCAAGAGACATCTAACGAACGACACATAATATTTCCGCGAACCACTGGGACGGACGAGGTTGCATCGCTTCTTCGCCGCTCTAGCCGAGTGCGCCAGCTGTACATCCCGCGGTTCCCTACGACAGGACAGGTTCCCGCGGGGCATAAGCTTGCTTCCCTAAGCGGCTGTCACCACCCTTAGGGGCGTATCCCTACCGAGCTACTGACCCACGTGCGAAAACTTTTAAATGCAATTGCAGAGGTAGGTCAGCCGAGGGTGTTTGCCCGTTCGCCGTAGTATAGATACGCTTGGTTAACGCCAAGTGGACCCGAACGCCGTTCGTTCGTAAGACGCTTATCTCCTAAGTACGAAGCAGACGCCGGTCGACTAGGACGGTCTCAACCAAGCGTGAAACCTAAAATGAATCATAGTCCCTTAGACATGCGACTCAACGAAAGTTATAGCGACCACATATATTTACATCGACCATAGTCGATACAAATAAATATTCAATATGAAACGATAATAAACAAAAATTTGAATCAAAACAATCATACAACCGTCAACGAGGGGTTGTTTTTTCGACAAAAAAAATAACATAGATCCCGCCGACAAGGTAATCGGCTGCCTTAGTTTTGACTTGATGAGACGCGTTGCCAAAGTCATTCATTCCACCTACCGCCGACTCAAAATTCGATACGCTCACACCTGTCTCCATACTTTATCAATCTTATTGGATGACAGGCTACTTGATCAGGGACATTGCTTGAAGTGTTGCATGCCTCTCCCTTTAGGAAGTGATATGTGGATACTCCTTCCCGTCGCCTGAGCCCGAAGACTCAGATCTCAGAGGTTGGGCCGTCACCACCGAGTCGGCAAAGTACCACCCCCAACAAGTCGGATCCACTCCAAGTCGATAACAGGGCCGGCTCCGAAAGCATACGAAACCCCGCCTTGGATGCTTCCTAGAGAGAAAAGAATACGATCACCGCAAGTAGTTTTCAATCATTCTCATTCCTTCTCGGTTCTCGGTAACCTAGACATAAATAAACTAAATGAAATAGAGAATGAGACTCACTTTGACAGGTATAGATATAGAAGGTCATTCCGGATAAAATACGTCAGTTCTCGGAAAATGCTAGGTCCAATTGCCTGCACTTTCTTTTTATTCACAAAGTTTCTTTCATGGCTCCCCTTGAAATTACTCATTTCGAAATTCGAGTACACTTGTCATGCAGGCAGGTGGAAGTTAGAAACATGACAATCCTTTTCTCCATCCCAAGTAGGAAAAGTCTATCTCCATAGCAAACACCCTTCTACCTACCTGCACAGCATGCAAAAACCAAGTTAAAAAAAAAACAGTACGATCCCATACTCAAATCAGACTTCTCCATTCTCATGCATTATCCACACAACTTTCTTCTGCCTTTTTTTTTGAACATTCAAAATGACAAGGTCAAGCAAAGTGTGGGTTCTCACGGGTGTGAAGGGAAATCTAAGTCATTCAACTGACCTTGAGTGAAGTTTGATCCGGCTCACTCAAGAAAGCCGAGTAGTATTCCAGTCAAAATTGAGAAGATGATCGCCGTTAGAGCTAGGAATATGCAGCTTACAACTCCACGACTCATGGTCGTTCCACTGGATGACAGCCACGTTACTCTCCAAGTACTAAAGTGAGCGAAAGTCACAGCCACTGAAAACTCAAGTGAGATAACTCTTCCAGAGGGTGTTCCCTCTTCTAGAGGATGTTCCCAACAATGAGTCCCACGTGGTCCCAACAGTCCCAACTGTACTTCCCTTTACCAAAGGTATTCTCAACCAATCGCAAGTCCACGTCCTCTCCAGGCACCACGTACGCTCACAATAGCCACTACAATATGTCGGTTCCGATCTTCAAAATCAGTCTCACTTTGTCCCAAAATGGTCTCAGAAGGACCCACGTTACCACCACAACACAGGATGGTCCTTAAATCAAATCCCGCTGGCGTTGCGCGCTGCCCAAAAAATAAAGGTGGCCTTGGTTGAACCTGCATGTGTCGCGAGCCTCTTCAAAAAGTAAGGATGTCCTTCCGGCGCAAACCGTAAGCGCGGCAACCCCAATAGTCACCGTCGCGAGCACTCACTCCGCGTCCCCCTCATGTCACCGGCCCACGCACCACTACCGCACAGTTCCAATTGTGCATCAGTGTTAGAACCTGTGTAGCCGCCGCAAAATTTTGGCAGCGCTTCCGCGCCACTACCCAGAACGCACAGCTGCCGCAAAAAAAATTCGGCAGCATTCCCGCAGCAGTGGCAAAAATACACTGCCGCCACCGTGCAAAACGGCCAGAGCCTTCCCTGCACGGCTTGCAGAAGACCTGCCGCCGCTGTGCAAAATGGGCAAAGCTTCCTCTGCACCGCAACAACATAACTGCCACCGTTGTGCTGTACCGGCAGCACCTTCCTTGCACTTCACCAAATGAAGTGGTGGCTATGGCAGCCTCCACTCCCGCGTTTACTGCAGACCTCCACTCCAGTCCACCTCTCAGCACCTCCACTGTCAGCAACGCCCCTCTCCAGCAACATGCAGCAACCAGCCAGCATTCACTCAAGTGAATGCCTCAGCAGCACTGCCACAAGTGTGATGCTGTTGGGTGGAGTGCTGGCTTTTATAGCCAGCAAATGGCTGTGGGCAGCTGCTTTGCCCACAACCAGGCAAAATTCATCAGTGCTCCTGGCCCTTGATCGAAATCAATGGCCAGGAGCCATGTGCCTCGGTTTTCCCCTAGGGGAACCAGTGTCATCAACCCCCAAGGGTACCTGGCCGTTTTCCCAGGCCTGGTGCTTCTCGAAATGGTTGTATCCAGCCATTCCAGGACTACCTGTTCAACTGAACAGGCGCAGTCCCATCAGCCCCTAGAAGCTTCTAGGGGCTGTACCTGTTCCACAGTCGCGGCTACATACGAGGTCATCACCTTTTTTTTTTTTTTTTTTTCCCTACCTACCTGTTCAACGAACAGGCGGCCCAGGGGTCACTTCAGTTGGACTAGAGTCAGGCTCAACAGGGGTTTTTCCCCTATACTACAACCCGCGCCCGCACCCTGCCACAAACAGTGTCAAGTTCGGGCGCTGCTAAGTGCTGCAGCCCATTCCCGAAGTCGGACGGGCGCAGCCACAGCAACACCAAGATGCCTCAAAATAAAAACAAAACAAAGCAAAAACAAAAGAAGTAAACAAAATAAGAAAACAACATAGAAAAAAAAACAAAAAGAAAATAAACAAGAAATAAACTTACCTAGGTTGTGGTCACGTCGCAGCAGCCATGAGGTAAGTCGCTCTCCTCCCCTTCTTCTCTCTCTCTCTCCCCCTCTCTGCAGCCAACGGTCGCGACCATTTGTCGCGACTGGAAACCACCCAACGAGTGCAGAGAGTCCCTCGTAGCACAAGTACAAGGTCTCAAAACCCAAGCCCGAAACGTGGCCACGTTCCGTGGCAGATTCAGTCGGTTTTGCTCACCCGACTGCTAAGTGACAACCCGTTCGTCAAAAACGAACGGGCACTTATAAACTTTACTAATAATTAAAAAAAAAGGAAAACAACAAAATCTAAAAGGAAATCCAAAATAAAAATCTAAAACAAATTTAAACGAAAAAAATCTAAGAGGTTCTAAAAAGAGAAAAAAAACACAAAAAAACAAAACACTCACCTCACTGTAGAACGGACGCCCATTTCTCACCGGCATAGTCACGTTCTGAAGTGCCCCAGGCACTTCACTTCGCGCCACATGGCGCATCACTTTCAGCTTAGTTTTAGTGTTTTTTTTTTTTTTTTCCCCTCTTCTTCCACTGGCCTATGCCAACGGCCAGCTCGCAGATCCCATCGTGGCTTTTCAGCCACGATCTCCCAAGTCGCCTGCCCGGGTTCAAACCCCGGCGTTTGCAAAAAACAAATTGAACCATTTATGCGTGTCATCCTTGCGCAGGGGCCATGCTAATCTCGTGCGGCCGATCTGGGCCGCGCGATCTTCACGATCGGGCGGTCAGATCCAACCGCACTGGCTTTAAAAAAGTTGCGGCCAGCTCCAAAAGGAGCCAGCCCAGCGGTGTATGCAATTTCTCAGATTCGATCCTGGTATCTGTCGGGTGAAAGTCTGATGCTGTAACCTACTAGGCTGGCTCCTATCACAGCAGTGATAAGAGCAGCTCTTCTATATGAAGAGCTGGCCCAACCGCTATTCCCCATGCCGGGGTTTTGCAGGCCCCGACTGCCTACAGCCTCGCAGGCCCAGCCCGTACGCCTGTGGTCCTGTAAGCCCTGCCTGCCTGTGGCCTTGCAGACCCTGCCTGCAAGCCTTACCCTGTCGACCGGCCATGCCACCGTGGCATTGACCTAGCAACCCCCTGGCTCAGTGTCAACCTCCGCGGCCTAGACAAAGAAAGTTCCCCATTCCTTCTGCGCCGCGGCCCTATACCCGACGCATGCCCACTTTTGGCCCATTCGAGCCCTTGACGCCACACGTGTCCGACATTACTCTAGGTAGAATAGGTTTAGTTTTACCTCCCCATGTCCGCACATACCTGCGGCTTCGACAAAAGCGAAGCATTACCATTCACAACCATTACTCCTGGACGCCACACGTGTTCGGACTAAGGTCCGAAAACTTTTAGTCCGTCAGACCCGGGCAAATACCCTTGTCAGGGTATTTGCCCCGACAACGGAATGGAAGGATTGGGTATCAAGAACAAGAATGAAGAAGTTCGTGGCAAGGGAAGAGGTAAGATAGACGATCTAACCCCTTTATAGTAGGACCCTAGGTATGTAGAAAAAGTCTGTAATCAGACCCTAAAAAAAAAAGAGTTGGTAGAATGTATGAGAAGGATGTGTGTTTGCTTTTTAATCTAAGTAAGCCCTGTTTGCGTGTGTGCTGACCCCTTTGGTGTGCATGTCATCTCCTTCGCCTGTTGTGTAGGTCTGACTTCACAAAGACAGCCATGCCGAGAGGAGGGAGGGAGACGCGGCCACCACAGAGGCCATTGGGAGCTTTAGAGGGTTACGAGCGGCATGGGTCTCATCGGAGGGAGCACACACCCGTGTATGACGACGAGGATATAAAGCTCTTCCTGGATGATTTTCGAGGGTACGCACAGTACAGAGGGTGGACAGTGACCCGAACGATAGAGAGATTAAGGCGAGTCGGCTGCTTTGAGGAGCCCATCGCACGGATTCGCAGGGAGGCGAGGACTTGGCCAGAGGTAGAGCTACGGATGCAGGGTTGAGGCCATCGCCCGCGAGACCAGACGGCGTGCCGATCCGCCTAAAGATTGAGAATGTGGAGGAGTTCATCCCTACTTTTGAGTAGTTTATGCATGAGCAGAACATATTGAGGGATCAGTGGGTGAAGACACTACCTCTATGGACCAGGAAGGCAGAGAGACCGTTGGCCCGACAAGTCAGGGACATGGCTCGAGACTGGGAGAGCGGCAGGGCGCACCTGAGGGAGGTCTTTTGATGACCACAGCCATTTCAGCCTAGGGTTGAGAGGCGGAAGAGGAGCAAGAGGCAGAGGGGCCTTGAGGCCAGAGAGGCCATCCCATCTCGAGGAGGACGAAAGACACTTACCAGGCGGGAGGAGGAGTCACTACTGGAGACAGAGGAGCGAGGAGCATATCCTGAGTGCGGACTTGGCCCAGTGGTTTTTCATCGTTTTACTGGAGAGGGATTGAGAGGATCCCCTTAACATGCTGTCCGAAGATGATGCGATGCGCCAACGAAAGTTGACTCGTTGTGGTCAACCTCCGTGCCGCGTCAAATTTGCGCCGAGAAATTGTCCACAACCGTAGTCAATTAGGCCCCAACACATCGGTAAAATTTTCCAAGGCCGAAGCCACGGAAAAGACGGCGCGACGGTACAGTCCCTCAGGAGACTTGATTGTCCCCTTTGGACTGGACCGTCGTGACCGCAAGAGGCAAATTAGTCGAGAGTGGCCCAAACAATACTTGGAGCGGACCAAGTGTTAGTGAGATAATTATGTTTGACCGGTTGGGACCAGAACGACGCGAAAGCCTTGCTCCGCCGGAAGAGGAATAGCCCCAAAATGGTCATATAAATGAATAACCCGATGTCGGTGCGAATACCCTTACAAGGGTATCCACCCTAGTTTTTGCAAGTGGCAGAAAATAACTTTAGTTTAAAAATTAAGTATTCTGCGTGAGGCGCGGCTGCGTCTGTGGTTAAGGCTGACCGGATGGTCGGCTAGGATAAAGAGTGTGTGGGCGCGCGAATTTTTGAGGCACGCGTGATCTTCTTATTTGTTGATGACTGAAGAGTCGGCGTGATCGCCGGCCGGAATTTTTCTCCTAATTAAACAGGGGTTAAAAAGATTATGTCTCGCCGATTGATGTGCTTGCCTGTGACCTGTGCGTATGTACGGAGGAGGGCATTGACGGCCAAGTGACTTCTGAAGGCGTTCCGGTAGCGCGGGCGCGTTGCGCAGCGCCCGTTTATTTAGGCGTTCGCCAGGGCCAAACCCAGACTTGGGTTTAGCGTTAGCAGTTGAGGCGTCCGACTCTCGTTGAAGGGATTCAAGGATCGAGACCGACGGGTCGAGGGCCCTACGGGGCTATTCCCCTTGGTTTTGTTGTTGGCGGCGTCGGAACGATATTAGCAGTCCGTCGTATGTTGACAATTAAAAAGTCCTAAAATAGGTTATTATTTATTAGTTTTTTTTATGTACTTCGACGTCTCTTGACTTGGGCGAGGCGCCAAATTTAAAGTTCGTTGTGGCAGGTCGGGGACTTGAGCGCGCGTCTCCTTTGGTTGACCTAAGAGTTCGTGCGTGTCGGGGCGCTGGCGGAATTTCCCCTACCCGACCCATCTCAGAGAGGCGGATCGAAGAGGTCAATGCTTAGAGAGTGGTGGAGTCTGTGGTCGTGGCTTCCCTCGCATCCCACTTGGAGAGCGTCGATAGCCTGACGTGGTAGGGAATTCGGAGGGCATTCCGAGCACGGTTGTGGGGTCGCAACCAGATGGTGGCACGGGCTGTGGTGGATGTACAGTCCGCCCCCAACGTAGGCTAGGAGAGGGTTGAGTGTGCGCTTGCCCATTGGGGCCAGAAGGGGCAGCCAACGATGAGGCGCACGACCGCACCGAGTGCCCAGCGGGTTTGTGAAACCCTCCTCCAATTCGGGCTTCAAAGTTCCCATTTGAATACTTGCTACTTAGAAAAAGCGTTGGGCCCCACCCACTAGGGCCCATATTAGGATTTGCAGAAGGCGGGGCCAACGACATATCCCTAGGAGGCGGGCGCTAGACTTGCCATGAATGAGTTTCTGTGACGAGGGTACCACGTAGGGGCTGCCGCGGTGCTGCTATGGAAAGGGGGCGATGGGACTGGGAAAAGGGGACGAGTAAAAATCGATGCCTCTCATAGCATAACCCTGGACAGCAGAGAGTCCCTGCGCTGTTGAGGGCCCGAGCACAGAATGAGGTTGTAGGAAATTTGGTAAAAGCCCATGGTGATACCGGCGGGTAGAAGTCGTTAGTCGGCTATCCAAA
Source organism: Chara braunii (assembly GCA_003427395.1). Classification (NCBI taxonomy): domain Eukaryota; kingdom Viridiplantae; phylum Streptophyta; class Charophyceae; order Charales; family Characeae; genus Chara; species Chara braunii. Next base: position 1,268,627 of record BFEA01000336.1, read on the forward strand.
TACTGGGCAGCGTAGAGTGGGAGCGGGGAGACAGGAAGTGGGCGGCAGGGTAGATAGCGCAGCGGGCAACAGCAGACGAGCAGCGCTACATAGCAGCGGGTGACGAGCGCTAGCACGGTGAGGTCAGGCGGAAGGGCCACGGGCAGAAGGAAAAAGGGGAAGTGGTGAGTGAACCGGGACGAGTAGATGTGCTGGGTACATGCGGGGGAAGAAGGTAGGCAACAGCAGGGCATCGGGTGTTGGAGCTGTCGGGCCGTCGGGCAAACCGCGGCATTAGGCGTTGCCGAATCAAGTAGCCGAGGGCGAGACCGATAGAGTGGTAAAAGCAGTGGAGTGGATTTGGACGGAAAAAAACGCTAGATGCATGCGAGGTGTGAGGAGTGTGGCGGAGCTATGGGAGGGCGGTGAAGAAGAGGGAGAGTTCAGATCTTCCCCGCTAATTAACGGATTGAAGCGAGGGAAGAAGCGGGCTCGGGGTCTTAGCCCCGGGCGAATTCGAATTTGATGTCAATTTTAGGGACAAGTTAGTAGGACAGGAAGTTAGTCGAGGAGGACGTCCACGAAGGTGGTGAAGAACAGCGATATGACGGGAATAAGAAGAGTTTTCGCTCGATTCTTTATGAAATCGAGCGAAATAAAACTGTAAGTTGGGGTTTCTAGGGACTACGAAATCGATGTTGATGTTAGTTTTGGGATTAGTGAAGTAGAGTTAGAGTTAGTAGAGGTGGGAGATGCGTGGAGAAGAGGCATGGCAGGGTCGAGAGATCTTTTCCCATCCGTATCTTGGCGGAAGCAGATGAACGAAGAGTTGTTTTTTTAGGGGTCCTAAGCGTTACGAATCTGTTGGCGAGCTCAGATTCGTAATCCGCGGGATGAGGCGACYRCTACGYCMTGTAAGGATTGCGCGACTAGAGATGATAAACGGTGAATGTATCTGTCCATGTTATGACGAAACATTCATCCCCTACGTTTTGTTTGTTTTTGTTGATGGGTAGATTCAACGTTTTTTGTGTTTCCTTGTCCCCCCCCCCCCTGCAAGCCGCACATCGTAGCCACCACCAGCATACAACGGTCAACCGAAGTCGTTACTCCCGAAAGAACGAATGAACATGACCATGCGGGAGGGCCAGGTGCAAAGTATCGAGGAGGTGGAGATGCCGGTAACGGGTAAGGAAGGAGTCGGGAAAACTCTACACTCACCCCATTCTTGAGGAGATTGAGTGGGAAGAAGTGTGCTTTAGAGATTTTTGTGATAGGACGAACGTGATGGTAGCATTAAACTTGACTGAGAGTTAGTGTTGCAGAGGGAAAAGGAGAGGGGTGGTGCGCCGGGGGTGTTGGCTTGCATAAGACTGAACCTGGTCATTATGGTGGCCAGGTACTTCCACCACCTAGGACGACCGTAGCAGGGTGAGGAGGAAACGCAGCAACAAGCGAAACAATGGAAGCTTACCTTGTAAGTGGGGATGCGGTACAGACGGGGAGTTAGGAAGTTATGGCTTGCCTGCTGACGGCTGCGCTGTTTGTGTCGTCAGAGAGGGGAAGGCGAGTCATGGAGGGAGAGGCCTACCTATAGCGTCGGGGCACTGCCCCGCCGTAACGGCGAAGTAATTGGGGACAGGCCGTGAGAGCGCATGTCTATTCATTGACCAGCGCGCCTCCCACTGCGTCGATCGAGGCGGCGAGGAGTCAGGAGGAGTGCTGACCAGTTGTCGAGCTAAGTTGGCTAACTGCGCCTTCCTCGCTCCTGCTACCCATACTGGCTGTGTGCCCTGTTTATGCCCCTGCCACAACGATTGTTGTTGCACCGCAGGAAAGGGATTCGCGACATATTGGGCTGTTGCTGTTCCAACTCCGGATGTTGATTGCTCCAGCTGGCTATATTAATAGATTGCGGCTGCTGCTAACCGCCATGGGCTGCTACAGATTGACGCAGACTGCCGCAGACTGCAGCTGATTGCTACGAGTTGCTTCGGGCTGCCTTGTTGTGGTGCTCAGGTTTGAAGAGCAGTGTCTAGTTGTTCCTGGTTGATAGAGTTGTTGCGGTGGTACTAACTGCTGCCTGCGGTTTGGGACGCTACGCTGGCTGCTGCTGCTAGGGGCGTCACAAATGCTGCTATGTGTCGTAACAACCTGCTACGGCGTACATAAAACCTGCTCAGACTGCGTTTTGCGTGCACTGCTGTAGAGAACGATGCAACAGTATCTGGTGGGGTGGTAGGGCTACAGGGAAAGGCTGCTGCTACAGCGTGGTGGAGTAGAGGCAAAGGAGGCTATTGCTGTGAACTGCTGCAACACCTGTTCACTGTGCACGAACAGTTGTTGCCTACTGTTGTTTACTGCATACTGCTACATACCGTTGTTGACTGTTGCAAGATGCTGAGCGGCAGCGATTGGGCTAAGGAGAGGTGTTGAGACTCGGAGAGGTGATCAGACTTTATAAGCGGGGGGTTAGTACTGCGATTTGTGAGGCCAGCAGAAGGTTGGCTTTGGCAATCGACTTCAGGAGTTGACCAAGCTGCTACTGTTTGGCCATCATTGCGGGGCCCTCAGGCGCGTCAAGATACCAAGGCCCTCTCCTGGCAGTCGAGTTGTCCCCCTCTTGTATCTCGAGAGTCTTCACCCCCCCCCTTCTGCCCTTCTTACTCTCAATCTAGTCCTGCTATGAGGGGAAAGCAGCAGGCGGGATTGCAACCCGTAGAACCAAAGTAAGACTCTATGGGGAGTCAACCCACCGATTGAGGGAGTTCTGCCGGAACTCTGGAGGAGTTTGCTTCCCCTCTATAAACCCACTATAACCCCTATCTGTACATTGTCCTATGGATTGACTGAGTATACTGCATGCGCCCCTACTTTGACTTTAGTTTGAACTTCAGGACATAAGTCAGACTAAGGAATGCGTGTGCAATGGCAGTTTCAGTTTTCTTGATTGTCTGAACGCAAATTGCAATAAGGGATTGCATCAGGGGGAAGGTTGGGAGGAAGTTGGTTTGCTTGAGAATGGAAGGGTCTTATAGGGTCACGCATGGTTCCATAAGTTTGAATGGCCTGGTTGTTTATTTTGTGGGGTTTTGATTGTGCAAAGTTGAGAACCAGACATTGTTCCATAAAATTGGATGGTCGAGTCGCCGTTTATTTCTGGGTGGTTTCTGAAGGGTCTCTGGGTCTAACTCGGAGTACTCTGCCTTTTTTTTGTGCTGAGAAGAAGGGGTTGAGCTTTATTTCTAAGATGAATGGCTCAACTCTTTTGTTTGTTTTATTCTGAAGGAGTAATTTCCGCTGAGGACGAAGCACGTTCCATAAGATTGGATGGCTTTGGACTCACGCCGCACACGGATGGGTCATAGAAAAATGAACCTGGCGGAGGACAAGGCACGCTCCATAAGATTGGATGACCTGACCCTATGCCTCGCACATGTTGGAACCCAAAAGGTTATAATTTGGCTATACCTTATTACTATTCTATTTAAGAATAGGCTGGTCAGACAGGGTCCCATATGATTGGGTGGTCTGACCATAGCTTATCATAAATCTGAAGAGAGTATAATTAAGAATATTATTGAAGGTAACTTTGCGCGGGCTAAGCTTTTTTTCTAAGATGAATAGCTCAGTCTTACGCTCAACTTTTGAACACTAAGATCAGAGAGGTATATATAACTTGGGTATGAAACAGTTCAGGGTGAATAAGCATTGTTTCTAAGATGAATGACGTAGTCATATGCCCAAAGGAAGAGAGAAGTAGTTGTGCAACCTATTCGTGTATACTCAATGGTTGAATCAGACATGTTCCATAAGATTGAATCGCCTGACTCTACGCCTTATGTAAGTTGGGTACAAATGGGTAAGTTACTGAGAAGACATGAACTATTGTTTGCCCGGATTTAACTTGGGGTTGGTGAGAGTTCTCACCTTTGTGATTGACCTGCATGTGACTGAGTGAGGCCAATGCTTGGTCTGAGTTTCAGTTTGATAGGTAGTTGCTTTAGTTGCTCGCCACGTGCTAGAGCGATAGGATTTAGTTCAATTTATGTATTTTCTGAGCTAACTTTATTTTTACTTAGATCAATTTTCGCATTTCCTGGGATCTTTTGTTATACTTGGCTTTGTATAAATTTTGGTAAGCTACTTTCTGTACGGGAAGCGCTGCCAAAATTTCTACAGATCCAAAGAGTTGGTCAATTCTTGGCTTTTCAAAAGTTGAACTTGTCTAAAGTTCATATATGACTTAGTAAAAATCTGGGAAATCTCCCTTTCTAAAGGGAGTGTTGCCCAAATTTTTGCTAATTCAGGGAGTTAAACAAAATAAGACTTTGGAAAGTCAACGACTATTTCTGTTTTCATATGTGGGCTGATACAAATTTTGAAAAGGCATTTTTCCTACGGGAAGCCCTGACGAAATTTTCTTAGTTTCAAGGAGATAGATCATATTTTGAAAGGTGGCGATTCTGGCGATCCACCCTGAATAGGGCCTGAATAGGGGAGATTCTGCCTTTAGTCTACCGTTGGTTTGGGCACTGCTTAGCGATAGATTAAGGCCTAGTTAATTAGGATGATCTGAGTGGGATCGTGATATGGGGATTATTCTCTAAAAACTTATGGGTTTAGCCTGGGGATTGACCTGTCTTGTGTTATAGGTCCTCTTGACCATTTGATTCAGGATCTGGACTAGATTCAGCTTGATCCTATAAGGATCACCTTCTGTTATCAGTGATAGCAGGTCTGTTGCCGATTCGTCGGTTTACGATTCAACTCCAATCCACTTTTGCCACTCAACCTAAAGGCTTTAGCCCTGTGGTCTGATTTGTTTCATTGTGTTTTCACCCGGATTTTATTGAATGACAATTTAACAAAAGTACTGAGTATTTATTTCAGGGACTTGCACAAGAGTGAGGTTTTGTATGGCTAAAGCAAGGGGTATGAGCATAGAGAATGGTTGAAGTTGACCCCGTGTAGTGCGTGGACTTTTGTTGGATCTTTGATGAGATTGCAGGTGTAGTTGTGATTCGGACTCTAGATTTGATTGCCTGCGATCACATACAAATAAACGGTTGAGAGGAGTCCCGCTATGACTGTGAGAAGTGATCGTCTTATATTAATAACCCTCTATACATATGTATATATATATGCCTTGAGTGTTTCGTGCGGCCTATTGTGACCGCTGTCGAAATTGGTGAGTCCCGAATGACTTCCCGTCACTCGAGAGACTGTATATGACCAATTTGTGCACGACAGAGAAAACCGGATGCAGGTATCCTGGAAAGAGCGGAAGCATGGACACGGACAACAGGAAGCCAGAGGCTTCCCAGAGTCGTCGGGGCCGCCAGACTAGAAGTGGGTTGGCTAAGCAGAAAGCGGCAAAAGGAATGTGAGAGAACAGCAGGGGCGACCCCTTCCCCAAGAACGGAGAAAGGCTGCCGGAAAGTCGGTAGTAGTATAGGAGGTGCGCAACAAGGGAAGGAAGGAAGTGGGAAGGGACAGGGCGCAAGGCGCTGATGCAACGTGGCGGCAGGAGGGCCAGGGAGACCGCAGGCTAGGTGGGAGACGGCACCCGAAACGGAATAGCATGCGGGACGTAATAGGACCGGGGAGCGGAGGTCGCTGTAAGGCAGAAAGACGTCAGGGGCACCAAGGAAAGACGTGGTACAGGCGGGGCAGGAGTGTCAAGGACCACATGGGATCGAGGGACGGGGCGGTACCAGGAGGACAAAGCGTCGGGGACCACACGGGACCAAGGGACGGCGTGGTGTCGGAAGGGTGAAGTACCGGGAACCGCGTGAGACCAAGGGAAAGACGTAATGCAGGCAGGCCGAAGTGTCAGGGACTGCGTGGGCCTAGATAAAATGGCGGCACCAGCGGAACCACTGGCAGATTGGGTATCAACGGAATAAAAAGTGTCCGGAGCCGCAAACAGGGATTGTCGATAGAACGGAGAAGACGGGCGCGAGGCGGGAAAAACGGAGGGCACCTGGGGCAACCCAAAGGGGTCCTGAATCAAATGCGACGACAACAGAAATAAAGTAGCATGACGACAGGTGGACGGGACCATCCGGGCCAGGGGTCCGGATGAAAATGATGAATACCGCCTCGACAAGCGACGACAGGAGATGCCGAGAGGAAAAAGAGGAAGAGATAGTAGTAATGAGGAGGTCGGCCAGCAGTCCGAGTATCCCGGATCGACGAGGCCAAGAAAAATGAAGTTCGAAGGGCTCCACGTGGAAAAAAGGTTGGCCGAAGAAAATCGGAGCAAGGGGGTCCCAAACAGGAAGCGGTGGCAACAAAAAGGAGCCCCCTTTGGCCTTGGGGATGCCGCTACTGCAGTCCGAGGTGCAACGGCCGGGTACCGGCTACAAAAACAGACCTTGGGTGAAGTCCAACAGCCAGAAAGAGGAGAAATAGTTGTTGGACACTTGTCCCTACAACAATAAAAGAAGGAGGGAGAGAACATGGGAGAAAAAAGGGGAGAATGAGACAAAGGAGGAGGAAGGAGTGGAGGAAAATGTGCCACCAGGTTGGGACTGCAGCAGTAGGGATGGGCAGGTCCCAATGATGACCTCATCCCTCCTAGATCCTAGGAGTGCAGTCCGGATTGCAAAGATAAGGTCTTTGGGGCATTATCTCTGCAATATCTGAATTTAAGCAACAAAAATAAAGAAAAATGTTGATGTGAGTTGGCCAGCTCATTTTTGGGCCTTAGATCTGAGATCTGTTCTTGCGGAGGAGGATATCTAGCCGTTTTTTGTGGGCTGACACAAAACGGCTAGCTCCGGAATGAGTTGGCAGCAAATTGGAGGGAAAACAAAGAGAGGAACAAGACAAAACTGCGAATTTGGCCCAAGGTTTGGGTCAGGTATAAAAAAAAAAAAAATTGAAAATTGGGGCAAAGGACTCAAATTTGGAGCAAGGGGAGCTCGGAGTTACTCGGATTGATGAGAACCATAGATCTCAGCCAAATCCAAGGCTGAGATTTGTGCCGCCACTTGAAAAAATGCAACGGCCTACTCACAAGAGACCTATAATAGGAAAAAACGAAAAATGGGCCTCTAGGCCCTCAAATTTTGGTAAAGGCTGCATTTTGGGGTAGTGGTACCCAAAAGGCAGCAATTTTTGAAAAGAAAAGAGGCTGGGGTAGGCCAAGGGGTAGTCCAAGAGGGTACCAGCCTCTCAGACTGCATGTACCTGGCCAAAATGAGCCCCAGGTACCTCCAGGAAGGCCAAAACTGGAAATTTGGCCCTTGGGGTACCTCGCTCCACCTAGAGGCACTTGGAGGGGCCTAGAGGTTGGGCGGTGCACCTGTTCCAACCTATATAAGCTGGAGGTGTAGGCCGCAACTCTCATTTGAGCATGAGAGGTGCCCATGCTGCCCAAATGAGTCCGTGAGTGAGTACTGGTGAGATAGAGCAAGGAAGTGAGAGTCGGAGCTAGCCTGTAGCCTGGCTATGTTGGTAAGGCTGAGAAAGGTGACCTAGAGGCTAGGAGGAAGCAAGGAGGGCGGTCCACCATAGCCCTCAGGCTGTGGAGTAGGAGGAGAGGTTGAAAGGGGTCCCCATAGCCCTTCTAGAAGGAAGGACTCAACAGCCTTAGAAGTAGGAACCTGCCATAGCCAAAGGAAAGGTGTGAGGGAAGGAGGAGAGAGCTTGTGAGAGAGGAAAAACCATACTGAGGATGCTAGGACCAAGCATTGGGACTCCACTGCCTAGAGATCAGCAAGAGGTGAGTGAAAGAGGAAGGAGGCCTCCTCCTTCTTCTTTTTCTTCTTCTTCTTCTTCTTCTTCTTCTTCTTCTTCTCTTTTTTCTTCTTCTTCCTCCTCTTCTCTTTCTTCTCTCCTTCTTCTTTCTTCCTCTTCTTCCCCTTCTTCTTCTTCTTCTTCTTCTTCTTCTTCTCCTTTTCTTCTCTTTCTCCCTCTCCTCCTCCTCCCCACCCCTCTTGTCAAAACTGCGATTTTCACTGATTTGGGGGTTTGGGTGAGTTGTGATTCACCTTGTGATAGTTCCGTGATGTTTCCTCTTCATAGATTGCTTCAAACTTTGAGTTTTCACTGATTTGGGTGTTTGGGTAACTTGCGATTCACCTTGGGATAGTTTCGTGATGTTTCCCCTTCATAGATTGCTTCAAACTTTGAGTTTTCACTGATTTGGGTGCTTGGGT
>BFEA01000336.1:1280857-1305583 GCA_003427395.1 Chara braunii
GCTCTCTCTCTCTCTCTCTCTCTCTCTCTCTCTCTCTCTCTCTCTCTCTCTCTCTCTCTCTCTCTCTTTCGCTCTTCCTCTCCCTCCGCCTTCCTCCATTCCTTCTAAACTCTTTAACCCTTAACCCTTCCGTCACCCCTTCCCCCCCCATGGCATGTGACTAACCTCCACCCTCTTCTGTTACATTGCCAGGGAACGAACGGGAAGGAACTTAGTCCTCACTTAGTGGAAAGCGAGGGCAAGGGAAGGGCAGTCGGTCCCTTGTGCCACCACGAAGGGAAGGATACAGAACTATTGAGAGCATTTGCGGAAGCAAAAAGGAACGCCGATTTTGGACGAGGTCAGTTTGACTCAACCATTTTCCCCGACTGCATGACTAAGGTGAAGGCATGACTTGCTTGAGCGGAGGAAAAGATAACCAAAGGATCACTAAAGGCAAAAGGAACTTAGGCTTGTGGGAGGGGCGATGTGTTGACCCCAATGGGGATTGTACCTGGCTTTTGCTTTGTGTGGTTTTGCGCAGGTGAGTAGCCTAGGGTGGTCTGAGCGGGAATGCGTCCGCTGGATGCGGGCGGGAATAGGGAAGCGACGAGGGAAGGACTTAGAACCCACTCAAACTATGAATGCAGGATGGGTTGGATGGTCGGATGCTTGAATGAGTGGTAGACGTCGGGATGGGGCTTGTGTGATGATTGAATGCAATGACTCTCTTGAATGCAATGCAAGCCCGGAAGGACTAAGGGCAGTCGTGGATAGGTGAATGCAATGTCGGTGGTTCAAGCAAAAAAAATATAGCGGTTAGGGGTTCGGGCGATGCCACCCTACCCCAAGGATGCCGTAGGGGCTGTCTTGAGCCAGTAGACTTAGTGAAAAGGTGCGTGGCCCAATGAATGACGCTTGGTCTGCGCATGATAAGAAGACAAAACTCCAATAAACTCCCTGGACTGCTTGCGTATTGGAAAGAGCAATTGCCTGGCCAGACTTAATCGAATCAAGAAAACGCCACGAGTGGCCAAAGAGCTACCATCTTGACGCGAGAGCGGAGCTACATCCCCCAATGTAAAGCCCTCTCGCAAAAGGCCCATCCCCATCCATCTTGTAGCACTAGGTGGGAGTGCCCCTGGGACGAACGACCCGTGCCCTGAGCGTGAGCGTGGGCGGGTCGAGCCAAGTGGGGCCCGCAGTGGGGTCGACCGAGGCTCGAAAGTCCTTCAGGGTACAACCCTTACAAAAATGGTGGAGGTGCCGGGTATCGGGTTTAACTGAGTCTGACGATCTCGAGGGGGGGGGCGCCCGACGCATGACTGCGTACATAACCGAAGAGAAGGAATAAGGACTTGTGTGTGTTCTATCCCTTTGAGCGAATCAGATTTGAGGGTGGCTGGGTGCATGGCAAGGTCAGGCCTGGAGGAAGAACATGCATGCTTGCACTTTTGATCAGCCATCTCCTTTGGAGATGACTCTAGTCCTCCTTCCCTTGGATTGATGTTCGTCAGGTCGGGGAAGCCTTGGGCAAGCCGCAGGTCGACCCTTCCTCTTCGTGCGAAAGAAGGGCTCCGGTGACCTGGCAGGCGATTGGGATTCCGGGCTAGTCCGGGTTCCAATGAAAATCCCGCGGCGGAGTGATCCGACCGACCTGGGTGCTTCTCTTCTCTCCTCTTCGGAGCCCAGCGGGATCCGTGCACCACACTTAATGCTTGAAGGAACCTCATGTGAACACAAACAGTAATCGAGAAGGAACAATCCTACCCTATGAACGGACACACAAGCAAAGATAAGGGAATGAAGGGAGTTGCTATACTCCGAGAAAAACTAGCTCCTCTTTAAAGATGCTCACGAAAAGGAACCGGGCACTATGTATGGAATTTAGGGGTGAGTGGCACACACTGTCCTGAGTGAAAACCTGTGAGCAATGGTTAGGAAGCGCTGGGTGGACCTGGGAAAAGGCACTTGTGTTATGTGTGTCCCACCTTGGGGCTTGTGATTGCATGATGGGGATTCGAGCGTCCTGCCTTTCGGAAGGAAAAGATTGGTTTGCGCCGGTCGGTGTGGGATGCGGAATGGTCGTCCTCTTTTAAGTTCACCGGGTTGCGTGTGTGGGGGTCGGGCCACCGGGCTGTCAGGCAAGGGTGGGTCTCGTCGGCTGATTAGTAGCATTCTCACCCGAGCGGTCTGAGCATGGTTCGATGATCTTGCCCAGGTGGGGTGTGAAACATCTTCAGGCGGGGCGGTTGCTTGTCGGCAGACGGCAGGGGGATCACTACATATGGGGCAAGGAAGGAGCCTCAGAGGCGATTAAAAGCTTCTCGTAGCATGGCTTGGAAAAAAATGATTCTTGTCGGACCGATGGAAGTGAATACCTGGACGGCCGGCTCCAATGGCCTTACTGAGATGTGCGGGGTGATTCCCGAGATTAGCGGTGGGAACACGAGCGGCAAGTCGGGATGGGGTATTCTGGGTAAGGAGGAAAGGGCAAATGCCTTGCCGAGACCTGGATACCGCGCTCGTGACGGTTGAGTTGTGCTTAAGGTATGGGGTAAAGCCCTGTCGATAGTAACAGTGGAGAGACCATTTCCGGGGAAGAGGTCGGTGAGGAGATGACCGACCTGTGTGCGACATTTGCCTGAGTTTTGCTTTTTGTGCCTCCCTCTGTAAAGTTGCCTGATGAATGTTGGAAAGGGAACTAAGATTCTAGTCTATTCTCGACCCCTGCCTAAGTTTGCACGAGTGAGAGAACATGAGGAAGAGGTTGGACAGGAGTCGGAAGAAAGTGGAACTAAGAAAAGAAGGAATGCGAGTCATGGGTGATTGATTGGGGGTATGGTAGGGCAATGGTACCTGGAAAATGGGTAAGGGAGGTTAGGGAGACCCGGATGAGGGGTCTGAAAACAACCCTCATCTAGAAAAAAGGAAAAGCAAACCGTCTGACCATGAAGGGTCGTGTGGTGCTCTCATGTGAAAAACAAGACAGGCGTCGGGAAACAAGATGGCGCGATGGTTGTCGCCTCCTGTCTACTCTAGTGGTCCGGAAATGCCTATAGAAGTAAGGGACGGGGTATCTGTTGTTCTCCTGGAAGAAGGGACATGGACCGGCCTAGAACCAGCCTATGAAACCGTGATGCTGGACAAGAAGGACGCGTTCCTCTGGATCGAGACAATCTGGACTAAGGCCAGCCTGACAAGACTCTCACCTAGCTTGATGGACCTAGAATTCCGGGGAACAGTGGAAGCTCGAGGATGGATCTACCTATCTCAAGAAATAAAAAATGCAATGGTAGTGGGACTAGTATTGGGCATGGCACCGGATCAGCTGTTTAGGCAAGCGGAACGGGAAGTGGTATGGGCAACATGTCAGCGGGCAGAAATGGAGATGGAAAGGATGGAGGTGCGAGTGGAAATCGGGGATCGGAAAAATATGAGACGCCCCCTTAGGACACTGAGATGCATGCTACCCCCATTCCTGGTGGATGCAGTCTTTGGAACCAGGGCTAGATTGGAGCGGATATGTCGGTCGATGACGCGCCTGAGGTTGTACCAAGGTGCGAGGCAGAACTTCTTTAAACTATCGGTGGAGGCGGGGCCGTTCGAAGGAAACTGGGCGGAAGAATTAACTGAGATGTTAAACCTCCTCAGCGCAGATGAAACCTTTGTTCCCAGCCCGATGCATTGGCAGATAGTTTACCGAAACGTGGCAGCGAGGGAAACCTTCTTGGAAGGGGTGAAAGAGATGTTCCTAGACGAGGAGGAGGATTTCAGTGATGAGAAGGGCGGAGATGAGATAGAGGACTGGGATTTCTGAAGGGGGGGGGCTTACCTAGGGAAAACGGGTTGTCGGCTATGTGCAGGTAGTGAACGATGGCCCGGGAACTCGAATTATGGGACTGCACATGGGAACCACGACGAACCAGAAGGGGAGTAGAGATGTCAATACCGCCGAGTAATGAATGGAAAGGGACCACATGTGATTGGCGGTGGTATGAGCTTGTGTCGGAACTATCGTACCTTTGGATAGAGCGTATCTGGAATCCGATGAGGGAAGAGGAAGGATGGGAGGAGATTGCGGAAGGAAGGGTGGAATCAGTTGGGACGATCGCTCTCTCGGAATAGGGTTGGCACCTGTTCTGCACGACGCTCGCGGCAGGACAGAACCCGATGTGGCTTTCAGGGGACGCTGAGGCAAGGGTTCGGCAAGCGGGGGAAAGCTTTGCTAACAAAGGATGGGACACGGTCAGCAGTAGAGTCGTGATGGGAGGATGGAAGGAATTTAAACCGCCCGGTGCCCGAATCAAGACCTGGGTACCCGAGTTCATGGCGGACTGGTTTGGGGGTTTTGATCATGTAACAGAGGTAGCCGACACAATGGAGCGAATACACGTGAATTGCACATGGTTGGCAGGGGAATCTTATAGGACATCCTTGAAATACGGGCCCTTCCACGGCGATAGAGCCCGGGAGGTCCTCATCATTTTGGACATTGAAAGGAATGACCGGCAGGAGGTGGCCCCGGAAACCAGGGAGGCCATAATCCGCCATGAGGTAGCAGCAACACCTTGCTATGTGGATGATGTGTTCAAACTGTTCGAAGTAATGTGGTCCGACTAAGTGTAGGGAAGCTGTAGAGCCAGACAAATACGAAAAAATTGCTAAGATTAGGGAATGGGATGTCTGGCCATTGTAGGGTTCAACGCGGATCGCGAGCCAGGAGATCAAAGGCAAGTGCGCGATGGCACGAAGAAGAACGTTCCTTGAGGAGCGCCCCTTGGGCATTGAACCGCCTAGGGAAGTACCGGGTGGGATAGAGGTTAGCCTGCCGGCAACAGGCGAAGGATGGCACCAGGTGGCGGATTGGGTCGGGATCGAGCTTGCGAAAAATATGGTTTATTTGGTGACAAAAGTTGAGTGGCGTGCGGCTGAGAATGGGGAATGGAACCCGGACCTACGGGGGCACGTGCGGGCAGAGGGGCGGTTGTATTGTCAGAAAACGGGTGGAGGAAGTTCGGAGTTCGGCTGGCATCTGGAGAGGACCCGTTGAGCATGTTTAAGGGGGCATGGCAGTTAGTATGGCGAACGGGATTTGAGTTCGCAGATCCGGGGGTTGACGATGTAACGGCAGACCTTAGGGTAGCCATGGTCGGGAGCTTCGAATTGCCTAGTGAAAATGTACGAATGAGGCTGTCGCCCTTCCTGCTGGAAAAACTGGGCGGCTTGTAACTTGTTAGACAAGCAGTAACCGATCTCGCGAGCCTGACATATGAAGAAGCGGCGGTACATCGAGAATACTACCGGGCCTTCTTAGAAATGGGACCGTTTAGCGGAGAGCAGAAGTACGAGGTGCTGCGCATCCTGCGTGCTGTGTTTAGTACCAGGCCAAGGGTTCCGGTCGTGGGAAGTGAGGTCCTGTGGGGTGTCCTTCGACGGGAAATAAACCATGGGATGGCGTACGTAGATGATCTGTACCGATTGTATGAGCAGATGGAGGAGGAAACAGGTCGGTAATAGGGCCGAAGAGAGGGGAGAGAAATAGAAGGGGAAAAAGAAGCACCAGGCTAGGGGTCGGGGAGTTGTTTGGATGGAAAATTGAAGACCAAGTGGAATAAGTAAACTCGCGTGCTGTTTAAAACTGTGCAGGGGACTTCTAAGTCGGAAATGGCGACGAGACGCGCCCGGATGCCGCGACGACCCATGCACCTGCGGCCACCCACGGAAAACGGAGATGGATGGGAGGTGTCGCTCCCAGCAAGCTACATGATTCAAGGATTGGATACCGAGTGGAGAGTCGTGACCTTGGGAAGAGGTCAAGTGTTCATGATGGTGGAATGTTTGTGGGATGGTATGAGAATTAACAGGGGACCGGGGGACGATCTGTACACCGATCTTAGGGTGACGGGGACCGTGTACCTATCAGAGCTCGGGTGGCACATGTTAGGGACGGAGTTGGCACTAGGGTATGGGTTATTGCCAATCTTCTAGAGGGCTACTAGAGTACTAAACCAGATAGGCCAGGAAGTGCGAGGAAGAAGGAATGTGGGGTTAAGGACTCGGGTGGAGATAGGAGGTTGGCGAGAGTTTAAGGCCCCAATGACTGGGCTGAGGTGTCGAGTACCTCGCTTCATGGTAGACCTGGTATTCGGCAGTCTCAAGAGGGCAAGGGATTTGGTGGACTCGACCCTGGTCTGGATCCACCTCTTCCGGCCGCAAACAACGGGCATGTTCTACGATGTGTCGGTCAGACATGGGCCGTTCTGGGGAAACCAGGCCTGGGAACTACTCGAATTACTTGAGACCTTGATATTCAGATTGCCCCACCTGTTGTTTGAAGAATACTAGCCAATAATTATCAGGGAAATAGAGATGGGGGAAAATTACCTTGCTGGGTTGGCTGACCTGTTCGAGGAACCGGATGAGTAGGCCAGGCCTGAGGGATCAGCATGAGAAAAACGTGTCATGGAGAAGTAGGGAAATAAAGAATGGGTACTAAGATAAGTAGGCAACCATCAGCAAAAGAGAGGCAGTGGTTGGAGTTCGCCGACCCAATGATGCGGCAGGAAGGAACTAGGAAGACCACCCGCTCCAAAGATTCAAGGGCACCTAGACCAATAAGGCAAAAAAGTCATCCCCGATAGGAAAGCCACTGGGCTCAGGTACCACCCTAAGAATCAAAGCGCGACAGTAATGAAATGCCAAAGCGGCGGCGGCAAGGCTCCGGTAGAAGAAAACCTGAAGGACGCCCCGGGAGAGAAAAGTCAGAAGAGTCGTACTGATTAACGTAAGACGCAAAAATATGGGAATAGGCGGGTTTTAGGGACGGGACTAGGGCAGTTATGAACAATCGGCCGCCTTTTCGCAAAAAAAAAAATTCCATGTGCAGGCTAGGTAAAGAAATGGCGACGGAGGAAGGGATCGATGACCAGCAGAGCGGAGGGAATCAGGGCACGAATGAAAATGGGGAACGAAACGAGGGATCAACCAGGGATCGAGAGTCAACCAAACTGGAGGGGACCCAAGAAGACCGAAAGGACGCCTCAATTGGAGAAAACTCGGGGAAAGTTGGGGGTCGCAAAAGGGGACCTCAGAAAAACAGGGAAGGAGGAAATGATATGAGAACAAGTCCTTGGAACTCAGCAGGAGCCACCCCTGAAAAGACGAAAGTCTTGGATACCAGTCATAAACTGGCAGAGATAGAGAAGCGGACCGCGGAATTTAAGGCAAGACTTATCGAGCAGATGATTGCCGAGGATGAGGAGGACCTCCAGGACGCAGGGTCACGTGAGGGACGCAGGGCCGGTCAGGACGAGGCTAGGTATGAGGGGAAGGATGATAGTCACAAAGGAACGCCTAGCAAGAAGGGGAAGAACAAGAGCGACCCCCCGGCGGAAGGAACGGAAAACGCTATGACCCCACCCGCTATTGACATCGGCACTAGCAGACTACCCGCCACGCCGAAAGTAACAGCGGCGTGTGACGGACTCTGGAGCCTTAGGGAGAGAGTGCTAGGATGGTTCGACCCAGAAGGAACATCGAAAACCAGGGAGAAGCAGAGGGAAAGCAAGGAAGGGGAAGGAGCCAGTGCAGCCGGGGAAGCGGGTGGCTCCGAAGACGGTCTCAAGAAAGTAGTCGCCACCCTCAACAGGACACTTAACAAGAACCAGGGGTATCTCGCAGATGCGAAAAAGAAACTCACGTTCGATGGGGCCAACATTATGGAGTTTCTAATAGACTATGAGAAGCTAGCAGCCTTACTGAAATGGACGGAAGAGGAAAAGATGAAGCACCTGGGGCAGTACGTGTCACTAAGCTTGGGCAGGGACATTATGGTCATTGTCGCCTCCAGTGGATCCTGGAAAGAAACCAGGAATGAGATGATGAGGAAATACCTGAGGGCAGAGAAAATGGCAACAGAGGTCGAATTAGCCGAAGTCCAAAGGAAAAACTATGCGACTTACAATGATTTCCTAAGGGCATTCACGTTAGTGGCTCTACGAATTCCCGGGGTAACGGACCGTATAATGAGTAAATACTTCCTCAAGCAGTTTTCCGAGTTCGATAAAGATAAGATTTTGTCAGCATACCAGCAGACTAGTAAGTTCGAATACGCGAGAGACGTGGACTTCAGCACCGTAACAGACCTTGCGGAAAAGACAGTGGTTACCGAGACGCTAGCCCTACTTAAGGAAGGGGAGGTCATAGATCTGACCGGGAAGACAGGGGATAAGGTAAAAAAGGGGATAGAGAGCCTGCACGAACGGGTGCACGGGGTTGACAGCAAGATGGACAAAATGGAAAATGCCCTGCTAGTAATGCAGGCGCAAGTGTCCAGACCCGCTCTCCCGCCCCAAGAGGCCGTGGTTCCGGGAGCTGTAGCAAACCGGGGGTTTGGTAGGAAGGACCCGACCAACGAACAATGCAAGTATTGCACCATGATCGGGCATTTCGTACGGGCCTGTCCGAGACTCAATCACGATATCGAGCGGCAGAGGTGCAGTAGGTCCCTCAAAGGCGAGATCCTCGGACCTAGGGGGAGCGTGTCAACTGGAACTCGCCAGGGGGGATGCGGCGAGCCGTCATTCTCCTGAATAACCTAGAAATAGCTGCCATAGAAGCAGAACCGATAGCCGAGATTGTCTGGGACCAGCCAAGGGGACGGGGACCACAGGCCAATTTTATCCTAGAGGGCAATGGCCACGATAGGGTAAATATCACCACTCGCCGGGCCGGCGCAGAAAAGAAGCTTGTGCAATATACAGTAATGGAAGAACTCGCAAGGACTAGCACGGGCCAGCAAGAGGCCGAAGCCGGGGATCAAGAGAGGGTCTATGGGAAGCCAAGGGAGGAGGAACCGGTAGACAAGGTTACGGCGGCAAAAAAGAAGTTCAGATATCAAATTCTGATCCTGACTTCGCCAGAAATCGATGGCACCTTGAGTAAGCTACTGGGTACCATGGTATCGGTGTCTTTTCAGACCTAGCTGCAAGCCAGCCCAAGGCTGCTTAAAGGACTCAGGCAACTGCTAACGCGTAAGCGCGTAGAGGTAGAGGAGGCCCCGGAACTCCAAGAGCAGGACACGGAGGAGGCCAAGGCGCCGCAAGGAGTCTCCAACCTCCAAAGCATTCCAGGAGGCCTGGGAGAGTTGGAGAAAGCCTTTGCGGACATCCGTCTAAGCCTACTGGATCGTGAAGGTGACGAAGTCATAAGGGCGCCACCCGGGACAAAGGTTAGCTTTCATGCATTACCAGTTGAGAAACTTAAAGTTCAAATTGGAACTCACCACACTGACGCGTTAGTGGACGGCGGAGCAGAAATCACCCTTATACGACGGGATTTCACAACGGTCACGGGGTGCACGGTAAACAAGGAAGTAGCAGGGAGTATCCGGGGAGCAGGTGTCGAAATTCCTTTCACAGGGTATGTCACCAAATGTGCAGTCAGGGCGGGAATCCGGGAATCCATCTAGTCCTTTCAGCGGATGACCGTGATGGAAGAAATGGATCACGACGTAATCCTCGGGAGACCATGGTGCGCCAATGTGGAAATGATAGGAATGCATCTGCACGACGGCATATACATGGAAGACATAGAGGATCTGGTGACTGGTCGCGGAGAACTCCTCCGACTCCTCGGAACTGGAGGGGACCCTCCGAAGGGCGAATTGGCAACCTGGTCGCCAACATTCGAAGAAAGTGTGCACGGAAGGGGGCATTCGCACGAATGGAAGGAATAAGCGAAAGGGTAGAAATTATGATCGTGGATCAAGATGGGCTTGCCCGTAAAGACGAGGAGGCCAGAATACGAGTCCCTGGAAGTTATGGTGGCAGAAAAAGAGTCGGAAGTCGAACTTGGGGCCAGCCTGCCCAAACCAAAGGACGCCCGGAACGAAACGTCGGAGGTAGTGCTTGAAATCCCAGATTTATTACAACTCGTTAAGGCCATCAGGTACCACAAAGTGGGGGTGGACCTCGCAACGCTTGCTAGATTTGAGGATGGGGTTCGAAAGGGCTACTGTCTGAATGAGAAGTTACTCAGCATCCAGCCCCGCGTCTTGGAGGTAGCAAGGCCGATCCCGACTGTTCATTTTTTAGGAGAACGATCCCCGAAGGTAGTGTGCGAAAGTATAAACCCGTAGGCAAGAAGGCGAAGCCGGTCTCGATCCTAGTAGAAACGTCAAAGGAAGAGGTCATGGAGAAGGAGGAGGAAATTTTGCGGGTAATAAGGGAGAGGCGAGCAACGGAAGGGTATCGCATACCAGATGAGGTAGCAGACACCATGAAAATAGGAGTGGAAGGGTTTCTAACAGCGGAAGAAACTCAGTTGATAAGAAAAACATGTCAGGAGTTTCATTTAGCTTTCGCCTTCAACGATCATCAGAAAGGACGATTGGACGCAAAGCTAGTTCCCCCTGTCAGGATCCACACCGTATAGCACGAGTGCTGGAATGATAAAGGGCCCGCCTACGAGTTTGGGATAGCAGCGGAGGTCACCGACCTGCTTAGAGCCAAAATAGATTCTTTCGTGGCTGAACCCACCGCATCTCCCTACGCGAACAAGTGGTTCGTGTTCAGGAAGCCCAATAAGACACTCAGGTGGATCCAGGACCTGCAGAAGCTCAATGCGGTAACAATTAGGGACACAGGCTCGCTTCCACAGGCCGACTTATTGGCAGAATCTCATGCAGGGCGGAGCATTTACTCCCTGGTAGACTTGTACTCAGGATATGATCAGCTGCCGCTCGACACGAGGGATAGACCGTATACCGCAATGCACACCCCGGTAGGACAGCTGCTGATGCAAGTGACCACTATGGGCTTCACAAATGCGGTAGCAGAAGCTCAGAGGAGGATGCTCGCCGTCGCAGGGGATATGTTTCCGGAAAAGTGTGAACCTTACATAAATGATAATCCCGTGAAGGGCGCAAGATACGAAGATGAGACGAAAGTACAACCGGGAGTGCGGAAGTTCATCTGGGACCACTTGCAGGATATTAAGGACTTACTCCAGCGATTCCTAGTCTACAACATTACTGCAAGTGGACCCAAGAGCATCCTGGTCGTTCCGGAAGTAACCATACTGGGATTCCGCTGTGGAGCCTATGGGAGGAGACCCGATCTAACAAAGACTGATAAGATCTCTCAGTGGCCGACACCCCTGCGTACCACGACGGAAGTACGAGCCTTCCTAGGGGTGGTTGGGTTCTGGAGGATCTCCATCAAAGGTTTCGCAAAGATAGCGGAACCCATCAGTGCGATGATTAGGGAAGGTGGCACTATGGATTAGACAGAAGATAGGGAAGAGGCGGCCCAGACCCTGAAAGACATCCTGTCGTCCGATTAGGTCACGTTAGCAGCACCCTGTTTCAATGACAAGGTAGGACGGCCCTTCATCTTAGAAACAGATGGGGGACCATTGGCAGTGGGAGGAGTATTGATACAAAGAAGCGAGGAGGGCAAAGAAAGACCAATCAGATTTGAAAGTAGGACCCTGAATTCAGCAGAACGACGGTATTCGCAGTTCAAGAAGGAGGTCTTAGCAATTCTGCATTGTCTKAAGACCTTCCAGGCATACCTGTTCGGGAGGCGATTTATCATAAGGATCRATCCCACCAACGTTGTCGGAGCCCTAAAGAACTACAAGCCCATAGACCCGACTGTCGGCAGATGGATAGGCTTCATATGGCAATTCGACTATAAGGTCGAGCGAATTGCAGGGCTTCGAAATAGGGCAGATGGGTTGAGCAGGGTTTGTATCACGCCAGAGAAAGTAGAGGACGCAGAACCAACTGACGCCTTCCTAGAGTACGAAGGAGGGACCCTTGTCGTGGATAATGAGATGGCAAATCTGACAATTACAACAGAACAGTTGCTGATTCAGACCTTGGAAAAGGGCGCACGTGCAGTGGTTGCAGAACTCAGGGAAGGACCAGTCACCATGGTTAGGCGCAAAGAGGAAAATGACTCGTGGGGAGCAGAAGTTGGGGCCAGAGAGGAATTGATGGCAATGACCGTGGAAGGGGGATGGGACGCCGTAATGACATTGGCCGAAACCTGGGCGCAGAAGGAGTGTCAGTACCTAGTCAACCTCACTCGAGAGGAGCAGGGTGCGGATCAGAACGAACAGGAATTCTTCCTCATACAAATGTATGAGGGCGTTTTCAAAGAAATCGGTTTGCTGCTTGTCGGGAACAAACAACCGACGGAAGTCAGTCCCAAGGCAAGGGAGGAAGTAGAAAAGTACGTCCTAAGGAATGACCACCTGTTCAAAAGAGAGGAAGGGATGATGCCTAGACGCGTCGTCTGCGGGAGGTCTAGGCAGTTGGACATAATTCAGGCAATGCATGATGGGCTAGTTGGGGGTCACCAGTCGTGAAAGGGGACACTTGCAAAGATTGTGCCCCTGTATTTCTGGTCAGGAATGGCAGGCATGGTCGCAACGTACTGTCAAACGTGTCTGATATGTCAAGAGAGGAGCTCCGTACGGGTTTACGAGCCTCTTAGACCCACCCGGGTACTGAAACCCGGACACCTTGTTCACCTCGACCTTGCCGTTATACCCGTATGGTGCAAATTCTGCACCTCGGTCTTCCCACCCAGGAAACTCCCGGAAACAATAGAACACATATTCCTACAATGCCCGGGAGTTGTCTGGCTGTGGAGATGGTGGGATCGAATTGAGAGTCAACTCGGCACCAGTTGCCCATGGCCATGGGACTGGAAGGCTATCCTCTGCGAAGCCTGGCACCCACCTCAGCTTGACTCTTTTTTGCATAACCTGTTCACAACAGGACGCAGGCCAGTGATGTGGGCCCTATGGTGGAGACGGTGCACCCACAAAATGGAAAAAGTAAGGATGGATGGACCAGACTTCACAGACACCATCAAACAACAGGTTAAAACGGTTATCACCTCCCAGTGGGAACAAGTAAAAATCCGGATATCAGATCTTCAAGATTCAAAGAAAATTCAACGAACAATACAACAATTCAGTGGCGGCTCGCTCGGGGGTATAAACGGGGGGGTACTGGGGAAGGTGAAGGAGAGCGAAGGGCACGGAGGTGACCAGAAGATAGCAGCCCACAAACTGTTCCAACTCTGCTTCCATGAATGGACAACAGTCGACCCAACCGCTCCGGCCACTCTCAGACTTTCCAGATCTGTTCCCGCTTTCTTCGTTGAGACTAGTAGAACAGATCTATCATCTGTAAATGTTGTCTTGGACTTGAAGAAGGGGGTAGAATTAGCAATCCACAGCTAACATCTGGTGCCAGACCCTGGGTGAAGAGATTTTGTCCCTCCCCCCCGATCCACAATAACCCGCACAGTCAATCCCCTGGTTTCCGGGGCAATCAATGCTGGCGGGTTCATGGTAATCTCATATTTCAGGTTCTGTTTCTTGAGCAATTTGTAAATGGGACGCTGGACCCGCTTTCCAGCAGGTAATGCTCCCCACTAATAGATGGAGCCTGTCCCCAGGTGCTAGCGGTGTCTGCTCTTATCAGCATCGCTAGCACTGGAGGGATCTGTGGGTTTTTTTTTTTTTTTTTTTTTTTTTTTTTTTTTAATCTTTATCTTATCAAAGAGAAGTACCAACTTTAAGATGACATTATCATTCTCACTCACAAAAATGTTTCGAGTTCATAGTGAACTCGGCCAATTAAATCAGAATTTTAATAATTTATTTCTCTGTAACTTCCAATCCCTTGCATCTACTTGGAGTGTGTCCGATACTACCACATCTCTTACATATAATATTCTTCCAATAAAATCTTCCTTTCTTTACTCGCTGGTCTCGTTGATTTCGAGACGCCGACTCGCAATGTTTTGTTCTTTGAGCAGTTGACATCGAAAAATCATCCAAATGATCCCCCTAATTGTCCCTATCTCGCTCACATGGGTCCTCCAAAGGACGTTCTATCCTTGCCTTTTGATACTCGTGACAAGAATCGTCCTTTTCATTTTTCAGTATTCCTCTGATTTTTGAGAGATTCGTCACAGGATCTGAATCTCTCTTTCGTTTGTCAACTCGACACTCTCTCTCAATATTCTGTAAGCGAAGCTGTATTCGAAGAGTCTGGTCAAATATTCGACTAAATTCTCGGTCAATAAAATTTGATCGAATTCATTCCCAATTGAATTTACTGCTTTCTCCTCGGGTAAGTACACACTGCTCCCCTTCAGAAAATTTCTCAAGAAAAGCAAGACACTTATGTCTATCTATCAACCCCTGAGTTTGACGAGCCACCAATTCAAATTCAGCCATAAACTTTTCCTTTACTACATATGCATCTCGATCAACATTCCTCAAGTCCTCAATTGTTGTTACTGTATCACCTAAGAAAAATTAGTCTAACATAGCATCGCGAAAATGAGACCACGCTAATGAAGTTCCAATTATTCGCAGGACTATATTCATGAGATGTTTGTCAACATATCTAAGAATTCGCCTCAACATCCAAGGCTCATCCCAATCATTACTAGATGCCAACTGTTCAATTTTTTTGATTGCCACACTCGAGTTAACCCCTATCTTGTGCAAGCGGCAGAACCAACGACTTGCAGCGAAGCATGCGTGTACTAGTCCCAGCGGGTTGGCATGGTGACCGTGACCCAAGTGCTTCGTCCAGGGCCCTTCAAGAAGCTCCGCCCGTCTTCCCCCAGATGCTCCACGTGAACAATCACGACTCTCAAGGTTGAGCGCACTCGACACCTCACGATGAGAGGACTCTCAAGACAGAACTCACAACCTCACGGTAAGAAGTGATGAAGAGGGTAGATAAGGTTAAGAGCAACGTACCTCATTCAAGCTKCCCCCAACCACAGAGATAATCTCACCAGATGACCAAATGGCGATTGCGATGACCAGTCACTGCATCGSCACAACCARCATTATCCACCGTTCYACCTCAGCATCAATCGCACATTAGATAGTTCTCATCACGYTGTCCAGACCACATAYACTTCACATAGCCTTCSTGGCGAACCCCTCACCTCCWGGGTCGCCTTCACACTCGTCTCCACCCTCCTCACTACACACCACTTACGGCCAAACTCGCCCAGCAGACCGCATGTATGTACCGCATAAGGCAGAAGACAAGCGCCAGATGAGCGCAATCGTACCACAGCTCCGATACCAAATTGCAAGGAAGATGAGCATTAGCGAACTCCATCAATCAAACAGCATCATACATATGAGCCCAGATAGTCTTGACCTCGAACCAACAACAGAATTGCATCACGAAATTCACCAAATAAGAACACACCACTAGTTCGTAATTGACAATGCTGAAATAGTCTCTCATCATCATCAACGAAGAACAAGAGTTGATGTCCTATTGGCGCTCGGCTCCCAGACTACATGTGGCAGATCCTATCTAGCCTAATACTACAATGCGGATGTTGACAACAACAGCCTCCTGAAGTACGAGCATACAACGGACAATGCCGCAGGCTTCCAACAGCAGGTATGTCTCTCGCAACACTCACAACCCCGATCCACACCACACAGATGCCACTAGCACCCAAGGACCACCCTGCGCCACACCCAGCTCACAGCGGAGCAGCTCGGCTATGGCTGCCCGCTCCTTTCTGCTTGCCCGTGAGAGCGTGAGTGCCAGCCAGCCAGCAAATAGCGCAGCATGCAGCCAGCACCCGAATGCTGAATGAGGAGGCAGGCCCTTCCCTATATCGAAGTGGCCTGCCTGCGTCCAGTCCAGGAAGCTTCCAGTAGGCCCCGGTAGGCACAGGCCCAGACCTCACACGCAGGCCCAGGGCCTGATGGTTGCATGTGCCCAACTGCCCTTGGCCTGCTCACGGCCTTTCCCACGCGTCTGGCCCAGGTCACCATTCAGATAAATTTTGCAAAATATGGCCTGGGCCTGGGTGCTTTCAACCAACTGGCGCAGCGCAACTGTCTGAATTTCACCAGTTGCGGGGTACCCTGAAAATCGATGCCCTGAGGGCCTGTCGCGCCGGCCTTCACTTAGGGCGGCCGACATGCTGCAAAAAGGGCCTCGAAGGAGCTGAGCGGGCGTAGCCTCGCACATTTTATTTTCTCGTTGTTCTGTTGTGGAAAATCGCAATATCGCAACATCTGAAATTCCCATTTTTGTTTTTCTTCTGAAAATTCGAATTTTTGCTGTTGAAAACCCAGAATATTTTTCTTTTCGAAAATTTCGATTTCCTGTTGCATTTCCCGTTACTTAGAAATTCGGAATATTTTCTTTTCTGAAATTCGTTTTTCTGAAAACGGTACGGGAAATCCCTCCTGAGGTATTATTCTTCAAACTGCGAATATTCTCATCGGAATAAATCCGAATACTTGTCATTTCTGTTCGGATTTTTTTCGCAGTTCTGGGATTCTGTCGTTCAGTTCTATAAATCATTGGCTCATGACTTCATTGTATTGCTCTTATTTGAATGGAATCTCGATGCATTTGTGCTCTCTGCTTGTACACGACTACTTGGACATAAGTGTGATTTTGCAACTTGGCTTTTTGTATATCGTTCCCACTCATATTCCTTGCAATTTGGTATTAGAGTTGGTTCGAGATCGCCACTTACATGGAGCTGGCGACATTGTTACTTGGAGCGCTGACGATGCTTCTGTACATTAAGGATACTTTGGAGCTGGCTTGATATAGCGGAACCCAGGTAGAGGGGTCGGCCACTGGAAGGCTATGGTGACAACATGGGAGTTGTGGCAACGGCGGATGTATGGAGGATGATGAGAGCATGCTGATGTGGCATTTTGGTTGAGGTGGCATTGCATTGCGTTGTGGGTGGTACCAAAGCTATGACAGGTCATCGAAATGCACATCGGCTCAATTGGTGAGACATGTGGTTGGGGGCAGCTATCTCCAAGTATGTTGTTCCCTTACCTTATCTACCCTCTCAATCTCTTCTTACCGTGAGGAAGTGAGTCCAACCTTGAGTGTACTCTCTTTTGTGTGAGGAGTAGTGAGCGCTCTACCTTGAGAGACAACATTCTTCCCGGTGGCGCATATGGCAGGAGAGGGCGGTGTCTCTGAAGGGCCCTGGTCAAAGCACGGGTCACGGTCACCATGCCAACCCATGGGCGCAGTTCGCTTATGCCATGCTGCTTTGTCCATTAAGGCTCTTCGCTGCGTTGGTAGAAGGTGTGTGCGGACTGACCAGTCCTAAGTTGACACAAACCAGATCGTCTATAAATATTTTTGGCGGGTGTCTGATCTGTCCACTGGCTGTGATCGTCGTCCTGATTGCGACATTAAATAATTCCTGAGGACCTCGGGGGCTGTCCTTAAGATGCCTCTTGATCAGCCAGATCAGTCAGACGTAAGGCTCGTTGCACGCGAGGATAAGTAACAGGCAGTTCTGGTCATAAGCATACACCTCGGGCACAGGGGTGGGTCACTAATGCACACCCTAGACATTGCCGCTTGATGATGCCTACAGGCACGTTGGACAAAGGGGAGGAAGATCCCAATTGAGACTTAACTGTCAAACACAACTATACCCATTGTGCATACATCTGCTCACTTAGTCTATTTTTATTTTGATTAGTTGGTTGACAGTCTGCTAACACCTCACGGCCAACCTAGATTAGAACTGTAATGTTCCACCATAGTCAATTATTTTCAAAGCTTTTGTAAGTGAACTAATCAAGGTAGATTTATATTATGCGTACAACCTGTGTAAATGTCGTTGATACCGATTGAATGGTAGTCTAGGCAACTCGCCAGATATTATTTTAATTTTATTTATTCTTGGAACCGGAGAGACGCATGTTGTGATAGATTCTCGAGTGGATACTAGTGCAGACAACGTCTGCCTAGCCGATGAGTGGATCAGAGGATGGTGAAGTTCCAATTGATGATAGAACGCACACTAGGCGTGATACCTGTAATGTTTCGGGTTCTGCTACCGGGAGAGAAAAAAGGCTAAGGGCCGAAGCAAGGGCCCGTAACCTTGAGATTGTCAGGGAAGCAACAATAGTTGTAGAGAGGACGTTAGCGGCAGCACAAGCTAGCGCAATTGGCTTTACGCTTGGAATGTTGGACACTAACGCACAGTCCATCTCCAGTACGACAGGGTCCGGAACTAGTCAGATGGCGGGCTCGCAAAACAGCTCGCCGCCTCCACTCACCAGGGAGCAATGGAGTTCCAACAAGTAGAGAGAATCCGCTTAAGGCTAGAGGAGGAACTTAAAAATGCTACTAAAAGAGAGAATGAGATTAGAAATAGAAGTGTCAGACTTGAGGGTAGGGCGGCATAAAAAGTTGCTTTAGAGGGGTTAGATGACTTTACGCTTAACGAGACCACAAGGATTCTTAAGGCGAGCATCCTGTCGATGCACGCATACATGGACAGCAAACAAGACGCTATCCAAGACACCCTAGACCACATCCTGAATGCCATGCACAGGCCAGGAGTCAGGCCGAGAGTCAGGCCAGCAATTTTGCCATCGCTGCCATTCTCGGCGACAACAGGCCCATACCCGCCTCAATCTGGTACCACATCAAGCGGTACCTCAGTAGCAGCAACACAGACTGCTGCTTCTTCATCTTCTGGTCCAATAGTTGGAGCTACACCATAGCCGCCATTTGTCCCACCAGCGGGACAACAACAGTTTTGGTACCCCAAGACCCTACTGAAACCACCCCCAACCTTCTCATGAGATAAGAAGGATGAGGCTCTCGACACTTGGTTGAGAACAGTGTCAGTGTGGATAAGGGCGAAGAGGACGTTGGTAGAGGAGCAAGTGATAACTGATGCATCCTATTTAGAGGGATCGGCAACTCAGTGGTTAAACGGATTGGTTGCCTCAAAGGGATTCGGTAGGAACATGGGTGACTGGGTTAAGACCCATACCCTAGAGAGCTTTATGGATTGGTTGGAAACGCGATGGCACAACCCACAACAGACACACATTGGCACTGATGGGTTGCCGAAACTTGATGCTAAAAAGTACAAGTCTGTGTGTGAGCTCACCTCTGCTGTAGAGCGTTTGATTGTTGTTCCCGGAAGTACAATACAATCCACATGTATTGTTGACCATGTTCTTGAGGTATCTTCCTACAGACATCAGAACTTATTAGCCAGCGAAGCTGGGCTAGAGTATCACACTTTTGATACCGTTAACAAGAAGGCTTTAGATTTACACACTAGGAGGTGCTCGACAACTCCCTACGAACGAAAGAAAGAAGAAGAGTCCATAAGAATGGAAGAAGAAGGAGAGTCGATTAATGATGGTTGCGGCCAATGGGACTCAAACCGAGATCGAGGATTTTTCAGAGGATTTTTCAAACTTAGTGGACGGTACAGAGATCGACGGCGAGGATGATGCTGAGGGTAGCAACCTCGCTGCTGTAGTAAAGGGTAAGGCAGGTGGCCGTGACAAGAGCGGTCAACATAGGAGTCAGGGGTAAACCCCGAACCCGCACAAGATGCAGTTTGGATCAAGATGTGTGGCGGAACCGTTATACGCGGGGCGCTTGCATTAATTGCGGCGAGTATGGCCATCAACAGTTCAAATGCAAGAATGCAAAGTTCTCGAAGAAGATACCGCCTAAAGGTGGGATTCCTTCTTCCCAGAGTGGGGCCTCTATGAGTTCCAGCTCGGGAAACACATAGGACCAGTAGAAGTTGTAGCTGCTTCTACTCGTGTTGAAGCGGGTGATGTAACCTCCCCGTTTCAAGAGTTGGCCGAAGCTATTGACTCCTTAGTCACCCCGCACACGCATCCAGACCCAACGATACTCTGCTCTTTGGATGTGCCTGAGGCCTTAGAGGACCTACAAAGTGAGTGGTCCACAAGGGACCCTCGTGAGTCCTGGGTGGCACTAAGTCGAGGTCCTACAGGGGAGCACTTCGTTGTGGAAGTTGGTGTGGGTAGCTGTAAATGTGGTGCCTTCATAGACATCGACTCCACGTGAAACTTTATAAGTCGCGACTGCGTTGAGAAATTGTGCCTACAGGACCGGGTGCAGTGACTGAGTAGATCAGTAACATCTATGTTGGCCAACAAAGAGTGCATGTTCATGGAGGACTACGTTAAGGACGTGGTCTACACTTTCTAATATGCAGGAGGGGAACTTAATCACAAGATGTCGTTCCTTGTTGGTGGCGACCTACCATTTGACATGTTGTTAGGTATGTACTACCTTGAGGTTGTCAAACCCGAGTTTGACAGGGAAAAGAAAGTATTGAAGCATGAGCTAACTAATGGGAGGACCGTTAGACTAGCTAATATAAAGTTCGTAGGTTAATTAACTCCTACGAGTGCTTATGCGCCTCAGCCTTCTATAATTATTATAAACAGAACCAAGAGGAGGGTATGTACCTGGTCTTTGTCTATGAGAAAGGGGAGACCGTTAAATCACCCCAGAGATAGAGAGTGTTGTTGCTAAGTACCCCGATTTGTTTGAGGAGCCCACATGTGCCGTAGAGAGGGAGGTTATCCATGCCATCGGCATCATCCCTGGGAGCAAGATACACAAAGGAAGAATCTATAGGATGGCTACGACAAAGTTGGACGACCTTCGGCGGCAACTGAAAGAGTTCATAGAAAAGGGTTGGATACGGCCTAACATCTCCCCCTTCGGCTCATCAGTTTTATTCGTACCGAAGAAGGGGGGATCAGTAAGGATGTGCATTGATTATAGGGGCCTCAATGCCATCACTGTTAGGAATGCAGAGCCCCTACCGCGCGTCGATGACCTATTGGATAGGGTGTAGGGATGTAATACTTTACCAAGATAGACTTGAAATCTGACTACCATCAAATGGTCATTAGACCGGAAGACGAGCACAAAACCGCATTTAAGACCAGGTACGGTATGTACGAGTTTGTGGTGATGCCCTTCAACCTTTGCTATTCACCGGGTACATTCCAGCGCGCCATGAACAGGATCTTCCATGACTACTTGGATAAGTTTATCGTCGTGTACCTTGACGACATTCTTATCTTCGGTAGGAATGTCGAGGAGCATGCTCAACATGTAGACAAAGTGCTTTCTCTCCTCCGACAGCACAAGTATAAGATAAATTTAGAAAAATGCGAGTTTGGTGGCACTAAAATCTTGCACTTGGGTCATGAAGTATCCGCGGAAGGGATTAGGCCTGAAGATGCGAGCCACGACCCGAGTCTGTGACTGAGGTCAGATCATTATTGGGAATGTGTAGTTATTATCGCAGTTTTGTACAAAACTATAGTACAATTGCATCTCCCTTGACTGATCTAACGCGCCTTGACACCCCATGGGAATGGACAGACGCATGTGAGGCTGTTGTTAAGAGATTGAAGCATGGCCTTACACATCATGAGGTTCTCATGGTCCCTGATCCTCAAAGGCCATTTGTAGTGACCATTGACGCAAGTCAGTACGCATTGACGCAGTGTTGGCTCAGCAGGAAGGGAATAAGTTAAGGTTGATCGAGTACATGAGTAAAAAGATGTCATCCAAGAAATTGGCGAAGTCCACCTACGTCCACCTACGAAAGGGAACTCTACGCCCTCTACAAGGCACTTGTCCGCTGGAGGTACTATCTGTTGGGAAAATTCTTCTACTTGAGGACCGACCATCAGACACTCAAGTGGATCAAGACACAACCTGTTCTCTTTGATGCACTCAAACGCCGGATTGAAGTCATAGATCGGTATACCATATGAAAGGGGAGTATAACAAGGTTGCTGATGCGTTGTCACGTAGGGCAGACTACCTGGGTGCGTTGATCACGAAGTTTGGCTTATCTAACGATGTCTCTCGATCCTTGGTGGAAACCTACAAGGAAGACCCTGTCCCGATGGACATCATCTGCAAACTTGAGGCCTAGGACAAGGCCACATCTGATGAGTTTGTGATGGTGGACGGGCTGCTCTTTCTTGAGAAGGCTGGGTTTAAAAGATTGGTAGTTCCATCTAGAGAAGATTTGCATAGTTCATTTTTAGGTGAATGCCATAACGCAACAGGGCATTTTGGCTACAAGAAGACTAATGCTAACTTGGTATAGCGATTCTAGTGACCTTACATGCTTGACGATGCAAGGACCTACGTTCAGACTTGCCAAGTCTGTCAGCGGGATAAGCCGCGGACGCAAGCTCCGTTTGGGTTATTGAAGCCTTTACCCATTCCTGCTGGTCCCGGACAGAGTGTTTCCATGGACTTCATGGATACCCTCGTGACCAGCAAAAGTGGCAAGAGGCATATCTTCGTCATAGTTGATAGGTTCACTAAGTACGCTAGACTAATCGTCAGAGACTGCCAGAACTGAGCACGTCATCAAGTTATTTATGGATAACTAGGTGTGTGACTTTGGTCTGCCAAAGGCGATTGTTAGTGATAGAGATGTCCGGTTCACCGGCGAAATGTGGAAAAAGGTCTCTGAACAAATGGGCAACCAACTCCAAATTACTTTTGGGAATCATCCCAAAGCAAATGGGCAGGCTGAACAGATGAATCGTGTGGTGCAACATCTGTTGAGGCACTGTATCAAGCCCAACCAGGATGACTGGGATGAAAAATTACCTCTCATCGCCAGTCTGTACAATAATTATGTACATAGCACCACCAGCATCGGTCCTAATCAGCTGCATCTACGGTGGAAGCCTAGATCTGCTCTAGACTTCCTCCTGCCTGAAAATCGAACTGCAGCAACTCCTGGAACCATTGAATTTGGTGTCCAGTATGAGAAGTTCTTGCATCTGATTGTCGAACACATCAAGAAATCTCAAGAAGCAATGATTGCTTCTGAGAACCAAGCATCGCCGACAGTCCACATTTCAGGTAGGGGAACGTGTTTGGGTCAAGGCTAGTGAGCTGGGACAAGAGTTCGGCATCTCTAGAAAACTAATGCCTTAGTATTTCAGTTCCTGGGAAGTCTTAGACATTGTGGGTAGTGATTTGGATGGTCCCTCGTACGTGCTTCGAATCCCTGGTCACCTACGCACTTACCCTGTGTTTCAGGCCTCAAAGCTTGCACCTTTCCCTGAGACACAGCAGTTCCCATCAAGGAGATCAATGCCGCCCCCAACCATGGATGGTCATGTGGACGTCGACGATATCCTGGAACACAGAGACCTGCCTGTTCCCAAGCTAGCTGGCCGAGGAAGACCGCCTAAACCTATGAGGGAGTACAGGGTACGGTTCAGGCATCACACTGATCCTAAGGGAGATCGATGGTTCACAAGAGAGGAACTTGTCAAGACAACTCCTCAGATCGTGGCCGAGAATGAAAGGAAACTGAAGGGGAAGGCTCCAGCATGAAGCATCTCAGCGGACTTTCGAAGCTAAGGGGGATGTAATGTGAGGAATGAGCCCTCGCAGGCCCTTGTCAAGCATGCACATGTTCTGGGCAGAGCCCCCCAGCAAGGCAAGTGCCCACCCTAAGTGAAGGCGGGCCTGAATATTCACTAGAGGCCAAAATTCGGGCATTTTTCATATGTGGGTACTCAGGCTGTTGCAGCCCACCAGCTGGTTGAGTGGACACGTGAGCCTCCCTAAGCTGTGTCAGGCCGTGGCAGTTGCGCCTGGGCACATACACACAATGCAGGGCCAATACATCACGAAGGCCTACGCAAAAGCAGCACTCTCAACGTACATACGCGGGGTCCTGTGGCCGTGCCCAACTGTAAAGGGCCCAGGCCCTCAACTGTAGCACTGGGCCTGGGCGCAGGTACTGAGGCCCGACCGGAAGCTACTGGAAACCTCCCGGCCCGACCACACGCAGCTAAGCAGAGGCTGCCACTTCTATATAGGAAGGAAGGCAGCGAGGGTCTGGCATTCTGGCCCACGCAGGCATTGCGGTCACGCTGCTGCGCTGCTGCGTTAGAGGCTGTGTGCTGCGCTACTGTGCGCTGAGGCCAGAGCGCGTGCGGGTGCGTGTGAGGAGAAGAGGGGCGCTGTTGGGCAGTGGAGCGCTAGCAGCCATAGCCGGGCTGCAGGGCGCTAGGGGGTAAGAGGGCGATCGGTGGTCTTCAGGAAGGAGGAGGGTGTGGGTGGACAGGGTCTGATGAGGGGAGATGAGATACGTACCTGGTACATGAGCGACGTTGGCTATGGTGTTGACGTCATGTACATTGGTCTTCAAAAGTCGAAGTGAGCCTGTTGCGAGAATGCTGATATAGGTAGGATAGTCAAGTAGTGTAGGCTGGGCGCTGGGCGCCAGACAGAGAGGAGCGACTTTGGATACTGTGTTGGTGTGGCCTGAGGGCTTGAACATTGGCTCATGAGTTAATTGTATTGCTCTTATTTGGATGGAATCTCGGTGCATTTGTGCTCTCTGCGTGTACACGACTACTTAGACATCTGTGTGCTTTCGCAACTTGACTTTCTGTATATTGTTCCCACTCATATTCGTTGCACCCATGCCTTCTCCATAAATGAACCCTATCGACCCTGTTTTCAAAGGAGAAAGAGAGGTTGAATAGTAGACCCCATTTAGCCTCTTTTCCAAGGAGGAAGAGGGGTTGAGTGAACCCTATTTACACTCTCTTTTCCAAGCGGGAAGAGGGGTTGAATGGACCGTATTTAGTCTCCTCTCCAAGAGGGAAAAGGGGTTGAATAGAGACACCACTGAATCTCTCTTCCGATGAGGAAGAGGCGTTGAATAGTAGACCCTATTTACTCTCTTTTTCGAGGAGGGAAAGGGTTGAATAGAACCCATTTTCTCTTTTCCAAGGGGGACGAGGGGTTGGGATTGAGTCAATCTTCCACCTGGGTCCAAGCCCGCCTCTGTGGACTCTATCACGGCTGATGTTTTC
>BFEA01000336.1:1305702-1329405 GCA_003427395.1 Chara braunii
TGTAACAGGTGAGGGTAGAGGTTAGTCACATGCCGAGGAGGGAGGGGGTGAGGGAGGAGAGGGGGGGAAGGGTGGGAGGGCCGAAGGGGGAAGAGGGGGGAAAGAGGGTGGACTATGGTTTTGGATCTTCTCCATACACTACATCTGGTCCCTGGAAGAGGGGGTTGAATAGAGTCAATAGACCCCATTTAGTAACTTTTCCACGGAGGATGTTGGAAGGCTGGGAGATAGATCAGAGTGGGTGCCCAGCAAAATCCTAGGAAAAGAGAGTCAACTAATAGTGAGAAAACTAGGGTAGCGAATCACCATCGACCCTGCAGGGGAGTGTAAGGACGAGTGTTGATGCTCACTGCTGTGACTGCTCAGTATTTTCTAGGGATTGTAAACAAACCGTGAGTGGTTGGTTGACATTGTTTTACTAGATAACTGTACACTGCGTCATGGATAGAGGAGGTTCCAGGTCCACGGGCTGCTGTTCCTGGTGCACAACAGCAGCAGTGGTTCCAGGTCCAAAGACTGCTGTTCCTGGTACACAACAGCAGCAGTAGTTCGAGGTTCAAAGGCTGCTGTTCCTGGTACACAGCGGCAGCAGTAGTTCCAGGTTGAAAGGCTGTTTTTCCTCGTGAAAAACAGCAGCAGTAGTTCCAGGTTCAAAGGATGCTGTTCCTGGTACAAAACAAGGAGTAGTAGTTCCAGGTTCAACCGCTGCTGTTCCTGGTACAAAGCAGCAGCAGTTTTTTTATGCAGCGGCCCAGACCAGTTCAGTTCTTGGGAACTTCTGCTCGGTACCAGATACATTGCGATCTATCCAACATTAAGAATGTATCGGGACCATTACCAGCTCCAGATGCGTTCAGAAAATGCTGTGCCTAATATATTGGCCCTCCGCTTGCCTGATGGGTGGGATCAGCTGTGCTGTGCTGTGCCGGGTGTGTGTGGGATCAGCTGAATAGCAACACTCACACAAGACATATCCCAAGTGTACATGGGCGGAACTACTGCCACATTCAGACTGATATTTGGTCCCCCTGAGAGCATGGCCTAAAGTTCATCTGATTGAGACGGGTACTAGCCTCAGTGTTTTTTTTTTTTTTTTTTCACTACGAAGCACTTTATTATGAGAATTCATGACAGGTTCTTGAATACAAAAAAAAAAGGTTCCAGCAAACTTAACACCCCTTTATTAATATAAGTCGAACGCCCCACTGAATCTCCCGCTATAACATGGGAAGCTGAGCCCCGTAACTTTTTTCCTTTTCTGCATGTCCAGAGCAGCGGAGCGACCTCCCTCCCTCGCTCTCTCTCTCTCTCTCTCTCTCTCTCTCTCTCTCTCTCTCACACACACACACACACACACACACACACAGGCTCTCTCGCACACACATGCTCCTTCCCTCCCCCTTCGGCACTCCCATCTTCCCCTGTGCACGACACACCCTCATTTTCGCCGAACCGGAGCAGAAAGATAGCTTAGGTTCGCTGTGTACGGGGAAGAGGGGATCTCTATCTCTGTCAGTCACACACACACATACACACACACACACACACACACGCAGGCTCTCTTGTGCACATGTGCTCCTCCCCTCCCCCCCCGGCACTCCCGTCTTCCCCCATGCACGATGCACCTTCATTTTCGCTGAACCGGACCAGAAAGATAGCTTGCGTTCACTGTGTACGGGGAAAAGGGGATCTGTGTGTGTGTGTGTGTGTGTGTGTGGTGAATTATCACCACAACTTCCCCTATTCCACCCAGATGAGTAGATCCAAGTCATAGCAATTTTACCTCTATTGCAGACAATGAAGCATGCTTAAGATGAGCCAATTCACCAATGAAACAGTCTTGCTTGTACCCCGGTCCAATCAGAGCCGGACCAGACCAGGGGGGGTGAACCGGGAAACCGGTTTGAAAAAAAGTGCGCAAATATCTTCTTTTTTTTTTTTTTTTTGACAGATTCCGACTGCCCTCTTCAAGAGCTGTCCAAATCCGCAATAAAACTTTCAATGTACAATATTTTTCAGGGGGCTTCTAGAGGGGGCGAGGGAGGTATTATTGACATATTCAGCTTCCTCGGGGAGGGTCATACAAGCAACTTCACTCATCCGACCCCCCCTTGGCTGGAGCACTCCGTGGAGTACGTCATTTATTGATACCTCACGAGGTGATCCAGATATGATGCGAAGAGGTCCTTGCCCGAAATTATAGCTCTTCCAGAGTATATTTCGACAGCAGAAAAGTTATGGTTCCAGCTTTCTGTTCGTGGAGGCAGAGCGTTTTCTGTTTGTTGGTTTCTACACAAGGTGAGTTGTCAGTCCAGAAGTATCTTGCCTACATGTGGTGGAGCAAGGTCCATTCGAGATAGATAGAGAGAAGAATATGGGCCTGGCTGCACTACTCTCGAAATGTGCAAAACGAGAGTGAATCTTCAGCTAGAATTCCGAAAGATACACCGCCAAGATTTTTGTCTTTTGTGCATGTCGAGAGTAGTGCAGCGACGCCCTATAGCTTAGGTCCATTCTTGGGATTGCACCTCGGACGGCTCTGAAATCACAATTCCAAAATCCGAACCCATAACGTTTTTTCCACAGATGGCAGGGACGTCGCAGAAAGATATAATCTCAGCAGAGTCTCATCAGAAGCATAGTGTTCGCCTCGTTGCTGAGGATGAAAGAACACCAAATGTTGCTACTGGTAAGTGGTCCATTGGATCACAAGATGATAAATTGGATTAGGGGCCTACCCGACCCACATCTTAAGAAAAATGCGTGGCTGATCTCCGCTGTTGATCTGCACAGATCAGCGGCGGATATCCTGTGTCCGTTTTTTTTATAGAAATGGGGTAGTGGCCGATCTTTGCCGCTGATCCGCGATGATCGGCGGCCAAGATTGGCCACTTTCTGTACTTGAAAAATCCGGGCCTACAGGACCCGGTTTCGAAATTGCGGGGCAGGGCCCGCCCCCGCGAGGCCTCAAGAACACATAAGGGCCGACAAAAAAAAACATTCAGCCCCCAGCGAAAATGCGCCGGTGGCAACCGGGAGGGAACTGGCCCGGGCCACCGGCCGGTCCAACCGGGAGGACCGCGGATGGGGTAGGGGTCCCCGGTCCATCCGGGGACCAGCCCTGTTGTAAAGTCAATATCTATCCAAAACCACCGGAATCTTACCTTCATACAAGCAAGGAATCTCACCTTTATACAAGCAATGCAACACATGTGAATGGGTCAACCCAAGAGTAAAGCCAATACGAGACACAATAAATCCGTTATATCGTCGTCATGATTATGTTTCCATCACTAACATTGGGAGGCCTCCCATTTTCTTTGTTTTTGCAGCTCCCCTCTTACTGTGCCTATCACGTACATGCAGTAACCCTGTTCAGAAGTAGTCTGGGGCCCAGAACTCAGCCCCAGGCAACGCAGATCAAAGTTGGTCTGCACTGGGCTGTGTGACCAGGACATGCCCAGGCCTGAGTCTGTCGCGTTTGGCTGTGTGACCAAACGCTGCACTCAGGAAAGCCAAGAGTCAAAGTCAACTGTAGAGTCAAAGGTACCGCGCCCAGGCCCTTGGTTGGATACACTCACTTGTTGTGCGCAGGTACCCAGACCAGCATCCAGGCCGAAGGGAATTCAGTTTCAGACCAATTCGGGCCTTCGTTTGCATCAAGATATGGACGGCTAAGGTTGCAGCATCCGGGGTCCAGACCCCGAGTCAACGCTACTTAAGCGTTGACCTCCCTGGCTTTGACATGCATTCATTTTGTCTTGCGTTGATGCTGACTTCACGCGTTGACTTCAACGCTGGCTCGACGCTGCGACGCTGGCTCGATGCTGCGACGCTGGCATTTGTGATTCGGCGAGGCGCTGCTAGTCCAGCATCGTGGCTGGCTTGCACCTGTCTTCTTGGCATGCTGACATGGCAGCTGCCATGCGCTGTCGCTAATGTGGCCGCTGCTACGTGTGTTATTGGATGACGTGGCTGCTGCCACTGTTCTACTGTGGCCGACGAGGCGAGGCTACAGGACTTGTATTGTTGTTCTGATTATCGTCATTCGGGAGGAGATCGGGACTGTGGAGAGATCGTGGATACGTACCTGATGGTCTTCATGTCGACATTGCTCCAGCGATGATGAGAGACTAATTAGACGTGCCACGTGGCACATTGAGGTTACTTCAGATGCTCGTTCAGACTATTGACTATTCAGGTGGTGATCGAGGAGGGAGCCCGAAGCAGGAGTGGGGCTTGTATTCTTCCTCTCCTTTGTCTAATCTCCCTCCTCTCTCTTTGTCTGTGTATGATTATCTCATCTCATTCTGTCTGGATATGATTTTGACTATTGGTAATCATCAGCTGGTTGACATTTATCTGGGCTAACTGTCACAAACATTGTGAAAGGGAAGCATCTGGTAGAAGAAAAAGAAGAAGAGGTTAAGGAAGAAAAAAAACAAGTTAAAAAGTTGATGAGTGATGCAATGAAGTCCGCTGATCCTCAAGATCAGAAGACGTCTAATGGAGTGGGGAAACCGTCTAATGGAGGGGGATCAAGTCCACCGTCTTCTCCACCGAACTCCTCCTTCTTCTCCTCCCTCCTCTCCACCTCCACAACCTTCTCAGCAAGGTAAGGTAAGTACGGAACCGGAGAAGCCGGAAAAAAAAAAAAAAATGAAATTGTCATTCACGTTCTGCAACAAGAAGGATAAAAACTTGTTGCTCTGGACAACGGAAATTCAGACATACACTAGCACGTCCCCTGTTGAACCTCAGTCCCAGGTTGCTTTCTCTACCTCTTGTCTTGGGGGGGAAGCTAAGGAATGGGTATTGGCCGAAGCTAACGCTGCAGGGTTCGATGACATTGGTGAATGGGCTAGGACATTGACTCTGAAGCAGTTCCTTGGTAAGATCAAGGAACATTTTTTGGATAAGACAACGATCCATAAGGCCTTTTACCAGCTCACCACCGTTGGACAAAGACATTGGACCTCAGTGGAAGCACTGTCCCGAGAGGTTGATCGGTTGCTGCAGGTTCCTGGATTGAACCTGCAAGACAACCAAGTCTTGTATATCTATTTTCGCGCTCTACCAGAGCCCATTCGTGGACAACTCGTGGCAACATCGAAATCCAGAAAGTACAATTATAGGCAGTTTTGCGATTTGGCTCTCCAGCGAGAGCAAATGACTTCACAGGTAAAGAATTTTTATGCCTCTGTAATAAAGCATGAGGGTCGAGCATGCGCAGGCGTAGGTAAGCGGGTACTCCGGCGCCAAAAGCGCCAGGACCACACCCTCGTCGTCTTTGACGACGATATTGTGGAGAAGTGATCATTGGAGGCCGAGGGTGTGGTGAGCAGCAGTGATTCTGGGAAGGGGGAAGTCATTGCTGTCGTGGTCAACAAGGGAGGACCACGACCACCAGGAAAGAAGAAGAAGCGACGCTCGTTTCCCGAGCATCCCGGAATTGCGGTCGAGAGGCCATGGGAGAAGATGAGAATTACACAATAATTGTGGCAGGAAAGAATGAACAATGCCCAATGTCTAAAGTGTGGTATTGCAGGGCACGTGATTGCTTGGTGCCCACTTATTCGGAACCCAAAAGCGAGCAGCCAGTAGGAGTAGCATCTGCTCTTACTGAGTTAACGGGTTTGGACCAAGAAGAAGGTAAGGCGCCCTTCCAACCCTTCGACTCACACGGCAGAGGATGATTCTTTGTCGGCCCATCGTCCAGAACACCCTGAACCTGTCTTATGCACTGTCTCTCTGGACGACTCTCTTGACGAGCTTGGTAACGAGTTGTTTGCATTACGAAGCTCGTGGGCTAAAAAAGCAAAGTCTAAGGGTGACCTACTACTCGCGGACGTAGAGATTGCACATACCCACGCAGGTGCACTATTGGACTCAGGATCAACGCGATCCTACATATCCGAGAAAGCAATACGCAAGTTGCATCTCGGAATGAAGGTAAAGAATCTGTCTCGACCAATCACGTCTATCCTAACTGACAAAAGCATGATCACTGTCTCGCAATATGTTGATTGTGTAAAGTGTCAATTTCGTACCAAGGAAGGAAAGAAGATTGTTCACCAGGTTTCCTTTCTTGTAGAAAATAAGTTACCTTTTGATTTGATTGCGAGAATGGACTGGCACGAGGAAGCCAAACCAGATATAAAGTTCAAAAAGAAGATTGTGCAATGTAATGACCCGCCAAAACATTGACTGAGAACACTGCTAATTTTTAGGATTTGCCGTTGGAATGAATGCCTTGCTGAGATTCCCACATTCTGATGTGATTTCCATGTCTGTGTGTGTGTGCGTGCCTGCTGGTTTGCATGCCTGTCTGAGTGCTTGTCGGTTGAGTGTGTGTGTGACCCGCAAGGGTACTTGTTGGTTGAAAGGCCTCGCAGGGCCGGTACTTACCTGTGGCCGTGACTTTTAGGGTTGCAGGGGGGAAAATACTCGAGTAGCGGGGGTGTAGAGCATAGGGGAAAAACACTCAAGTAGCAGGTAGGCCGGTACCACTAAAGTAGTGGTAGAAGCGTTGGGTACTGAAGGCCGAGCAGAAGAAGACAAAAAGTTGGCATTTTTAGAGGCTGGTAGCAGTAGGCTAGAGGTAGGCCGGTACCAGTCCAAGTAGCCTGGTCTAGGGCCTGTTCGGAGGATAGCAGAGCTTGCAATGATGTTTCCCTCCGAAAGGGAGGAGGTACCGGTTGCTGGGACGCCGCTCGACCTAGGAAGTCACCGCCCAAGAGGCCAGTAGGCCGCTATATCTTATGGAGGAGCAAGTAGCTCCTCCTCATTTGCGGTATGCAAGGATTGGCGACATGCTGCTGGAGCACAGCGCTGGGCTGATACAACGCTGCTTGGAGGTGAAGAGAGCTGGCGCTCAGCCTGGCTATGACGAGCAGCCCAGCCTAAGGAGGAGGAAGAAGGGGGCCAAGGAGGAGAGTGGTGAGGCACCTACCTGGCTATGGTGGACACCCTCTTCATCACCTTGTTGGGCGCTGCATCTGGAAGGCCCAAGTTGGGGTAGTGTTGCACCAAGGAAGCTCGAGGCAGAGCTTGGCATGATGAACCAGTCAGCAGCAGCATAGCTGCTTTGGTTTTTCCTTTGGACAGGAGCGCAGCGCCATAGCTGCTTTGGGTTGTCCTTTGGACAGGAGGGCAAGACCCTCAGTAGTCCGCCATAGCCTATGCCTGTGAGAGGAGGCAGAAGGAGGGAATCCATAGCTATGGTGGACTTGTTGTTGTTGTTGTTGTTGAGTCAACAACAAGAGGGAACTTCGGATATTGATTCTGGTTCATCCACTCATTGTTATTATTATTGGGAGAAGAATAAGATTGGCGAAGTGAAGGAGGAGGAGGAAGGTGGAGAGAAAGGGGAATTGTCATTGGTCTTTCTGGTGTACATCTTCTTCTTCTTCTCTTCTTCTTCTTCTTTCTCTCTCCTCTGGTCTCTCTTTGCAAGTACTTTCAGTTCTTTCGCAATTGCACTTTGGGAATGACCAGAATCGTAACAGCAATTGCGAGATGCACACTCTGAATTGAAACCGATCAAACTATACCATAAGTCTGACTCTGACTCTAGTCTGTCTTTCTGTTGTATGAGTTATCCAGCATTTCGATCGATGGTTTCAAAGAAAAAGTTGGAACATGAAGTAATGATGGTTTTAGTAAAAAAAGCAGGTGAGTCTTCTACTTCCTATCCTCTTTCGACTGAAAAACTCCTAAGCAAGTATAAAGATTTATTTACCGAACCAACAGGAATAACTGAACGTGCTATCAAGCACACAATTGAAATTATTCCTGGCAGTAAGATTCCCAAGGGTTCTACATATCGAATGTCTCCTAGGGAACTTGATGAATTGCGAAAACAACTACAAGATTTAACAAAAAAATGATGGATTCGCCCTAGCTCCTCTCCTTATGGTACCCCTGTCTTGTATTGACTACAGAGGATTGAATGTTGTCATTGTTAAGAATGTCAAACCTCTACCTCGAATTGACGACTTGCTAGACCAGTTGCAGGGCTGTAAGTTTTTTAGTAAGATTGATCTGAAGTCGGGGTACTGTCAGATCGAGGTGGAACCCATGGATCAACATAAGACCGCATTCCGAACGAGGTACGACCATTACGAGTTTGTGGTAATGCCCTTCGGACTAACTAATACCCCAGCGACCTTCCAAAGGTCTATGAATGAACTCTTTCGTCAATGGTTAGACAAGTTCGTAATTGTCTATCTCGATGATATCCTAATGTACAGTAAGACACTAGAAGATCATAAGAAACACCTTCGTCTGGTGTTAGAGAAGTTGCGAGACGGCAACTTCAAGATCAATTCCAAGAAGTCTGAGTTTGCTAAGTCCGAAGTGTTATACTTAGGACACATAGTGAACGAAGAAGGTCTAAGGTCGGAAAAGAAAAATATTTCAGCAATTAGAGATTGGTCACAACCTAAGTCTATAACTGAATTGCGATCTTTCCTTGGTTTAACCAGTTACTACAGAAAGTTTGTTAGAAACTTCTCACTGATTGCTGCACCAATGCTAAGATTGTTAAAGAAAGACACTATTTGGTTGTGGGATAAGGTATGTGAGTCTTCTTTTTGGAAATTGAAATATGCACTGACTCACTATCCTGTTCTAAAGATTGTTGACCCATCCTTGCCTTTCATTGTTACCACTGACGCAAGTCAGTATGGGATTGACACTGTTCTCCAACAGGATGATGGCAAGGGCTATAGGCCCATAAAGTTTATGTCTACACGATTGCCGTCAGAGAAGGTTGCTAACTCCACCTATGAACGGGAACTCTATGCCTTAGGCTGTGCGTTGGACACGTGGAGACACTATCTGCTAGCGAGGCACTTTACTGTGTTTTCAGACCACTCGACACTACAGTGGATAAAGACACAGTCTAGACTCTCTGACAAGTTGGTAAGATGGTCTGCCTTCATTGACACCTTTGACTTTGATCTGAAAACTATTAAAGGTAAGTCTAATGTGGTTGCATATGCTTTATCCCGACGCAATGACTTCTTTGGTAGAATTGTCTCATACTTGGATATTGGGAATGACTTAAAGAACCAAATTCGTCAAGGATACGCAACTGATCCAATTTGGAAGCCCATCATGGATGTCCTTGCACGAGATCCTTCGCAATTACCCAACTATAGAATAGTTGATGGTTTGCTTTTCTTGATAGACCAAAGAGAACAAAGATTGTGTATTCCTCACCAAGAAAGAATTAAGAGTATGTTGACTGGGGAATGTCACGACTTTAAAGGGCACTTTGGATTCAAGAAAACTTACGCAGAGGTTAGAGAACGCTTCGAATGGAAGGGATTAAAAGAAGACATACTAACTTATGTACGTACCTGTCTGGTGTGTCAGAGAAACAAGCCGATGCATGAGAATCCTCTTGGACTTCTCAGACCATTACCTGTACCAAACGAACCAGGTGAGTCCATCTCAATTGATTTTATGAGTATGGTTAAAAGTCACAATGGTAATAGTCAAGTGATGGTGATTGTGGACCGTTTCTCTAAATATGTCATGTTTATTCCCTTACCTGCTGAAGCAAGAATTGAACTCATGATCCAGAAATTTCGGATGAAATGGGTAACTGAGTATGGTTTTCCTCTATCCATTGTATCTGATCGAGATACCAGGTTCACAAGTATGCCATGGCAAAAACCGATGGAGGCGTACGACACACGTTTGACCATGTCGTCAGGGCGACACCCTTAAACGAATGGACAAAGTGAACAAATGAACCGATTGTGCCAACAACTCTTGCGTATCTATGTAAGACTTGATCAAATTGATTGGGACGAGAACTTACCCAGGATAGCCAGTGCATATAACAACCGTGTTCACACCGTTACAGGTCGTACACCAAATGCACTGCACAAGGGGTGGAAACCTAGGCGTCTCATTGACGTGTTAATACGGGACCAGTTCCTTAGGTTACCTCCAGGGACACGAGAGTATGCAGTTTTGTTTCAAGAAGATATAAAGAAGGTAAAAAATTATTTAAAGAAAGCTCACAACCAGATGATTGAACAAGTGAATAAACATCGTCTACCATCTTCCTTTAAGGAAGGTGATTTCGTCTGGGTAAAGTCCAAAAGTTTTCCTTAGAAGAAGATGTGTCTCAAAAACTTATGCCTATCTATTTTGGACCCTGGGAAGTTCTCAAAGTAATAGGAGATGTAGAGGGACCGTCTTATCGAATTGATATTCCGCCTCATCTCAAAACATACCCTGTCTTTCACGCGTCCAAATTGTTACTGTATGTAGAAGGAAATGAGTTTCCACATACCTTCTATGATTCCACCAGACATGGATGGCGGATATGAGGTAGACCGAATCATAGAGCATGGTTACTTCTCTATGGGAGAACGTGGACGACCTCAGAAGCAGTTCATGGTACGTTTTAAGTATCAGGCACCATCTGAGGACGTATGGTTTAGTAAAAGAGAACTACTTGAAGCTGCTAACCCTGTTCAGAAGTAGTCTGGGGCCCAAAACTCAGCCCCAGGCAACGCAGACCAAAGTTGGTCTGCGTTGGGCTGTGTGACCAGGACACGCCCAGGCCTGAGTCTGTCGTGTTTGGCTGTGTGACCAAACGCTGCACTCAGGAAAGCCAAGAGTCAAAGTCAACTATAGAGTCAAAGGTACCGCGCCCAGGCCCTTGGTTGGATACACTCACTTGTTGTGCGCAGGTACCCAGACCAGCATCCAGGTCGAAGGGAATTCAGTTTCAGACCAATCCGGGCCTTCGTTTGCATCAAGATATGGACGGCTAACGTTGCAGCATCCGGGGTCCAGACCCCGAGTCAATGCTACTTAAGCGTTGACCTCCCTGGCTTTGACATTCATTCATTCTGTCTTGCGTTGATGCTTACTTCA
The DNA here is from genome assembly GCA_003427395.1 of Chara braunii. Taxonomy (NCBI): domain Eukaryota; kingdom Viridiplantae; phylum Streptophyta; class Charophyceae; order Charales; family Characeae; genus Chara; species Chara braunii. The sequence continues at coordinate 1,316,605 of BFEA01000336.1, forward strand.
CGCGTTGACTTCAACGCTGGCTCGACGCTGCGACGCTGGCATTTGTGATTCGGCGAGGCGCTGCTAGTCTGGCATGGTGGCTGGCTTGCACCTGTCTTCTTGGCATGCTGACGTGGCAGCTGCCATGCGCTGTCGCTAATGTGGCCGCTGCCACGTGTGTTACTGGATGACGTGGCTGCTGCCACTGTTCTACTGTGGCCGACGAGGCGAGGCTACGGGACTTGTATTGCTGTTCTGATTATCGTCATTCGGTAGGAGATCGGGATTGTGGAGAGATCGTGGATACGTACCTGATGGTCTTCATGTCGACATTGCTCCAGCGCTGATGAGAGACTAATTAGACGTGCCACGTGGCACATTGAGGTTACTTCAGATGCTCGTTCAGACTATTGACTATTGAGGTGGTGATCGAGGAGGGAGCCCGAAGCAGGAGTGGGCCTTGTATTCTTCCTCTCTTTGTCTAATCTCCCTCCTCTCTCTTCGTCTGTATATGATTATCTCATCTCATTCTGTCTGGATACAATTTTGACTATTAGTAATCATCAGCTGGTTGACATTTATCTGGGCTTGCATTGTTGACGACAGTCTTCACGATCGGGGTTCATTGCATACAAGGCTGGCCACGTTGATGATGGTTGAGCGCCAACTGCCCACATCCCTGTGTGTCTTCATGGCCCACTTGCACGCTATAAAAGGAGGCAGAGGAAAAGGGTAACCTATGTTTTGTATGTTCTCTTAATGACGCTCATTCATATGCATTTCATGGAAGTATACAAGGAGAGGGAGTATACAATTGGGGGGAGGAGGAGGAGGGGAGAGAGAGAGAGAGAGTGTGCGTGCGTGTGTGTGTGTGTGTGTGTRTGTGTGTGTGTGTGTGTGTGTGTGTGTGTGTGTGTGWGAGAGAGAGAGAGAGAGAGAGAGAGAGAGAGAGAGCGTTCAATAGGTTCTCTATACATACCGTTGGAGCAGACCACTCTAGAATGACATGAGAGGTCAGTCAGTCTTCGGGTTGCAGGATGATTTTTGTTGAGGAATAGCCGTTGGTTATGGTAGGTGGCTACCCCTACAGACCGGACAGCACCGGTTCGGGTGCGGACTGTGGAAGCATCGCATCCAATTCTCGCAGTCGCAGTTGCTGCACCAAATGGCACGACGTAGACATATATCACAGGCAACGTGGCGCTCCCACAGGCAAGGCACGCCAACCACAATTATAAGGGCATTGTCGTTCCACCCCTTGTTTACAAATTGGACAAGACATGTCAGGGTGCCGACGCGAGTGCAATATTGACTGTCAACATATGTATGAAAAGAAAAAGACGCATGGGCTCTACCTTCATAATCCTCGTGACACAATGCATGCAACCCTCATGCTCGCTGAATCTCAGGTGGATCATCACAAAACGACATTTAGCAGGTGTCTTGGGTTTCCTCAGCATTGATTCCTTCTCTATGGGCCGATGACGATGGCGACTGTGGCAAGAGGGGGTCATCCAAAACAAGGCTGTCTAGCTACTGCAGGATTTGTTCTGCAACAATTAATCCTGGTGGTGTTAGCCATTCAGCATAGCACTCTATAAGCGGTTCATATGGTACTCCATTTTCCTGCTCAGGCTGCTGAGTTTGCCGCTTTTCAGGCAAGAAGGAAGGAAATTCGATGGCGTTTGCAGCAAGTGTATGACCAACTCTGCATGTGGGACATGCTAAGAGAGGATGTGGCGGATGATGGCATCATGGATAGTCCATGGAGTAGAGACTTATGCTTTTTATGACATCTTCTTGGAAACATTGATGACACATGGCATGTTGCTGACATGTCAGCAGGAAGGCAGGCTGACATTCGCAGCTATTTAAGCATGGCAGATTAAGGCCACGACGACATATTGGGAAGCGATTAGGGGGTGGGGGGGATGAAAACAAGATAAAAAGTCGCAGTTTTCGCGACAAAGGCTGGCAGTGACCATCCCTTCATAGTGTTCCGAGCAGAGACTATGCACCGTGCATGCTAACCGAATTGTGGTTGTGTAGCCATAGAACGTGCAGCGTGCCTCTAGCTGCCCAGGCCTAGAGCCAGGGCTATCTGGTTATTTTGCCTGTTCGGCATGTGGGACCAGGCCATGTGCTCATTCAGTCCAGTCCAGTTCTGCCCCGTGTCGGGCGGCTCTACCCTTACGCCTCCCTTTACTTCCTTGATGATAACACTTGAGGAGAGCTGGATTCAGTTACTTTTTCCTAGGAGAATCGCAGCCGACATAAAAAAGATACGATATTAGATTCACGTAACGAGTGTCGAAGCCGAGACGTCGGGAAGAAGCAGATCCATGAATTTTGTGTGAGCGTTCCTTTATGCACACCACTGAGGCTCATTGTTGACAAGACACAAAGGAGCGACTACTACAAAGAAAGTGTCGAAAACCCTATATGAAGGACAAGGACGAGAAGGTCGGACTCGCATTAAGAGTTGGGCAATGGGCCAAACAATAGAGGGCATCGACTTTTGAGACGAGCCTTCGGGTGGACTAAGCGGCAGTAACACCGAAGTTCATAGCGGGGGCAATATCGATGGAAAAGCTACACGGGAACGCTCGCGGCCGCTGCGTTTGAGCTGTACGTGAGGCCTAAAAAGGGTTGCGGGCCTAATGCTTGGAAAAGGGACCTCGGGCCATGAAATTATTAATTCTGGGATTCGGGCGCTGCTGAATTCTATAAGGCCGGTACCTTTCATGTGGGGACCACGGGAGGACAGGCCCAGACCTAGGTTCGGAAGGAGGCCCGGTACCAAGGCGCTGCAAAAGGCCCGGTACCCGACAAAAAAGCCCCCTTCACTGAAAAATATTTCGGGGGCCCAAATAGGCTCGGGCACAGGCTCGGGGAGAGCCATGGTACCGTAGCGCTGCAACTCGTCGACAACCTCGCAGCTTGCGAGGGCTGAGGCACACTTCGAAAGGGGCCCGATGAAGTATAAAATCCCAACCGAGCCCAGGTTAGGACACTTCCGACATGCGCACTTACGGGCGCACTACAGGAGCTGGATTTCCCACTTGCGCACGCGAAGGCGCACAAGTGGAGCTCGAGAGGGAACTTGGGAGAGTCACACATGCAGGCGTATAGGGGGAGCAGACAACGACGAGCACGGGCGTGCACAGCCGGACACGGACACGCACCAGCGAGCAAACACTCGCAGACAGCCGCGCGCTGCCGCCCGTGATCGGGATCGGGATCTGGGCGCGCGCCGGCGCGCGCGTTTGTGCATAGTGCCTGCTCGGTCGGGATCAGAGCGGGCATAGTCGTGCGCAAGCCGCCAAGCGTGCGAAGTCGGGGCGCGTACAGTCGCGAGCACACACGCACAATCGGGGTTGAACCGCGTGCAGCCGCGCGCATCAGCGCACAAGCGCGCAGATTGGGGTCGGAGCGTGCGCAGCCGTGCACAGATTGAGGTTGGAGTGCGCGCAACAGCGTGCAATAGCGCGCACGCGCACAGTTGGGATCTGGACGCGCGTAGCCGCACGCACCTGCGAGCCATTAGGACCAGAGCAAGGGAAGCTGCGCACACCAGCGAGTATCCGCGCACAACCAGGACCGGGCGCGCGCCCACGCGTTCTAACATCTCACAGTCAGAATAGGGGGGCGCATAGCGAGTGCGCACGCGGATAGAGATTGGGGGTGCGAACAACTGCGAGCACAACATCCAAAGGCTCACCGTGGACGGGCGCAACTGGGTCACCGCGGGTGATCAGAGTCGTAGCTCGAATAGCTGACGTAACGGGCCTTTGGGCGCATTCAGAACATCCGACGGGTTGAGACTTCGAGCCGAACCCGGACTTTGGGATTGGGCTTCAGACGCGAACCTGGACTCAGGATGCGGCGTGGACGTGGACAGAAAAGCCAAGATATTGGGACCACTAGAACTAAGGCGGTGATTTCCGATCAGGGCGGCACTTTGGACCAGACTGGGCCTTGGGATCGCTGAGGGCCGGGGGAATACTTTGGGAGCAAGGCCGGACTTCGGGATAGTTCGGGACTTCAGGTGAGACTGAGACTTCAACGGGGACTGAAACTTCGGGCCAGGGATAGATCGGGGCTACGAACCAGCCCGGGGGTATCAGACAGGCTAGAATATATGAGATCAAGCGGGGACTTTCGACTCAGGCCGGGTACCTGAGACCGGGCTGAGACATTTGTTTGAGACCGGGCCAATGGTTTGATACCGGGCTGAGACATTGGTTTGAGACCGGGCCGAGACTGGTTTGAGACCGGACCGAGACATCGTTGAGAGACCGGACCGAGACATTGGTAAGAGAACGGGCCGGGACATTGGCACTTGAGATCGAGCAGGGTCATTGGAGATCAGACTGGGGTCTTTGGGACCAGGCCAGGACTAGGAAAGCGAGATCTGACAGGCCTAGCCCTCGGGCCGCGCGGGCTCCAGTTAGAGAGATAATTTTGTCTAAGACCCGGACAGGGTGATTTGGTTGGTCGGGGCAGAGCCTGATCGTCGGGGTTTCTATTCCTTAGGAGAACAGGTGGCAAGAGCGACGCATGGTGAAACTAGAGTGAGAACAGTGACCACGGTGGACCCTCGAATCTGCCTCAGACAGAGAGTTCGAGTACTGTTCCATGGGATCAACGTGCTCGTTATCGACGACACCCCATCGGACGGAGGATTCGCCTTAGGTCGTTGGTGAGATCGATTGGGACTCAGACCGATTTCCCCGAATTGAACACGGGATCTATCCCTAGGGTCAGGAGTAGCGCAGCAAACCCAATCATTTTGGACTAAATGGAAACATACTTTTTATTTCTTCCAAACAGTGGGCTATGACGGTGTCGTTATTGTGTCTATAGTCGACTCCAGTCTTTATTATGTGGATGTAGACTAACCATTTTCTTGCAGGTTACAGGAGCCCCGACGGACCCTCCCGTGGGTGACAGATACGGCGCGAGGTATAGGGTTCGATCGGCGTGCCGGCAAATCACTTCTCCCGGTCGACAGTGGCGCCGTTGTCGAGGAGGGCTGCCTCTCGGGACTTTGGTCCGCCTGTAACCGCAGGGGCGTCGAGGATTGGAGTGCTTTGTTTTGGGACTCACGCCAGGATATTACTCGGTGTGTGCAGGTGCGGCGCAGGCGCGAACGGACAGACAGCGGAAGCCGACCCATTGCGACGTACCCGGTGAGAAGTTGAATTTTGCATTTTCGTTGATTCATGATTGTTGATCTTTGCATTTGCATGAATTTGTATACTTCTTTCTGCATCTTTTGCGATTGAGAGGGTTCAGTTACGATCTTTCCCCACCCCTTGGTCAGTCCACCCTGATTCGATTTCCAAGAGAGAAAAAGGTGAGCAGGGGAAGAATTGGAAGGACTGAAGGGGAGGGGAGAAGCGCCCCAGATTTGCAAGGAGCTGGAGGGAACTAGATAGGCTAGTTGATTGTGATGGATAGCTGGGGGGGTTGGACCACAACATGAGTCGGTGAGAGACCATGCCTGAGGTGGGCCGAGTAGAGGCATGGATAGGAGAGTGAGGATGCACGAGTGAGACACCGCCCCTTCGTTCGCATGTGACTTCGGTCCACCCTAGGGCACATAAGTTGGCCAACTCGTGTCCAGATCGCAGCAGAGGTGGTAGGCCAGCAATGATGGTACGTTGATCAATCCTTCTTCTCGACATGAGGGTAGGGAGAGATACGCCAGAGGGAGGTTCTTTCCTAGGCCTGTTGACGTCTTGAGGGGATATAGGAGCGATCGACGGGGGCCTATCATGGGGGTCTGTGAGCTCATCAGTCCGAGAGTGGGCATAGGGAAGGAAACATTGAGAGAATCGTTGGTGGTTGATTAGGAATGATGTTTATTGAATCGGACACCCAAATCCATCTTAGACACGAGGAAGGGCCGTTTGACGTTGTGAGTCTGCCGTTGGAAGGGAAAAGCAAGTATAGACCAACCAGAGAACAAGGGTTGATAGTGAGAGAGGGAGTTTTTCTATGGGTGAGGATCTGATGAGTGGGGTCCTTCCTTTCCGACCTTGGTTCCTACGGAGTAGGGGTGCTGGAAGGCTGAGTAGAGAAGAGACGAAAAAACTCCTAGACTCCTTGAACTCGTTATCTCATAAAGAAGTTTTCCCATACGTGATCGCAAGATATGAGGCCTTAAAGGAGCTTGACTTGCAGCACGACAGTCTTTATGTACTGACCTGCTACTTTATTGATCTTGGCAAGTACGACACACGGATCTACGTGCCGAAGGTTAGGTACAAAGAGCGGTGGTATGGTAGTTGTTAGGAGCGAGCCGTTGGGATTGTCCTAGAGGAAAAAAAGAGATTGAAAAAAGAAGGTGAAATCCACGTTTGGAGCACGGATATTGTGCCTTTTGTAGGGATGCCTAAACCCCAGCCTAGCTTGACTGCGCTCCAAAGGAATGGGTGGGAAGCAATGATAGAGTTTGTACAAAGGGTTAAGGAAAACGATTTGGTGAGTAAAGACTCAACTCAGATGGAGAGGGATGTCGGGACCGGCGAATGACGAGGTGGAAATCAATATAGTATCTTTCGCACGCAGATTAACGTCAGTTATTCGAATTTGGATGACGCAAACGCTGGATGATTGAGGTTGTCGCCGCTTGGTCGAGGAGACGATTGAGCAAGAACGACATAGATTGCTCGCTTTGGCGGTGGCTGAAAGACATATAACCTATGATGTAATGGTGTGGTCGCAGGGATGGCTGAAGCACGAAGTGGAGAAAGATGAGACCGTCCAAGAGGCACGATCCCGCATGTGAGGGGAAGAGATGAGAAAATTAATTCTCTCATTGAGTTGTTTCTTGATCCAATAAACGACAAGGTAGTGGAGCTAGTGGATGGGTACAAGGATTGGTGCGGTTCTACGGATGAACAAGGACTCCTTGCACTTGAGAAGAGAGTTGAGGAGTTGGTTGTGATCTACACGGAGGAGAGAGAGAATAATCAATTGGAGGGAGGAGTTTTTGGCTCGAAGAATGAGAAAGATCCGTAACGAAGTTAGTAAGAGAAGAGATGGCTAGTAGGCAAGGGGAGAACAAGAAGTATCAACTGGTTGGTGCGACAAAGATAGAAGGATCCTTGCTGCGAGCTAGAGAGGAGGTGATACATGAAGAGAGGTTAAGTCAGGAGGAGGAGGCTGAGTGCGCTAGAAAAGCAGTCAAGGAAGCAAGAATATGTGCAATTTGGCAAGCGGCGGATGAACTCCAATTGGCAAAAATTGAAATCCACACGAGACCGTTTGAAGGAGAGACGGTTTTCCGGACGTGGAGAGAAACCATAGCTGAATCGAAAACGAAATTGAGGGACGACGCCGAAGAGTTCGGAGAGCTTTCTAAGGACGTAGTTGACGGGGTTTCATTGAGGACCTTGGAAGCCGACTCGCGCTATTCAAAGGTTGTACTGACCACCGCTTTAGTTGTCAGAGCCGAAGGAGAGGATGTTGACTTTGAGGCATTACATGAGATTCTAGAAGGATCGATCGACAGAATCTCAGCAACTTTGAGCCGAGTATCTTAAGATTACATAGGAACAATGGATGTTCAAGGAGCTTATTTGACTTCGATTGGAGGAGACGTGAAGACACATGAGTCGAGGACGAACGGCCCTGAAAGGAAGATGGGTGTGGAGATCGTTAGTGATGCTGAGAAACTAAGAAGGGCCTTAAGAGAGTTGGAGAGTCGGGCCAAGGAACTGGAAGGGCGAAGAGCAAAGGGAGAGAGTTGGAGAAAGGAGGTTTTGACAAGGCTGCAATCAGACTCGCTTTCATTCACACTTCACATGTATGCAAACAGGTTGCGCAGCAAACTGGCGTCAAGCGCCCACTCAGAACTCAGAGATATAGTACCAAGAACGCAACTCAGATACAAGTTCACTTCAAACGGCTATGGCGGCACACCTCTTGTACAACTCCCTGTTCGTCACTTACTCAACACTGCTGTTCACACACAGGACCACCCTGGATATCCCACACACATCACACTCTGTACACTGACACACACCCGCACATATCTACAGCTATGGCGGCTATGGCCGCTGCTACCCTATCACTATGGCTAAGCTTCCTTCTCGCCCACTTCGTCTCCGGGCTCACTGCAGACCACCTCGCACAAGTCGCTATGGCAGCGCTTCCGCATGGCTTACGCAGGAATGAATGAATGGTTGGGTGTTGCCTCTTGATTTATATTTCTGTAACTCGCTGGTCTGCCCTTTTCCATCGGCCCATGGTGCACACAGTCCCTCATGGTACTTGCTGGACTGGACTGGGACTGACTGGAACGGTACCGCTGACTGCATGGGTTTGCACCGCAGACTCACTGCAGTCACATTGCCAACGTACTGAGGTTGGCTCCACCAGTTGCCCACTTGCCTCTGCCTAAACGTGAGCCCACTCCGAAAGGCCACTTCCGGGACCTTCCGAAAGTTTGTGGACTTGGCCTTTCGGGCACTGTAGCAGCTACGACCCTGACCTTTCAGGGCTGTAGCAGCTACGACCTTGACCTTTCAGTAGACCTATAGCTACGACCTCTACAGAGTTGTGACCCCTACTCGACAAACCTACAGATCGAATCCCTACCACTACACAGACCTACGACAGACAACAACAACTGCCAAAACACAGGTCACGGGTTCAAACACTCGGGGTCGACACAGATACTGTACACAAGTAAGGTGAGAACTAGGGATTGAGCCCTGGGATCTGCATTCGCTACTGCTAAAGGTGAAAACTGTTTCACTCCCACCGGCCTAAATTCGAGGTCCTCCGAGAATAACTCAGTCCAAGGCAGGACCTTTACCTTTCTTATCTCTTTCGTAGGCTCTAACTATGTCGGGAGATGTTTCTAGAAGTTCGGTTTTAGTAAAGCAACGGTCGTCTTCTGGTTCTTGATAAGCAAATTGAACCTTGTACTGCATCTGCGGATGACCTCTACCTCCCGTTCTGAATACGTCTTCACCTACAATGTCGTCAATGTCGTCAATGTCGTATCTTCCGTCCATGTCTGGAGGAATCATGGATCTTCTAGATGGAAACTGTTGACTTGTGACATACTGCAACAACTTTGAGGCATGAAACACAGGGTAGGTGTGGAGGTGTGCAGGGATCTCTACTGTGTAGGACGACCCATCCTCCGCCCTTAACTTCCAAAACTGGCCACGATCCTCTATACGCGGGCAATAACTTCTGCGAGATGTTTTCCTCAAGAGCAAACTCTTTGGACTTGATCCACAGGTCGCCTACTTGAAACTGTGACGGGCGACAATGCTTATTAGCTTGTTCAACCACGGTAGCTAACTCTTTCTCGTGTTGTAACGCAAACTCCCTAGTATCGGGCGGTAGCCTGTGAATCTGGTCCCGATTAAGTCCCTCAAACGGTCGACGTGGCTTAAAGGACTTGTGTAATTCGTTGGGAGTGCGACAAGTAGACAAGTGCACGCTGTTATTGTACGCACTGGCTACTTTGGGCAACATCTCATCCCAATTGATCTGATCCGGTCTAATGTACATACGCAGAACTTGTTGCAGGATCTTATTCATCTGTTCAGTCTGACCGTTAGTCACTGGATGACGGCCAGATGACATCAACAACTTGGAGCCATAGACTCTCATCAACTCCTGCCAGTTCTAACTAGTGAACCGGGTGTCTCTATCACTAACTATAGATAGTGGAATCCCGTGTTCATTGACCCAATGATCAAAGAACTTCTGAATAACTAACTTTGTGCGTGCCTCTGAGGGCAAAGGAACAAAAACAACATACTTACTAAACCTGTCAACTATTACCATGACTTGGCTCTTGCCTACTCTTGACATGGGTGTCCATAAAGTCAATGGACACTGAATCTCCTGGCTGATTAGGAATAGGCAAGGGTCTGAAAAGACCTAGAGGGACACGCGTAGAGGTCTTATTTCTCTGGCAGACCTTACAACTGCGAACATACTTTATGCAGTCGGCCTTCATCCTAGGCCATATGTACGCGCGCATGAGGTTAACTAGAGTCTTTTGCCAACCAAAATGTCCCTCAGTATCGTGGCATTCCTCTAGGATCAAACTACGGATCTCTTCACTATTAGGAATGCACAATCGGTCAACTACGTTAGTCTTCTCGAATAGTAGCCCATCAGTAGTGTGGTAGTCTGGTTCTAACTCTAGGGCCTCCTTTACTCTCTTGAAGAGGTCACTATAGATAGGGTCCTACGCATACGCCTCTCTAACTTTCTGTTGCAGATCTCTCCCTATATCTAGATAATGAACTATCGCTCCAAAGTAATCAGCTCTTCTACTCAGAGCGTCCGCAACTACATTACTTCCCTTTGACGGGCTTGAGCTCAAAATCATATTGGTTTAGTTCGGCGGCCCACCTAGTCAGCTTAGGTGTCATCTTGGCCTGCGTCTTTAACCACCTTAACGTTTCATGGTCTGAGTAGACTTTAAAGTGTCTCCCAAGCAAGTAGTGCTTCCAGTGTTCTAGAGCTTGCCTAAGAGCGTAGAGTTCCCTCTCATAGGTGGATGTCGCGACCTTCTCCGAAGGCATTCTGGTAGACATGAACTCTACGGGCCTATACCCATTGCCATCGTCTTGCTGTAACACAACACCTATACCGTACTGACTCGCGTCAGTAGTGATGACAAAAGGTAAGGACGGATCGGCTACTTTGAGGACTGGGTACTCTATCAACGCCTGCTTAACTTCTTTATGGCAGACGTGCAGTCCTTGTCCCACTTCCAGATCGCTTCTTTCTTCAGCAACCTGCGAAAGGGAGCAGCGATGGTGGAGAAGTTCCTAACAAACTTCCTGTAGTAGTTAGTTAGGCCTAAGAACGACCGCAACTCTGTCAATGTGCGGGGTGTAGGCCAATCTCTAATCGCTGCAATCTTACTATCTTCTAGTTTGATGCCGTCTTCGTCTAAGACATGGCCTAAATACAGAACTTGGGTCTTTGCCCATTCGCAATTCTTCGTGTTGATCTTGAAGTTAGCCTCTCTGAGCTTCTCCAAGACCTACCTTAAATGACCCTCATGCTCCTGGAGGGTCCTACTGAATACTAGAATGCCATCTAAATAGACTACTACAAACCTGTCCAACCACGGCCTAGACAAGTCATTCATACAACGCTGAAAAGTTGCTCGCGCGTTGGTTAGTCCAAAGGGCATAACTATAAACTCGTAGTTTCCATTTCTAGTCTGGAACGCGGTCTTATACTGATTATCACGATGGACCTCTATCTAATGATATCCGGACTTCAAGTCTATCTTTGAAAAATATTTGCAACCCTGCACCCGATCTAAAAGATCATCTATACGGGCAGAGGGTCTGCGTTCTTCACTGTGATAGCATTGAGACCCCTATAGTCAATGCACATTCTAAGCTCTCCCTCCTTCTTTGGGACAAATATAACAGGTGCTCCAAATGGAGACGAACTGGGCCTATTCCAGCCCTTCCCTAGGAGTTCATCTAATTGCTTGCGCAACTCCTCCAATTTCCGTAGGGACATCCTAAATACTGCTCCTTTAGGAGTCCTACTGCCAGGTTCTATCTCAATGCGGTGCTGGATGGGCCGCGAGACTACCCTTGTAGGCGGCTTACCTAAATCTGTGTATTTTTCCAGCAACTTGGCAATAGCGGGATCTATGGGCTTTTCCTCTTTCGACTCAGTAATTGGCCTAACATTGGCTACAAAAACCTGTTCTTCTAGCTGTTCCTTCTTCACTAACCTCGCGAACACAGGAGCGCTAAGGTAGCAATGTGCTAAGGAGTTGTCTACTCCGGACACATGAAACAGACGGGTCGTCTTGACCCCGCCTGACGGGCTAGGGAGCCTACACTCATGCTCTCTCAAATGGAATGTGGCCCCTGCTGCCTCTCCCGAGTCCATTCCTAGAACTATGTCAAAAGGAAGGTTGTCCTCTACGAGGAGAGTCAGGGAATGGAGAACTTTCTCCACCTTCCCATCTTTCTCTAGGCGAAAGTACGCCTGGACTCCCTCTACATAATCCTCTACTCGCATCGTGCAATTGTCTGCGAGGATACTCACTATGGGGTCTGCTAACTTCTTGACTTTTAGCCCCAACTTCAACTTCTGCAGCACCTTTCTACTGTTATAGCTGCGCGTGGCCCCACTATCTACGAGCGCCCCTACTTTACCTATGAAAATCTCTACATCTACTAAAACTAGTTGTCCTCTACTCTCCTTCTTCATCTTGGCCCAGGCGGGTATCCTCTCCTTTAGCTCATCGGCCACGCCTGTGAGGGAAGTGCCTAGAGAGCCCCTAACACAAGCAGTCTCTGGACAACTATTTAGGCACCGGCCTGCAACCTCTACCATAGGCACATGTGGTGTGGGAGATTCCTGTCGGCTCACGCTCATTTCCCCACATGGCCTTATGGTAGGGGCAGTTGCTACCCCTACCGGCGGCTGCCTTTTGACCCCGGGCAGCCCATCGGGCCTCTCTATACTTTGGACAAAATTTAATGATGTGGTTAGGGTCACCGCAATATATGCACTGCCCCTGGTCCACACGTTATTGCCAAATGCATTGGTCTAGGCCCAAATCTTCCCAAGGTCGGCCCTGCGGCAGACCTGGTGCTAGTTTCCTCTCCTATAGGGTGATCTATTACCCTTATTATGCAACCTATTCCCTGAATGGTTTTGTGGGGGACCTTGACCCCTTCCTTCCGCTTGGCGGTTTCCTCCTCTACCACCAACCCCCTGATCGCCTCGGGAATGGCCCCCTGAGGCCTGGCCCCCTTGGCCCTGGCCTCTACCTCCTCCTTGCGGCCTCCCTCC
>BFEA01000336.1:1336865-1352494 GCA_003427395.1 Chara braunii
GACACATGGCATGTTGCTGACATGTCAGCAGGAAGGCAGGCTGACATTCGCAGCTATTTAAGCATGGCAGATTAAGGCCACGACGACATATTGGGAAGCGATTAGGGGGTGGGGGGGATGAAAACAAGATAAAAAGTCGCAGTTTTCGCGACAAAGGCTGGCAGTGACCATCCCTTCATAGTGTTCCGAGCAGAGACTATGCACCGTGCATGCTAACCGAATTGTGGTTGTGTAGCCATAGAACGTGCAGCGTGCCTCTAGCTGCCCAGGCCTAGAGCCAGGGCTATCTGGTTATTTTGCCTGTTCGGCATGTGGGACCAGGCCATGTGCTCATTCAGTCCAGTCCAGTTCTGCCCCGTGTCGGGCGGCTCTACCCTTACGCCTCCCTTTACTTCCTTGATGATAACACTTGAGGAGAGCTGGATTCAGTTACTTTTTCCTAGGAGAATCGCAGCCGACATAAAAAAGATACGATATTAGATTCACGTAACGAGTGTCGAAGCCGAGACGTCGGGAAGAAGCAGATCCATGAATTTTGTGTGAGCGTTCCTTTATGCACACCACTGAGGCTCATTGTTGACAAGACACAAAGGAGCGACTACTACAAAGAAAGTGTCGAAAACCCTATATGAAGGACAAGGACGAGAAGGTCGGACTCGCATTAAGAGTTGGGCAATGGGCCAAACAATAGAGGGCATCGACTTTTGAGACGAGCCTTCGGGTGGACTAAGCGGCAGTAACACCGAAGTTCATAGCGGGGGCAATATCGATGGAAAAGCTACACGGGAACGCTCGCGGCCGCTGCGTTTGAGCTGTACGTGAGGCCTAAAAAGGGTTGCGGGCCTAATGCTTGGAAAAGGGACCTCGGGCCATGAAATTATTAATTCTGGGATTCGGGCGCTGCTGAATTCTATAAGGCCGGTACCTTTCATGTGGGGACCACGGGAGGACAGGCCCAGACCTAGGTTCGGAAGGAGGCCCGGTACCAAGGCGCTGCAAAAGGCCCGGTACCCGACAAAAAAGCCCCCTTCACTGAAAAATATTTCGGGGGCCCAAATAGGCTCGGGCACAGGCTCGGGGAGAGCCATGGTACCGTAGCGCTGCAACTCGTCGACAACCTCGCAGCTTGCGAGGGCTGAGGCACACTTCGAAAGGGGCCCGATGAAGTATAAAATCCCAACCGAGCCCAGGTTAGGACACTTCCGACATGCGCACTTACGGGCGCACTACAGGAGCTGGATTTCCCACTTGCGCACGCGAAGGCGCACAAGTGGAGCTCGAGAGGGAACTTGGGAGAGTCACACATGCAGGCGTATAGGGGGAGCAGACAACGACGAGCACGGGCGTGCACAGCCGGACACGGACACGCACCAGCGAGCAAACACTCGCAGACAGCCGCGCGCTGCCGCCCGTGATCGGGATCGGGATCTGGGCGCGCGCCGGCGCGCGCGTTTGTGCATAGTGCCTGCTCGGTCGGGATCAGAGCGGGCATAGTCGTGCGCAAGCCGCCAAGCGTGCGAAGTCGGGGCGCGTACAGTCGCGAGCACACACGCACAATCGGGGTTGAACCGCGTGCAGCCGCGCGCATCAGCGCACAAGCGCGCAGATTGGGGTCGGAGCGTGCGCAGCCGTGCACAGATTGAGGTTGGAGTGCGCGCAACAGCGTGCAATAGCGCGCACGCGCACAGTTGGGATCTGGACGCGCGTAGCCGCACGCACCTGCGAGCCATTAGGACCAGAGCAAGGGAAGCTGCGCACACCAGCGAGTATCCGCGCACAACCAGGACCGGGCGCGCGCCCACGCGTTCTAACATCTCACAGTCAGAATAGGGGGGCGCATAGCGAGTGCGCACGCGGATAGAGATTGGGGGTGCGAACAACTGCGAGCACAACATCCAAAGGCTCACCGTGGACGGGCGCAACTGGGTCACCGCGGGTGATCAGAGTCGTAGCTCGAATAGCTGACGTAACGGGCCTTTGGGCGCATTCAGAACATCCGACGGGTTGAGACTTCGAGCCGAACCCGGACTTTGGGATTGGGCTTCAGACGCGAACCTGGACTCAGGATGCGGCGTGGACGTGGACAGAAAAGCCAAGATATTGGGACCACTAGAACTAAGGCGGTGATTTCCGATCAGGGCGGCACTTTGGACCAGACTGGGCCTTGGGATCGCTGAGGGCCGGGGGAATACTTTGGGAGCAAGGCCGGACTTCGGGATAGTTCGGGACTTCAGGTGAGACTGAGACTTCAACGGGGACTGAAACTTCGGGCCAGGGATAGATCGGGGCTACGAACCAGCCCGGGGGTATCAGACAGGCTAGAATATATGAGATCAAGCGGGGACTTTCGACTCAGGCCGGGTACCTGAGACCGGGCTGAGACATTTGTTTGAGACCGGGCCAATGGTTTGATACCGGGCTGAGACATTGGTTTGAGACCGGGCCGAGACTGGTTTGAGACCGGACCGAGACATCGTTGAGAGACCGGACCGAGACATTGGTAAGAGAACGGGCCGGGACATTGGCACTTGAGATCGAGCAGGGTCATTGGAGATCAGACTGGGGTCTTTGGGACCAGGCCAGGACTAGGAAAGCGAGATCTGACAGGCCTAGCCCTCGGGCCGCGCGGGCTCCAGTTAGAGAGATAATTTTGTCTAAGACCCGGACAGGGTGATTTGGTTGGTCGGGGCAGAGCCTGATCGTCGGGGTTTCTATTCCTTAGGAGAACAGGTGGCAAGAGCGACGCATGGTGAAACTAGAGTGAGAACAGTGACCACGGTGGACCCTCGAATCTGCCTCAGACAGAGAGTTCGAGTACTGTTCCATGGGATCAACGTGCTCGTTATCGACGACACCCCATCGGACGGAGGATTCGCCTTAGGTCGTTGGTGAGATCGATTGGGACTCAGACCGATTTCCCCGAATTGAACACGGGATCTATCCCTAGGGTCAGGAGTAGCGCAGCAAACCCAATCATTTTGGACTAAATGGAAACATACTTTTTATTTCTTCCAAACAGTGGGCTATGACGGTGTCGTTATTGTGTCTATAGTCGACTCCAGTCTTTATTATGTGGATGTAGACTAACCATTTTCTTGCAGGTTACAGGAGCCCCGACGGACCCTCCCGTGGGTGACAGATACGGCGCGAGGTATAGGGTTCGATCGGCGTGCCGGCAAATCACTTCTCCCGGTCGACAGTGGCGCCGTTGTCGAGGAGGGCTGCCTCTCGGGACTTTGGTCCGCCTGTAACCGCAGGGGCGTCGAGGATTGGAGTGCTTTGTTTTGGGACTCACGCCAGGATATTACTCGGTGTGTGCAGGTGCGGCGCAGGCGCGAACGGACAGACAGCGGAAGCCGACCCATTGCGACGTACCCGGTGAGAAGTTGAATTTTGCATTTTCGTTGATTCATGATTGTTGATCTTTGCATTTGCATGAATTTGTATACTTCTTTCTGCATCTTTTGCGATTGAGAGGGTTCAGTTACGATCTTTCCCCACCCCTTGGTCAGTCCACCCTGATTCGATTTCCAAGAGAGAAAAAGGTGAGCAGGGGAAGAATTGGAAGGACTGAAGGGGAGGGGAGAAGCGCCCCAGATTTGCAAGGAGCTGGAGGGAACTAGATAGGCTAGTTGATTGTGATGGATAGCTGGGGGGGTTGGACCACAACATGAGTCGGTGAGAGACCATGCCTGAGGTGGGCCGAGTAGAGGCATGGATAGGAGAGTGAGGATGCACGAGTGAGACACCGCCCCTTCGTTCGCATGTGACTTCGGTCCACCCTAGGGCACATAAGTTGGCCAACTCGTGTCCAGATCGCAGCAGAGGTGGTAGGCCAGCAATGATGGTACGTTGATCAATCCTTCTTCTCGACATGAGGGTAGGGAGAGATACGCCAGAGGGAGGTTCTTTCCTAGGCCTGTTGACGTCTTGAGGGGATATAGGAGCGATCGACGGGGGCCTATCATGGGGGTCTGTGAGCTCATCAGTCCGAGAGTGGGCATAGGGAAGGAAACATTGAGAGAATCGTTGGTGGTTGATTAGGAATGATGTTTATTGAATCGGACACCCAAATCCATCTTAGACACGAGGAAGGGCCGTTTGACGTTGTGAGTCTGCCGTTGGAAGGGAAAAGCAAGTATAGACCAACCAGAGAACAAGGGTTGATAGTGAGAGAGGGAGTTTTTCTATGGGTGAGGATCTGATGAGTGGGGTCCTTCCTTTCCGACCTTGGTTCCTACGGAGTAGGGGTGCTGGAAGGCTGAGTAGAGAAGAGACGAAAAAACTCCTAGACTCCTTGAACTCGTTATCTCATAAAGAAGTTTTCCCATACGTGATCGCAAGATATGAGGCCTTAAAGGAGCTTGACTTGCAGCACGACAGTCTTTATGTACTGACCTGCTACTTTATTGATCTTGGCAAGTACGACACACGGATCTACGTGCCGAAGGTTAGGTACAAAGAGCGGTGGTATGGTAGTTGTTAGGAGCGAGCCGTTGGGATTGTCCTAGAGGAAAAAAAGAGATTGAAAAAAGAAGGTGAAATCCACGTTTGGAGCACGGATATTGTGCCTTTTGTAGGGATGCCTAAACCCCAGCCTAGCTTGACTGCGCTCCAAAGGAATGGGTGGGAAGCAATGATAGAGTTTGTACAAAGGGTTAAGGAAAACGATTTGGTGAGTAAAGACTCAACTCAGATGGAGAGGGATGTCGGGACCGGCGAATGACGAGGTGGAAATCAATATAGTATCTTTCGCACGCAGATTAACGTCAGTTATTCGAATTTGGATGACGCAAACGCTGGATGATTGAGGTTGTCGCCGCTTGGTCGAGGAGACGATTGAGCAAGAACGACATAGATTGCTCGCTTTGGCGGTGGCTGAAAGACATATAACCTATGATGTAATGGTGTGGTCGCAGGGATGGCTGAAGCACGAAGTGGAGAAAGATGAGACCGTCCAAGAGGCACGATCCCGCATGTGAGGGGAAGAGATGAGAAAATTAATTCTCTCATTGAGTTGTTTCTTGATCCAATAAACGACAAGGTAGTGGAGCTAGTGGATGGGTACAAGGATTGGTGCGGTTCTACGGATGAACAAGGACTCCTTGCACTTGAGAAGAGAGTTGAGGAGTTGGTTGTGATCTACACGGAGGAGAGAGAGAATAATCAATTGGAGGGAGGAGTTTTTGGCTCGAAGAATGAGAAAGATCCGTAACGAAGTTAGTAAGAGAAGAGATGGCTAGTAGGCAAGGGGAGAACAAGAAGTATCAACTGGTTGGTGCGACAAAGATAGAAGGATCCTTGCTGCGAGCTAGAGAGGAGGTGATACATGAAGAGAGGTTAAGTCAGGAGGAGGAGGCTGAGTGCGCTAGAAAAGCAGTCAAGGAAGCAAGAATATGTGCAATTTGGCAAGCGGCGGATGAACTCCAATTGGCAAAAATTGAAATCCACACGAGACCGTTTGAAGGAGAGACGGTTTTCCGGACGTGGAGAGAAACCATAGCTGAATCGAAAACGAAATTGAGGGACGACGCCGAAGAGTTCGGAGAGCTTTCTAAGGACGTAGTTGACGGGGTTTCATTGAGGACCTTGGAAGCCGACTCGCGCTATTCAAAGGTTGTACTGACCACCGCTTTAGTTGTCAGAGCCGAAGGAGAGGATGTTGACTTTGAGGCATTACATGAGATTCTAGAAGGATCGATCGACAGAATCTCAGCAACTTTGAGCCGAGTATCTTAAGATTACATAGGAACAATGGATGTTCAAGGAGCTTATTTGACTTCGATTGGAGGAGACGTGAAGACACATGAGTCGAGGACGAACGGCCCTGAAAGGAAGATGGGTGTGGAGATCGTTAGTGATGCTGAGAAACTAAGAAGGGCCTTAAGAGAGTTGGAGAGTCGGGCCAAGGAACTGGAAGGGCGAAGAGCAAAGGGAGAGAGTTGGAGAAAGGAGGTTTTGACAAGGCTGCAATCAGACTCGCTTTCATTCACACTTCACATGTATGCAAACAGGTTGCGCAGCAAACTGGCGTCAAGCGCCCACTCAGAACTCAGAGATATAGTACCAAGAACGCAACTCAGATACAAGTTCACTTCAAACGGCTATGGCGGCACACCGCCTGTACAACTCTCTGTTCGTCACTTACTCAACACTGCTGTTCGCACACAGGACCACCCTGGATATCCCACACACATCACACTCTGTACACTCACACGCACCCGCACACATCTACAGCTATGGCGGCTATGGCCGCTGCTACCCTATCGCTATGGCTAAGCTTCCTTCTCGCCCACTTCGTCTYCGGGMTCACTGCAGACCACCTCGCACAAGTCGCTATGGCAGCGCTTCCGCATGGCTTACGCAGGAATGAATGAATGGCTGGGCGCTGCCTCTTGTTGATTTATATTTCTGTAAATCACTGGTCTGCCCTTTTTCATCGGCCCATGTTGCAAACAGCCCCTCATGGTACTTGCTGGACTGGACTGGGACTGACTGGACCGGTACCGCTGACTGCATGGGTTTGCACCTCAGACTCACTGCAGTCACACTGCCAACGTACTGAGGTTGTCTCCACCACTTGCCCACTTGTCTCTGCCTAAAGGTGAGCCCACTCTGAAAGGCCACTTTCAGGACCTTCCGGAAGTCTGTGGACTTGGCCTTTCGAGCATTGTAGCAGCTTCGACCTTGACCTTTCAGGGTTGTAGCAGCTACGACCTTGACCTTTCAGTAGACCTATAGCTACAACCTCTACAGAGTTGTGACCCCTACTCGACAGACCTACAGATCGAATCCCTACCACTACACAGACCTACGACAGACAACAACAACTGCCAAAACACAGGTCACGGGTTCAAACACTCGGGGTCGACAGAGATACTGTACACAGGTAAGGTGAGAACTTGGGATCGAGCCCTGGGATATGCATTCGCTACTGCTAAAGGTGAAAACCGTTTCAAGGCCCAGGATGGCTAGGTATACAGATACTGGTGCTAGGGACACCTGGGGAGAGGCCCCTGGGGAACCTTACTGAAGGAGTTCCTATTCGATGGCGTATCCATCGAGCTCCTATATGCCCCCTTTCTTCGGACCCCCTGAATACCAACCATCTTCCTTTGTCGGGGTTCAGACGATCGTCACGGGCTGAAATGTTTCCGAGTTTCGTGATGACTGGGAAGTCATTGGTATGAGAGGGGAGTGGACCGACCAAAAGATGATTGCAAACTTCCTTCACCACACTGCACCTAAGATAGACCGAGAGGTGAGGGGTGTTGTTCCCGACGATGGCCGATGGTTGACGTTCAGGGAGAAAGTGACTCGAGCATTCGCGTTTGATGAGATCTCCTACTCGGTTGAAGATTTGAAAGAAATGAAAAAGGAAGAGAATGAGAGCCTAGTGGCATTCGCTAGGAGATATGAGAAGGCCTCAAAACCTCTAGTGGAAGGAGGACTTATGGAAGAAATAAAAAGGTGTGGGATATTCCTAAGCACCCTGCCACGAGAGAAGCGTGAGATGGTAGTGCGAGAGCTCCCAACGAAAAGGGTGACGTTTGCGCATGTTAAGGCCTTAGCTTACGATACGGAAGGGCAAAACGCTAGGACATATATATTGAAGGTTCTAGATAATCTAGGGAAAGGTGTAACTCCTGGGAGAGGAGGAGGAAGACCTCAAATTGAAGACCGTAAGGTAAGAATGGAAGGAAGGGAGACGAACTCGGAACTCGCCAAGAAAGGGGGAGTCTAGCCGAAGCGATGGTGAATGGAGAAAAGAAAATTGAGGTGACTGAAAAAGAAATGATGGTGAGTAGGGCACCTCTAAGTGGTCAAATACAAAAGAGAGTCGATGGAAATCTAGGGATGAAATAGAAGGCAGGAGGCCTGAAAGGCGAGAGGACGAAATGGTCAAGAAGGCTGCAGTGGAGAAGTTGCAAAATAGTACCCAGAAAAGAGAAGAATGGCTAGCGCGGCCGACTCAACGACTGGAGAATAGGGAAAAAGGGGACCCCAGTCCAAAGCGAACCTGGAATGACAAGGCCTGTATGTACTGTGGTGATGAGGATCACAGGAAGAGGGACTGTTAAGCCATAATAGACGCGTTGAAGGAGGGGATCATCGAGCTGGATGACAAGAAGTATGTGATGTGGGCAAATGAAGGAAAGCATGTACCCTTCCTGCCATCTATGAAGATAAATGTAGACATTCGCAGAAGGTGGATGGCCGAGGCGAAAGGTAAGGATACGCAGGGGTCCTTGTCTGCAAAGGTCTCCAGGGTAACCTTCGAGGACAAAGGAGAGGAAAACAAGCCTAGGAGTGAGGATTTCATCCACTAAGTTTGAAGAGACTATGAACGACAATGTGGTGCACGTTTGCGCTCAAGGAATTGGGGAGTCTAGTCAAGGGAGAAAAGATGATATGAACCAACCAATGACAGATAAGCAAGTGGAGTCGCCAAAATCTCCTGTGTCCCCCAGAAAGATGGGTCCTAAAAGATTCTCTCTGAAAAACTCATTGAATGAGATTGACCTGAGGGAACCTCTGAGGAGGGCAATGGATATGCCCATCCCCATTACTCTCAAGGAATTTATAGCCGGATGTGCCCCTGCTAGGGATGAATTGATAGGCATGATGAGGAAGGCTAAAGTACCACTGCCCGAGGCAACCACAGTAGGAGAATCTAAGGCTGACGTGAAAACCTCTGTGTTGACTGCTAAGGGAGTGAAAAGGGTCAATGAGGGAACTTCAGAAGGAGAAAGTGGCTACTTCTACGTTCTAGGAAGTGGGAAGTTGAGTGCTACCGTGAATGGAATAAGAATGGAAGCTATTGTAGACGATGGATCGCAATCCACTGTTTGCGAAGACAAGGTAGCACGGAAACTCGGACTTGAAGTGGATAGAAGCGTTGCTATGACTATGGTGTCAGCCAATAAGCTGAAACAGCCAGCCCTTGAGGTATGTCACAATACTAAAGTAGTGGTGACAGGTGTAGAGACTACTGTGCCGGTCTTCACAGTGGAACATTGTTCTTCTGAGTTGATTCTTGGAAGAACTTGGCTGACACGAGTCCATGCTACCACAGAGAATAAGCGTGACGAAAGTCAGACTGTCACCATAGATGGGTTGGAGGGCAGCATAGTCACCCTCGAGACCGTGAATGAGTTTGACAAACGATATAAAGTTTCCCTACAGAGCAAAGGTCAACTAATGACGAGGAGTTGTCAGATGGTACCTGAAGAACTCACCTTGGGGCCCCATAAAGTAAAAGGGAAGAAGACAGAGATCGAGGATCTGGAAGGGAAGTATGTAGTAGACAGAGTCGCCTACCCAAAAGAGAGCAACGATGAGGAATTTGTAGGATGTATAAATCTGTCTTTTTTGGAGGAATTCCCCCACACGGCGGGGGAAAGAAACACGAAATTGTAGCACAAAAAGTTAAACCAGCTGCAGTTAGCCGTGATAGGACTGAGGAAATAGGGATAACTAAAGAGGATATAACCCTGATGATTAGGGAGCGAAAGGCCACAGAAGGCCAAAGAATTACCGACGAAAAGCTAGCGGGAATGGATATAGGGGATGAAAAAATAACAAGCGAAGAAAGGGAGCTGGTAATAGAGACGTTAAGAGCTTGCAATAAGGCTAACTGCAGTAGCCTTCTGTGACGCTGTGAGAGGGCGGATAGATCCGCGGTATGCTAAGCCAGCAAGGATCTATATGGTTCCGCATATAGGGGATGAAAATATAACAAGTGAAGAAAGAGAGCTGGTAATAGAGACATTAAGAGCTTGCAATAAGGCAGTAGCCTTCTGCGACGCTGAGAGAGGGCGGATAGATCCACGGTATGCTAAGCCAACGAGGATCTATACGGTTCCGCATGTGCCATGGAACGACGCAGGGTGGAAGTGTGCCAGAAAGAAAAAGAGATGATAGTGGATTTCCTAAAGGAAAAGATCAGGATCTTCGTAGCGGAACCATGTGAGAGCACATATGCAAATAGATGGTTCTTCTCAAGGAGGTCAAACGGAAAGCTACGATGGATACAGGATCTAAAGAAGACGAATAAGGTTACGGTCAGAGATGTAGATGCTATTCCGAACCCCGACCTCCTGGCAAAAAGGTCGGCAGGACGATCCATTTACTCGGTTTGTGATCTCTTTTCAGGATATGACGAGATTCCACTGGACTATAGGGTCCAACACTTGACCGCTATGTACACGCTCTTAGGATTAATCCAGATGATGGTGGTGCCAATGGTATGGACAATGGCATGGCGGTCTTTCAAAGAGCGATGGTTGCAGTATTGGGAGAGCTTATACCTGATTTATTAGAGGTTTTCCTATACGGTTTCCCTATCAAGGGCCCTTACCAAAAAGATGAGACTGAAGTGAAGCCTGGAGTAAGGAAGTTCGTAGCAAACCATGCCCAGGACATTAAGAAGGTACTGATAAAGTTGGAAGATGCGAATCTCACGGTTAGTGGAACTAAGAGCAGATGAGCGGTGTCCTCTATTAAGATATTAAGATATATATGTGATAAGAACGGCAGGCGACCGGATCCATCAAAGCTCGAAAAACTTATGAATTGGCCGACGCCACTTCGACATATCATGGATATACGACAATTCTTATGGGTGGTTGGGTTCTGGAAGAACTTCATAAAAGGATATGCAGAAAAAGCGAAACCTATAAGAAGGTTATTGCGTAAAGGGGTAGAATGGAAATGGACAATTGAACAATGGGACATGGTAAAGGTCTTGAAGGATGAGTTCAGGGAAGGAGGACAAATCTTAGGAGTCCCTTATTTCGAGGACGAGGAGAAAAGGCCGTTCATAGTTTGGGCAAGCATCTGTAGGAGGAGTATTGGCTCAAAAGGACTTTAGCGGAAAGGAGAGACTCCTCTCCTCCCGATTTCCCTTATCCCGATGTTTCCTATTTCCCTCCCCTCGTGCTGACACTGCTTCTCGACTGACGCCTATCCTTCCACCACTTCCCTCCACTGACAGTCCTCTCGTCACTTACTCCCCAACCATCGCGGAGGATGGGATTGTCGAGGCTCGTGCGGGGGATTGTTCGATCACCCTTTACTCCCGCCAGCTACTGCCTGCAGAGGCTGTAGTTTATGCTACCCGACACTTACGTCATTATCTACACGAGGCGTCCTTCACGGTGCACACAGACAACTCAATTTTCCAGGCTTTCCTCACGAAGCCCAAACTTTCCCCTCGACAGGCACGTTCTTGGCGTGATTTATCGGAGTTCAGTTTCACCACTCAACCTATCAAGGGTGAAACGAACTGCATTGCCGATGCCTTGTCCAATCGTCCTGACGACAATCAAGAACTCATCCACCTTGCTGCCATCTCGGTCAACACCGTCGGTGATCGACGCAAATCGCACTCTATACAGCCACTATCCGGATTATCGCGACATCCACGTGACACTGCGGAGTGGCAAGACCGTTCCTTCATACTCCCTCAGTTAGAACGGTCTCGTGTAGTGGTATGGTAGATCTAGTAAACTAGAACCATTTATCTGTGTTCCCTCCACTGGACAGCTCCGCGTCCAAATCGTACCAGAGTTCCATGACGAGGCAGCTGCCAGTCATATGGACTTCCACAAGACATTGGTCCGTGTTTGTCGCCTATACGTCTGGCCGAAGTCCAAGGACTTCGTTGAAGTCTACGTCCAGGAGTGTCCTACCTGCCAGGAGGTGAACAGTGCGAACCACCTTCTGTTTGGGTTACTTCAGCCTCTACCCATACCTGTGGGTCGTTGGTAGTCCATCTTCATGAATTTTGTTGCCCCTCCGCCCTCCCACTCAACGGGGTCATGATGCTATCTTGGTCGTCGTCGATCGCTTCACGAAGCGCTTCACGAAGCGTGCACGTTTTGTCCTGTGTCGCTATCCCCTTAGCGCTCGTGAGGTCGCCGACATCGTCTTCGAGGGAGTCGTGAGAGATCACGGCTTACCTCAGAGTATCATCTCCGACCGTGACCCGCGCTTTACTAACACATTCTGGCGACGCCTACACGAGGTGTATGGATCCCAACTTCGCTTCTCGTTGTTTTACCACCCTCAGACGGATGATCAGACTAAGGTCACCAATAAAACTCTTGGTAATATCCTCCAAAAGTTAATTAGGGATGACTAGTAGTGGGACTTACACTTAGCCCATGTGGAGATTGCATATAACGACGTCGTTTCGCCAACCACATGAATGTCGTCATTCTATTACGACCTCGACTACCAACCTCGCGTACCTTCGGATTTCCTACGACCGCCGCGGTTGCGCCCAAACACTCGTTGTCCTGCGCTTGACGACTGGATCGCCTACATGACGGCGATTGTGAGGCTCACATACGAGAGTCTGGTCGACTCCCAGACTCGCATGGCCGCACAAGCAAATTGATCACGAATGGATCATTCATTCAAAGTCGGTGACGATGTGCTCGTCAACACACGCCACTTGCAGCTCGAAGCGGATACGCTTCGCAAGTTCAAGTGTCGCTTCTTCGGTTCATGCCGCATCCTTCAGGCTGTCGGTTCTGATGTTGCCACTAGTCCGGTCAGCTTCCATGTGAAGCTACCTGATTACCTTCGATAGACTTGCGTACATGATGTATACCACGTCTCCTTGCTGCGTCCTTATCGCAGACCGGCTGAGTGCTTCGCCGAACGTCCTTATGAGCGCCCTCCACCTATCATGGTGGACGGTCACGATCCCTCCACGCATCGAGTACCTTGTGCGTTGGAAGGGTTATACTGCTGTAAGGCTACATGGGAACCGCTCGAGCACGTGGAGCACGCCCGGATGTTGGTGCGTGCATATGATTGTGCTCGTCGTGCTAAGACATCTCCTCCTACTCAGCCGACTGGCCCTCTTCCTCCTGCTCCGGCTGAGGAGATTGTTGAGGACGAGCCTGCTCCCTCCGAGGCCGTTCTTCAGCAGCAGGCAAACGCCTCCGCACGTCCACAACGCACTTGTCGGCACCCTCGGTGTCTCGACGACTGACACTCTTATCACTTACTTATCTCCTACCACTGACTCACAATATCATGTACTCCATCATCAACTCTTCGGGATGTCACCATTTTGCGACTCTGCTTCGACATCGACTCGACTCCTACTTCGTCGGCATCATCGACCACCTCGACGACTTCAGCTACCTTCTCGACTTCAGCTACTTTATCAGCTTTAGCTACTTTGGACGTAATTACTTCACACCACCACCCTACCTTGTGCATTCATTTGTACGTGTCGCATGATGGTTCTCACTTAGTTGGTTCTCCTTGAGTTGGGCTCTCCCCTGGTATCGCATAAGTGGCGTTGGGACCGTAGCGTTATCTCGGCTTCCCTGCTCCCAGATCTGGCTTTATCCCTAGTCGGTGAGTTGTGTGCATGTTTCCCTCACCCACTGCCCTCATCACCCTAGTGTCGACCATTAAATGCCTTCAGTTAGGCATATCTCCACCCTATTCCATGCTCCCCTTTCATGGTCGACCCTTCATGGTGTCACCCCTTTGTTGAGCATTATCTGCCTTGATAGTCTATCTGTTAGGTTGATTGGTTTTGTTTCGCTACCGTTCCCTCGCCCTGAGCCTGATGACCCATCCCATCTTCGTGTGTTACTGCCCTTAGGAGTTTCTATTCTTAGGCTGCATTCACCCCCTCTAACACCATCCCACTCTTAGTGGTTGAGCGACATGACATTATCTTGTGACATATTGCTATCTTTTCCTTTCGGCACTTTGACAATTGCCTCTTGTACCCTGCTACATTTCATTTCATGTTGTTAACTAGGATGTGTATATCAGATATTTGCATTTGCTATAATATTATATAGCTTAGGCTGCCTCGCATGGACTCCGCATCCTAGATTTTTCAGCTTTATTGTTTGCAGAGTTCCGTTGCTTTTGTGGAAGCGTGTTTATGGCTCTCGAGATCCACTACAGGTCTGAGGATCGTGCATCGTGCCTCTAGTTGCCCCGGCCTAAAGCCAGGGCTATCTGGATATTTTGCCTGTTCGACCTGTGGGACCAGGTCGTGGCCTGACCCGACAGACTATGTGCTCATTCAGTCCGGTCCAGTCCTGCCTGGTACGACTGTCGGAATCAGGCCAGTCCAGTCCAGCCCAGTCGGTCCGCTGGGGGTATACCCCAGCTACAATATGTTTTCAGTCTCATTCTTCACTTGCATAGTTTGGAGTACGTGCGTGTTGAGTATGCGTTGGAGTTGCGTTCTCCCTTCCATCTCCATCTCCATCTCCCCCATCCTCATCCTTCGTCTTGATCTTGACGGACCGCCATCCCGGCAGGTCCGTCACAGAATGGAAGGGCACAACCAACATCTTCTAAGGTTTTTTTTTCATTGTTTGGAGCAGAATCTGTCCGATCCACATAGGGAGGGGACATTGCGTGGCCATGTGTAGGGGAAGGAGGTGATTGTGCATCCAGATTGCTCACCGGAAACTGAAGCGCTTGCGGGTGCGAAGTAACATACTGTTCCTGACGGACAACCCAAATTGAGTGAGTATTTTCTACTTGGTTATAAAATACTACTTACCTTGTGCACCCTACCACCGCCTATGAATTATCTGCAAAGTTCAAAGTGCTGGAATGACCTAGACGATGTAGGATGTACGAGCCGATATTTGAGTCCATGTATGGCATGTGGTTCTGGGCAGCAGGATCCAGTTGTAGTCTTCTACCCATAAATGCCATAGACAAGACTTCTATGTTCACTCCAGGACCGGTCCTGTCATCCTCTGGGCATACAACATGGTGCTCTTTTTCTATCCAATGGACAATATTGGCAAAATCAGAAACTGTGTAAGGGTTACAATTGTAAGCGAGGAGACCTACATTGATTGCATAGTGCGCACAGTGGCCTCGCTGTAGCACTATGAGATCATCTGATTCTGCTAGTTGTGCGTCAGGGGGCAGTTCATTCAATTCTGTGGATTGCACGGCACGCGGAGATTCATTATGTTCTTGATCGTTTATGTCAGGTTCATCTGTTTGTGTCAACTGCATTGGCTCAAGCACACGCGCACAAGGCTGTCTCTTATACACATCTAGATGTGTATAAGAGACAGGATTATGGGTGGGATCTGGACCAGAATAAAAACATAGTAAGGGACTACTCACACTTAATGCATTTTTGGTAAAAAAGCAAAATTTGCTATACTAGGAAACCAGTCACACTTTGCCTGCCCGCCCGCCCATCAAATTCGCAATTGGCGTGGCAAATGTCAGCGGCCTGCAGGGCGACGGGGTTTGTGCAATTTGCCACCACGTCTAGACGTGTTGGCAATTCTTTTTCTCCGAATCGAGCTCACAGAAGAGAATTGCAGACATCCTGAGAATTGCAGACATCCGGGGACTACTTTTGCCGTGTGACCACCGCAGAAGTGGGCAATTTCGCAAATGGCAGGAAGTCGGGGCATTGTCTTTTCCAATTTGCTACCCCTGCATGACTGCGCGACGCTACAAAATTGCAAACAGGGATATGCAAGGAACATGAATATGGACGAAGCACAAAAATCCAGATTGCAAAATCACACTGAAGTCCAAGTAGTCAAAGCAAGAGCAGATAGCACAATGGAACCGAGTAACCATCCATTTGAGAACGATAC
>BFEA01000336.1:1367692-1393610 GCA_003427395.1 Chara braunii
GGACACTATGAATGTTCGTCTAGACCTTCCAAGAGAAGTGACCACTACCACTGTTCTACAAGAAATGTTGAAGAGGATAGAGGCCATGAAGACCGAGATGGACACTATGAATGTTCGTCTAGACCTTCCAAGAGCTAAGGTACCTCCAGAGAACATACCCTGCTTTGATGCAACCAAGGTTAGGGAGTTCCTGGAAGACTATGATGTCTTCGGTATGAGCCACGGTTGGTCAGACAAACAGAAGTTAAAAGCTCTGCTAGCCTATGTTGAGCCTAAGATGAGGGTGTCGGTGACAAAAACGACACAAAGACTCACAACATGGGTCGAGGTTAGACAAAAGATGCTGGAAGAATGTGCAAAGTATGACGTTCCAACGACCATGCAAAATTTGTTGGAAGTGCGACGTTCAAAATATGCAACCCTTGATCAATTCCTAGAGGATTTTGAGCAGGTTGCGCAGAGAGTACCCTTCCTGGATGAGGCCCAGAAGTGTCATGTCCAGCTAACTAATTTCGTAGAGGATGAAAGAAAGAGTGTGGTAAGCTGCGCTGCTCATTATCCTCTGAAGTGGGATGAAGTGGTTGAGATGGTCCGTGAACTACCTTTGGTGTCAAACCGGAAGTGGTCTCTGGAACAGATGAAAGCAATCACTAGTGCAAGAGAGGGAAATGTTGAGGCAGGGGGCCGAAGAGATCCTTGGTCTTCTCGTTAAGCTTGGTAGCTTCGAAAAGTTAACCCTTTCTGCCCCAACAACTCAAACACTTGTTGGAGCTGAAGAAGGTAAGGTAGAAAGAAAGAAGGGGAAGCAAAAAGAGGAGAGTGGAAGTGAGAGCGAGAGTAGTGATGATGATGATGCTAGGCGAAGGTGAAAAGAGAAACAAAAAAAGGAGCGCGACCAGGATTGGAAGAAAGATAATAAGAGCCGAGATTGGCAAAGGAGAGATGACCTCTTCCGATGTTATTATTGTGACGAGGAAGGTCATACTATAACTCGGTGCCCTTTACTAGAGAAGGAACTCGAAGAAGGGATTGTCAAGAAGAATGTCAATGGGCACGTCTGTGATGCCAATTGGAACAAGATAGATTTCCGAGTCAAAGGAGGGATGTGAGCAGTTGTCCTAGAACAGGCTAGGGCCAATAAGGATAAAAAGAAGAAGGCTAGAGTTAATGTTATTACCTTTGATGGTATGCTACCTCCGGAGATAGTGGCTCGAGACGACAATCCCGGAAGTCAAAGTCTGAATGTATCCCATATCAGTCAGAAAGAGGTCGAAGAGAAAAAGCGAGAGAAGGCTCAAAGAGAGCTAGACCAGCTGATAGATGGGATCAAGGACCTAGTGAAGGAAGGGAAAGGAAAGGAAGTTGTCGGAATGAAGAGAAGGGTGGTCCTGAGATCCGAGGTCGAGGAAGGGATCTCGATAGATGAAGTAGTAAAGAAATTGCTCAAGGAGACCGAGATCACCCTATCTTGGAAAGAAGCAGTAGCTTTGGTACCTAAGTTTAGGGAAGAACTTAAGAAGATGGTTGAAAGGCGGAAGGTAGAAATCAATAGCCTAAAACTCTTTTCTCAGCATGTGGAAAGAGCCCCGCCTGGTACCAAGATGAGGTTTGGTAACATGTCGTGTGGATACTTGAACATCTCTGTGAATGACGTGAAGGTTAGAGCCCTAGTGGACTCTGGGGCCGAGATGGTGCTTATGTCCTCGGCCACGATGAGATCATGTGGGCTTGGAATAGATAGGAAGGTCAATCATCAACTTTCCAATATAGCCGGGTTTCTGCCTTCGGAAGGTTTTATTGATGATTTGCCTGTTTGAATTGGGACTTTACGGGCCAAGATCCTTTGTTTTGTGGTCCCCAACTTGGATCATGATTGCATTCTCGGAGCCCCTTTCCTACATAGAATGGAGGCTTGTGCGTTCCTTGGCCATGAAAGGGCAGCCTGGCTTTCTCTCCAGGATCCTAACAATGGTCAAAAACAGGCTTTTGTGATAAGTGATAGGCATCATCTTCGTCATCAGCGACATGTTAACTCTCTTAAGCATGGAGAATCTGACAAGCTGGTTGAGGAAGTACAGGCGAAACTGAAAGAGAGTGGAATAATAGACGAGAAGACAACGATTAGAGTAAATGATATCGGGAAGATGCTCAAGCTCCTGGTTAAAAAGAAGGAGTTGGGCGATAAGAGAGAGATGGAAGGATTCAAGGATGCTGTGAGGGCAGCCAAAGCTGGCACGATGCAACTCACCTTCTCTGCGACTGGTCCTTTTTTAGGAAAATAGCCACCGGATCTAAGAGGAAGTATAATAGTAAGAGCGTTAAGAAGAATCCGGTGGCAGTTTTGATAGAGAAAGATTACAATGAGGCATTAGAGAAGGAGAGAAAGATAATTAAAAGATTAAGAAAGGCTGCATTATAAGGAGGGAGAATTACCCCAGAGAGGTTCAAGATAATCAAGGTAGGAACCGATGACTTCCTTCTGCCGGCTGAGAGGGTTTTCATATATGAATTATGTCAGAAGTAAAGTGGTGCCTTTTCTTTTAATGATGAGGAAAGGGGACGACTGGACGTTGACATGATCAAGATGGTCAAGATTTGGACCGTTCCTCACACGCCTTGGAATGACAGACCCACGAAATATGACCAAAAGGAAGAAAAAGAGGTAATGGAGTACATAAACCAGAAGATCGCCTCCAACGTTGCGGAACCAGTTGATGGAGTTTACGCCAATCATTGGTTTTGCTTTTGGAAACTAGGTGGTGTCCGACGATGGATACAGAACTTGCAAAAGTTGAATTCGGTAACGGTTCGCGATGCGGGTAGCTTACCCAACGTGGATCTATTGGACGAGTCTTTTGCCGGAAGGAGCATCTACTCCCTAATAGACTTGTACTCTGGCTATGACCAGTTCCCGATAGACCCTACTAGTCGACCTATGACTGTCATGCATACACCTAGAGGCCTCATACAAATGTGTGTGGTGCCTCAAGGGTGGACGAATGGGGTCGCGGTCGTTCAGCGAGATATGTTGAAGGTCATGGAGGACATATGCCCAGAGGTTACGTTTCCGTACATTGACGACAATCCAGTTAAAGTACCGAAGGAAAAAGATGAGACTTTAGTGGATGGCCGAGTCAGGCAGCTCGTATGGGAACATGCGCAGGGAGTAGCGAAAGTACTAGAAAGGCTGACTAAGTACAACCTAACAGCTAGCGGGCCAAAATCACTACTGTTCCAAAGGGAGGTAACGATCTTCGGTTTTAGGTGCTTCTTTGAAGAAAGGAGCCCCGATCCGAAGAAAGTGGATAAACTCCTGAATTGGCCTATGCCTCTAAAAACGGTTGGGGAAGTAAGGAGTTTCCTAGGGGTCTGCAGCTTCTAGCGAATGTTCATCCCCGGATTCGCCAAGATAGTCGAGCCCCTTAGAGAAATGGTGCGACAAGGAGCTAACTTAGAGTGGTCTGACCAAAGAGAGAAGGCTGCGCGGGTACTTCAAGATAAGCTAAGAGATGGCG
The DNA here is from genome assembly GCA_003427395.1 of Chara braunii. Classification (NCBI taxonomy): domain Eukaryota; kingdom Viridiplantae; phylum Streptophyta; class Charophyceae; order Charales; family Characeae; genus Chara; species Chara braunii. The sequence goes on from BFEA01000336.1 coordinate 1,371,208, forward strand.
GGGTCGTATTAGGAGTACCCTACTTCGATAATGAAAGGGAGAGGCCCTTCATCATCGAAGCCGACGATGGCCCAATAGCATTGGGAGGGGTGCTCGTGCAGCGAGATGAGAATGGTAAAGAAAGGCCACTTAGATTTGAGAGTCGCACCCTTAATTCGGTCGAGAGAGGCTTATATTCAGTTCAGGAAGGAACTTCTGGCGATCCTGCACTGTCTCAGGGTGTTTAGACACTATGTTATGAGGCGGAGATTCATTCTAAGAACGGATTCCACAGCGGTAATCGGAGCTTTTAAAGAGGCATCAGCAAGTAGATGCTACGGTCAGTAGGTGGATAGCTCACATATGGACATATGATTTTGTACTAGAAAAATTACCCATTGAAAAGAATCGAGCCGATGGATTGAGCCGCGTAGAATGGGGATCAATAGATGATGAATCTCTTGAGGAGGCACCCTTCGTTGACGAAGACGATGATGAAGGACTGCCTCCAGCTCCCAGTTGTTATACAGCCTCAGCCATAGCAACAAGCAGGGAAGACTGCTGGGGGGAAAAGGAAGACCCTTATCTCCATTACCTTCTAACTCGAGAGGATGAGGGGGAAGGATGGTATGGGATGGTAGAACAAGCCGCTGTTGCAGCTCATGAGCTGGCAGAAAGTTCAAGGATGGTTGAACGAAGGCTGAATGAGATAGAGGAAGAGCCGGAAGACCCTGCGCAAGATAAAGACGCTGAGGAGAGATTTAAGAAGGATGAGTATGATGGGGAATATAAGAGGATCAGTATGGTAATGAGCAGTAATCAGTTGGATGAATTCTATCATGAGAAAATAAAGAGAACCTTTAGGCTGCGTAGGGGTCACCTTTTTGTGGATGCTAAGAAAGGACTACCGCCACTAAGAATAGTGTGTGGTAAGGAAAGGCAACTAGAGGTGATCGCCGCACTGCATGAGGGTCTAGCAGGGGGTCATAGGGGTGCTGATGCTACATACTATAAAGTATCTCGACTATATCACTGGGATGGTCTAAGGGATATGGTTACGAGATATTGTAAGTCATGTGAAGCCTGTCAGAAAAAGGTTATCTATGAGATTGATTGAACCTTTATACCCCACTGTTCTTGTTGAACCTAGCAATACTGTTCACCTTGATCTAATTACTATGCCACCTGGTAAGGATGGAATGAAATATGTACTAAACATGAGAGATAACATGTCTGGCTATGTTGAAGCAAAAACCATCCGTAAGAAAACTGCAAAGATAGTGGCAGATTGGATCGAGGAAATCTACCTAAGGTACCCCTTCATGCGTGAGTTTGTGGCTGATCAGGGATCAGAGTTCAAGAACGAGATGGTCAGGAAGCTCATGTTCAGATTTGGAGTCAGGATCAGATTTGTGACACCATATCATCCTCAGCCTAATGCACCAGTGGAAAGAGGTCACATGACACTGAAGGATGATATATCGAAATGGTGTCAAGGCGACTCCAGGAACTAGCCATCTTTCTTAATGGCGGCAGTCTATGCTGACAATGTGACTGTCAAACGGACTACAGGTTATGCGCCCATTACACTCTGGTATGGCAGATATGCTACTTCTCCCCTTGAGAACCTGGTTGAGACCTGGACCCATGAGGCACAAAGAGAGTCGTACTCCACAGAGGAGTTACTGAGGCAAAGGATCAGGCAGATCAAGGAAGTGGATGAGGCCATAATTGAGGCCACAAAGAGGATGTCAAACAACAGATTATCTGATCAGACATGGTGGAACGGCAAGAGGTACATCAGGAAGGAACGACTTCAGGTCGGAGATATTGTACTTCTACATGATACATCTTTCGAGACACAGTGGACCAAGAGATTGGAGGCCAGGTGGATGGGACCATTCAGGATCATCAGAGAGGTTGAAGGCAAGGCCTATGAGTTAGCAGAGATGCATGGTACGAGATCCCATGGTATAGTATCCGGCTCCCGGCTCCGAAAATTCATACTTAGAGATGCAAATTTGATTCCGAGTTCGGACAGAGTGATGAGGCGAGGCCCGAGAGCCGTCTAGCATCAGCCCAAACATGCTGAGACGTGGCCAGTGTGCCCTCAATATTTGTTGCGACATGGTGAGAGTGCCGCCAGCTTCAGATGATTATATGCTGGGATGTGGACAGTGTGCCGCCAGCTTCAGTTGACGACGATTATATACTGGGATGTGGACAGTGTGCCGCCAGCTTCAGTTGATGACGATTATATGCTGAGATGTAGACAGTGTGCCGCCAGCTTCAGTTGATGACGATTATATGCTGGGATGTGGACAGTGTGCCGCCAGATTCAGCTTGATCCTATAAGGATCACCTTCTATTATCACTAATAACAGGTCGGTTGCCGATTCGTCGGTTTACGATTCAACTCCAATCCACTCTTGCCACTGTAAAGGCTTTAGCCCTGTGGTCTGATTTGTTTCATTGTGTTTTCACCTGGACTTTATTGAATGGCCATTTACCAAAAGTACTGAGTATTTATTTCGGGGAGTTGCACAAGAGTGAGGTTTTGTATGGCTAAAGCAAGGGGTATGACCATAGAGAATGGTTAAAGTTAACCCCGTGTAGTGCGTGGACTTTTGTTGGATCTTTGATGTGATTGCAGGTGTGTTTGTGGTTCGGACTCTGGATTTGATTGCCTGCGATCACATACATATATACTGCTGAGAGGAGTCCCGCTGTGACTGTGAGAAGTGATCGTCCTATATTAACAACCCTCTATACATATGTGTATATATATGCCTTGAGTGTTTCGTGTGGCCTATTGTGACTGCGAGTAAAGGTTAAACAAATTACCTGTTTGAGAGAAAAGGGGGATCCCCTTTTATCCTTTGCTTTTTAGAGATTTTTATAGTCGGACGTTGGTCCTGGGTCGGGATTCAAGGTCCTTGTCCAGGACACCCCAAGCCCTAGACTCTGCAAGGAAGGAATCTGCCCCCGTGCAGAGCCTATTTGCCTTGCCTACCGAGGCGCTCTGACCAAAGGCCGGAGGTCTCGCGGCGGCTGCACGACTATTCCTTTAGCCGTGCAATATCGTGAGGGATTAGACCCTCACGACACTTCGAGTCTGACAATTGAGTGTCATAAGCAGTATTCGGATCCCCGAGGGACCGCTTGATTATGGGCACTTCATAGTACGCCATCATTGCGACTGCTTGCGTACGTTTGCATTGCGAGTCGATATGAGTTAGCACTGCGTTCGCGCGGTCTTATATCAAGTCTCGCGCGTGACGCCTATTCGATTTCCGCATCGGAAAGTTATGGGATGGCTACTAAGGGACTAGGAGTATTGTCGCGTTGTTTGATGTGTTTGTGTGTGTTTTATTTTTGCGTTCGTAGAGTGGTGTATGCGTGGTGAGTGGGATGCATCCTAATCGACCGACGACGGGTTGCGCTTGGGACTTCAGCCCCCCAAGATGTCGGTTCGCGTGCGGATCCGATAACGGCGTACTACCGTGCGTACCCCCTATGCTACAACGAACGAGAAACGCCCTTGGCTGGTCCACCTCTGCGATTGCAACTGATTAACTTTCGTACTGTGGACTGGTAGCTTGGCGGGGATACGCCCACGGAAGGGAGGTGATAGCTCCCGTAAGGTGGAGGTAAGTCGTGCCTCGCGTAGGCCTTATCCTATCGTAAAGGCTCGCGGGAGGTATGGCTGACGCACTCAGGCGGAGCGGCTTGCGGAAGTTCCATGTATATTTTGTGACGAATGGTTTAAACAAACTCCTGCGTGACACGACCGGGAGGGTCCCGCACTGCCTTGTGCGGTGCCGGACCGATGCGCTCGACAGGTGGTGCCGTTGTCGGGGATAACGGTTGCCTGTCGTTGTCCCTGGTGGAACGACATTCGGGTATGGGATTGTGAGAACTAGGCAAAACGAGTCGTTTTTGTTGAGTTTTCTATGGCTAGTCGACAATGACATTGGATTGAGGGCGAGTGAGAGTTGATTGTGTGAGATGGTTGTGGCTAGTACCGTAATGATGAGGCAAGGAGGACAAACGTTTTGACTATGCGATCACGTACTCTAACTAGCATGGTAGTAGATGGAGTTGATACCCTCTTCTGACCCTAAAAGTTGGTAAGTTTTGGACGGTGCCTTGTATGGTTGATATGGCTAAGGTGAGATGTGGTGGTATCAACATGACTAAGCATTATGGTTGTGGGAGTTGGCCCTGTAAGGGACCTATTGTGGTCAGAAGAATTATCTTAATGGTCATGAGAGCAACTGGGTACCTTTGCCTTAGAGTGAGGCTGGGGATGTGTAAAGGGGCCTATTAAGTTGGAAGTCGTCAAGAGACTTCAAGGAGGGTTAGGCTAGTATGGACTGAGACCCGGGAGTCTGGGTTCTAAGCGGTTGTTCGACCGATATAGTCATGATAATGTAGGGCCTGTCCCGCGTGATGTGTTTGAACTAGGTGTATAAGGCAACAGATAGATGCAAGGAACATCATGCTATGACCTTAATGGACGAGACTACGAGGTGTTGTAGGTCTGCATAGTAACCTCTCTGCGAGAAAGATATCTGATTCTATGAGCAGTCAGGATAGCAGTGAAAGGGTTAGCACTTGGACTTTTTTGCTTACCTTTAACAAGGCGGTGGGGTGTAGATGATGTTAGACCTTTGCTTGAATCTTTCCAGGTTCGGGTCACCCACTTCAATCTATGGGTTGGAGCTAAGGACTTGAGACTACTCTTGTCTAAGGACACTTCTTTTGAGTTGTATATTGAACTCATCCATACGTGCCAGATTTTACCTGAGTAAGTCTACCTAACGTCTGATTATGTGAGGCTATGTGCTTGATGACTATATTCCTTTAATGGTCATCCCTGTCAGAAATATTTCTATGGACCATGTATTTGAAGCATGTATTTGAACTATTAAGTCTGCAAGGATTTGCATGAGTGCCTCGAGTCCAATTATCAATTTATGACTATCTAGTACGGCTTGTGTGTTTGGACTGCTCCTCAAATAAGGGTAGAGATGTTAGAGTGCGATTATCAGTGTAATAACGGAAGGCGTATGTTGGGCGTTTTCTGTGATGGGCAGAACCCAGACCAGAGCGAAGGCAACTCAGGATGCCTTATGCGAAGGAAGATCCCTGTGTGGCCCTACCAGTTAAACAGCGGGATGGGCTGAAGATATCCTTGCCGAGGCAAGTCAGAGAAGGAGAGTATATCTCTTCTTAGTGGGGCATGTCGATAGATAAAGGGGTCTTTATTTGGATCGAGTCTGACCTTAGTGATGATCAGGACTGCGTGATTATGAGGGCGACGCTGTACGCCTCACCATCATTCTGGGTCTTGCACGGGATAGAGTTGGCACTTGGGCATGAAAGCCTACTCGCGAAACCCTTGAGAGTGGTTGAGGCAGCCGCCGCAAAATGGGCAAGAGGCAGGGTTCAGAAAAGGGGAGAGCAGGTGGTGATCCAGGTAGAGGTCAAACACACGAAAGAGTTTGCACTTCCCTCAGCCTCATTACAAGTTACCCTGCCAAAGGTCTTAGTAGAAGAAAGGTTTGGGGGACAAGCAAGAGTGGAAGCCGCTGCAGAAGCCGCTGTGAAGGCACGCGAATGGGAGTATGCACGATACACGTGCGAGCTGATATATGGGTTGTACTTGGACCAGAAATTTTTACCCTATAGCCAAGAACTCAGGGACGTGGCCAAGGTGGTTGATGCGTATGTAAGCTCCCATGATCCCGATGGGGAGGCTGTAGACTGGGATGAGGTTCGTGCGATAGCTGGCCGGTAGAGGGTGCCCCTGTACCCTGTTGGAGTATGTCTCTTATGGATTTGAACATGTAAATGGATATGGGAGCTAAGACGGCAGGCCAATCAGTTGTGTAAACTGAGCCCCTGTGTGTTAGTCGGCAAGATGTATCAGATGGGTTGCGAGGCATGTACAAATGTATTCTGGTGTGTGAGGTGTATATAACGGATCTTGAGAGGCTCCAAGTTAGCCCGGATAGGGTTTTTCCTTAGACCAGGTGTCTAAAGCCATGGGAAGGTCGGTTAGGACGTGAGGGGGAGCCTCGCCTATGATACGAGTACGAGGGTCAGTAACATTGGTAACCTTGTTTACTGTCTGCCTAAGATCGGCTTCGAGGGCTCTGCCTATGTGGGATGTATATTGTCTATAGAACCCTCTAGCTAAAGTTAGGGCCATATTGTATAAATGGGGAGAGGGTTGGTGTGAGACGGGTAGTAATCAATTTTTACTAGCCCTGTTTGTTTTAAGCTGTCTTGCGCCCCAACCTGATGGTCGACTGCTTGTCATGCGTGTCAGGCCGGTACCAGCATCATGGCTGAAAAGAGCAGTTTCGCCAAAATCCTATCCTGGAGGAGTACGTGCCTCAGTAAAGTGTTGTTGTGCGAGTCAGTGAGCGACTCGATGCCCCCAGAGCTTCGCGCCCTACTGTTTCAGGGAAGAAATCTGCCTGCCTTCCTACGCGGCTATCATGACTTCGGTCTCATGAAGAGGTGGGACGAGAAAGCGATGTGGAGCATGTTGCCACTGTTTGTCTGCGAAGAGTTGAGTGAGGAAGTGTATACCCTTACGCTAAAGTCGCAGACCTGGGATGAGCTGGAAAGTTCTCTGAAGTTAAGATTTTCAGAGGATGGAGTGGAAAGCCAGCTTGGTGAAGGCCTTGAGCGTCCAGCTGGGATTGCGTCAACACAAGAAGAGTTGAGCGGTATACAGAGGCATGTTGGGATGTTAGAAGAAAGGTTGACGCGACTGGAAGAAGCCAGGCGTGGCAAGAGGAAGGCCCTTGAAGGAGCATCGAGTGGGCCGGTTGGGCAGGGTGAGGCAGAGGCAAGGGAAGTTCATCAGAAGTTACTCCTCCACAAGGGAACTTCGAAGGGACGAGTCCGCACCCTGGAAAGAGGCGAAGGCAAGGGGGTCGTTGAGGTAAAGGAGGAGCGGGAATCTAATATGGCCTTGCCTGTCATTGCACCTGATCCGAAGAGAGGGTTCATCAACGTGGAAACATCCTCGGCTGCGGGTCGGGAGAGGCAAAGGAGTGAGTGGTGGCCAGAGCACTGGGCAAGGGTGGTATGTGATCGTTGGGGAAAGATTGGCCGTACCCCTCAAGGAAGTCAAGAGAAGGGTGTGACGGGAGGAAAAGGGAAGCCTGAACCTCCCAAGTTGACAAAGGCTCAGCGGAAGGCGAGGAATCGGGCCCAGGGAGGCCAAGGTAACGGAAAGGGGCAGGGCATGCGACAGGGAGGGGCCACCCCGCATGAATTGAGAGGCAAGCCGGCACAGGCGGGACCTCCACTGACCGAGCAGGCATTGTACGGGTCGTGGACACCATACGGTAAAGTGGGCCCGAGGCCTATATATAATCCATATCTTTCCTGGATGCAAGGCATTTGTTTGGGCCCACAAATAAGTATGATGCCGCCTAGGCCTCCCGCAGTCCAGATTCGACCAACTCTGCCTATGAGACTGTTGCAGCCACCGACACAGCGGGTGCCACAAGGCGACACGACCGGTGCAGAAAGCCAAGGGCGGGGAGCTGGAAGAGGCCGCGGGGATGGAGGGCGCAACAATAAAGGGCAAGGTAGAGACAGAGGAGGTACTGGAGGGCACGATGGACACCAGCGAAACCACAAGGGGGATGTGGGGAAGAAAAAGGCATAACAAGCAGCAAATGAACGATAGTCGGGTAGGAAAGGCGGCCAAGGGAAGGCCAAAGGGAGAATAGGGTGGCTGGAAGGTGTAAAAGGTGATGGAAGGAGGTGGGGTTAGAGGGAATATAGTAGTGTGAGGGAAGGCAAGACTCTAACCCGTGAGCCGAGGAGCAATCAGTCAAGGGATAGTCCTGGACCGCTTTGGGTTGGGTTACTATAATAGATTCAATCTTGTATATGTGAACGTAGAAGTAGGATAGCGCGATTCTTGATTGTGTGGTCCCACGCCTCGTATTTTAGCCAACAAGGGATTGACTGTATACTAAATAAGCGGGGAAGAGTGTATACACTAAGGTGTTGTGAGTGTATATGGGACCCTAAAGAGACCTTAAGGTAGATGGGGTAAGTGGCTCCCAGACTCTTATGACCGCTTAGGGATAAAATGGCTATAGCGCGATCAAAATGTGAGAGTGGGTCCTCACTTATGGTTTCAGGACGTTATGATCTCGAGGGTTAGTGTGCTAAGCCTCTTGCTATGCAAGTTGTGCTGAGATATGAGAGGGGAGTATGCACTATGTCTTGATTCGAGGATGTTGTAAACTTATGATTGATTGAGGTCTGATGGACCTTGTGTACGGGTTGGATAATTGAATACGTTTTGGGTTACTTGGATCCCTCCAGTTCGAGGGGTGCGGTTACGCCCTGTTTAGAGTTGTTTCAGTTTAGCTGCGACTAAGGAGGCTATGATTTTTGGGCAATGCTGGACCACTGGTGCCAGCTTGAGTTGAGATTGTTCGACTCGGTGTGTATAGTTGTAATTCAAGACTATATTTTGTTTCGGTTGAGATGGGATATTGTACCCCTGTGTATATATTGAGTTGAGATTTTTTCTGAGACTACCATTTATATATGACGATCACAATCACTCTCACATGTGTGGGTTTTATCCTGATGAATGGTGATTTTTTGTGGATTTTGTGAGAATGAATGGATGTGAACTGTCTACTCTCCGTTATACTCGTGCGATCTGCCCACGGGCGGGTGATAGGGCCGAGTATAAGGAGGGGCAGTGCAGTTTGTTGTGTGACAGAAGTGTGAGAATCCTAAGGGATTTTGCGAGTCTCTAAGACTCGAATACTTACCATGCCGGATGTTTTACGGTTGAGTTGCGAAGAGGGCTCATAAACAGGTCTCTCAGTTAAGTTGTTTCGTGGTTGAGTTGTGGAGAGGACCCATAAGTAGGCCTCTCAGTTTGAGTTTTTTTATGGTTGAGCCCCTTTCAGACTAAGGAAGGTGGTAGTGTTGTTTATTGGAAGACTCATCTTCAAAGGGAAGGTGTTTTAAAAAGGGTCGCGTGATAGCTCATCCTAGAAAGAGAGGGATGGTTGGGAGACATATTGAGAGAGACTTCCTTCTTATGAAAGGTGGTTAATAGATTTAAGGGCATGGTCAGCAAGGTTTGAGTTTATAAAGTCTGACGAAAGGAACCAAAATTACGGATTGGATCATTGGAGGAACTGAGAAGGTCGCAAGTCAGTGCATTAAGATGTCGTAGGATGTGAGGTTTGTTGTCTCTGATCAAATCAGTAGGCCACAACCTTGTGTGACCCTAGCGGTGAATTTGTTTGTGATCGTGAGAAGGGGCCGTGCTTTCTATGTTGTCCCATAGGGAGCTGGTAAACATTTTTCAAAGTGAGGCAGACCCTTGCGTAGTCCCGCTGCGGGCTTGTGGTCTGTTTTGCGACGCACCGTCTAGACACTTGTGCTAATCCTAGGGCATATTGAGGAATACCAAGCTAAACGGTAAGGGTTGGCACCTTTAGGGCGCAACCCCTATTGGATGGTTGCAAGCCAGCACAACCTGGCTGCGGAACCACGTCTACCAACGGGGTAAGAGTTTAAGGGGTTATGCACGCCGCAGGGAATTACTCCGGTGGGATGGCGGGGAATATGAGTCGAATCTTTCAGGAGTCCTGATTGAATGCTTATCTGGAGGATACTTATCGTTGTATAACCAACGAGAGGATACTACCGCTAAAGCAACAATGCGGTAGGCCGTAGATCTGGCTCGATCAACCAGACTATGGTGGGCCAGGATGGAGACCTAGCATTTCTGTACTAGACTGCAGAAGAAGTTGATATGGGATTTAAGTGTATATATGTATATGTGCTTGATTGTGAGGATTTTGTGAGGAAGGCGAGAGTGCCTTCTGAGGTCCCATCTAAGGCCCGCGTATCTGAGTATGACTCTGCTTACGAGAAAGAGCCTAACAGGGGCACTCAACGAGAAGCCGGCCTTTATCTAGGATGAAGGGGAGAGGACGGTTTGAGGAGGCCTTTGGATCTTATGCTGCAGTATTGATGCGTAATACACCGGCGTCCTAATGTTAGGGCAATGGGGACCCGGGTTGAAACCCTGACAACATATAGTTGTGTGGGCATAGATTGTTGGAGAGCTTTAACCTGAGTCTGTCGGCTAATCAGATTGGTTCCTTTCTCGTCAGCATTTGGAATTTTGGAAGGATTTATAACTTTCTAATTTGGCGAAGCGACGGGGACGTCGCTTAATATGGTCCGGTAAGCTGTCGGTGCGAATACCCTTACAAGGGTATCCACCCTGGTTTTTGCAAGTGGCAAAAAATAGCTTTGGTTTAAAAATTAAGTATTCTGCGCGAGGCGCGGCTGCGTCTGTGGTCAAGGCTGACCAGACGGTTGGCTAGGATAAAGAGTGTGTGGGCGCGCGGATTTTTGAGGCGCGCGTGATCTTCTTATTTGTTGATGACTGAAGAGTCGGCGTGATCGCCGACCGGAATTTCTCTTCTGATTAAACAGGGGTTAAAAAGATTATGTCTCACTGATTGATGTGCTTGACCTGTGCGTACGTACTGAGGACGACATCGACGGCCAAGTGACTTCTGAAGGCATTCCGGTAGCGGGGGCGCGTTGCGCAGCGCCTGTTTATTTAGGCGTCCGCCAGCGCCAAACCCATACTTGGGTTTAGCGTTAGCAGTTGAGGCGTCCGACTCGTGTTGAAGGGATTCAAGGATCGAGACCGGCGGGTCAAGAGCCCGGTGGGGCTATTCCCACTGGTTTTGTTGTTGGCGGCGTCGGAACGATATTAGCAGTCCGTCGTTTGCTGACAATTAAAAAGTCCTGAAATAGGTTATTATTTATTAGTTTTTTTTATGTACTTCGACGTCCCTTGACTCGGGCGAGGCGCCAGATTTAAAGTTCGTTGTGGCAGGTCGGGGACTTGAGTGTGCGTCTCCTTTGGTTAACCTACGAGTTCATGCGTGTTGAGGCGCTGGCGGAATTTCCCCTACCCGACCCGTCTCGGAGAGGCGGACCGAAGAGGTCAATGCTTAGAGAGTGGTGGAGTCTGTGGTCGTGGCTTCCCTCGCATCCCACTTGGAGAGCGTCGATAGCCTGACGTGGTAGGGAATTCGGAGGGCATTYCGAGCACGGTTGTGGGGTCGCAACCAGATGGTGGCACGGGCTGTGGTGGATGTACAGTCCGCCCCCAACGTAGGCTAGGAGAGGGTTGAGTGTGCGCTTGCCCATTGGGGCCAGAAGGGGCAGCCAACGATGAGGCGCACGACCGCACCGAGTGCCCAGCGGGTTTGTGAAACCCTCCTCCAATTCGGGCTTCAAAGTTCCCATTTGAATACTTGCTACTTAGAAAAAGCGTTGGGCCCCACCCACTAGGGCCCATATTAGGATTTGCAGCAGGCGGGGCCAACGACATATCCCTAGGAGGCGGGCGCTAGACTTGCCATGAATGAGTTTCCGTGACGAGGGTACCACGTAGGGGCTGCCGCGGTGCTGCTATGGAAAGGGGGCGATGGGACTGGGAAAAGGGGACGAGTAAAAATCGATGCCTCTCATAGCATAACCCTGGACAGCAGAGAGTCCCTGCGCTGTTGAGGGCCCGAGCACAGAATGAGGTTGTAGGAAATTTGGTAAAAGCCCATGGTGATACCGGCGGGTAGAAGTCGTTAGTCGGCTATCCAAATACTGGGCAGCGTAGAGTGGGAGCGGGGAGACAGGAAGTGGGCGGCAGGGTAGATAGCGCAGCGGGCAACAGCAGACGAGCAGCGCTACATAGCAGCGGGTGACGAGCGCTAGCACGGTGAGGTCAGGCGGAAGGGCCACGGGCAGAAGGAAAAAGGGGAAGTGGTGAGTGAACCGGGACGAGTAGATGTGCTGGGTACATGCGGGGGAAGAAGGTAGGCAACAGCAGGGCATCGGGTGTTGGAGCTGTCGGGCCGTCGGGCAAACCGCGGCATTAGGCGTTGCCGAATCAAGTAGCCGAGGGCGAGACCGATAGAGTGGTAAAAGCAGTGGAGTGGATTTGGACGGAAAAAAACGCTAGATGCATGCGAGGTGTGAGGAGTGTGGCGGAGCTATGGGAGGGCGGTGAAGAAGAGGGAGAGTTCAGATCTTCCCCGCTAATTAACGGATTGAAGCGAGGGAAGAAGCGGGCTCGGGGTCTTAGCCCCGGGCGAATTCGAATTTGATGTCAATTTTAGGGACAAGTTAGTAGGACAGGAAGTTAGTCGAGGAGGACGTCCACGAAGGTGGTGAAGAACAGCGATATGACGGGAATAAGAAGAGTTTTCGCTCGATTCTTTATGAAATCGAGCGAAATAAAACTGTAAGTTGGGGTTTCTAGGGACTACGAAATCGATGTTGATGTTAGTTTTGGGATTAGTGAAGTAGAGTTAGAGTTAGTAGAGGTGGGAGATGCGTGGAGAAGAGGCATGGCAGGGTCGAGAGATCTTTTCCCATCCGTATCTTGGCGGAAGCAGATGAACGAAGAGTTGTTTTTTTAGGGGTCCTAAGCGTTACGAATCTGTTGGCGAGCTCAGATTCGTAATCCGCGGGATGAGGCGACYRCTACGYCMTGTAAGGATTGCGCGACTAGAGATGATAAACGGTGAATGTATCTGTCCATGTTATGACGAAACATTCATCCCCTACGTTTTGTTTGTTTTTGTTGATGGGTAGATTCAACGTTTTTTGTGTTTCCTTGTCCCCCCCCCCCCTGCAAGCCGCACATCGTAGCCACCACCAGCATACAACGGTCAACCGAAGTCGTTACTCCCGAAAGAACGAATGAACATGACCATGCGGGAGGGCCAGATGCGAAGTGTCGAGGAGGTGGAGATGCCGGTAACGGGTAAGGAAGGAGTCGGGAAAACTCTACACTCACCCCATTCTTGAGGAGATTGAGTGGGAAGAAGTGTGCTTTAGAGATTTTTGTGATAGGAYGAACGTGATGGTAGCATTARACTTGACTGARAGTTAGTGTTGCAGAGGGAAAAGGAGAGGGGTGGTGCGCCGGGGGTGTTGGCTTGCATAAGAMTGAACCTGRYCATKATGGTGGCCAGGTACTTCCACCACCTAGGACGACCGTAGCAGGGTGAGGAGGAAATGCAGCAACAAGCGAAACAATGGAAGCTTACCTTGTAAGTGGGGATGCGGTACAGACGGGGAGTTGGGAAGTTATGGCTTGCCTGCTGACGGCTGCGCTGTTTGTGTCGTCAGAGAGGGGAAGGCGAGTCATGGAGGGAGAGGCCTACCTATAGSGTCGGGSCACTGCCCCGCCGTAACGGCGAAGTAATTGGGGACAGGCCGTGAGAGCGCATGCCTATTCATTTACTAGCGCGCCTCCCACTGCGTCGATCGAGGCGACGAGGAGTCAGCAGGAGCGCTGACCAGTTGTCGAGCTAAGTTGGCTAACTGCGCCTTCCTCGCTCCTGCTACCCATACTGGCTGTGTGCCTTGTTGATGCCCCTGCCACAACGATTGYTGYTGCACCGCAGGARAGGGATTCGCGRCATATTGGGCTGTTGYTGTKCCAACTCYGGATGTTGATTGCTCCAGCTGGCTATATTAATAGATTGCGGCCGCTGCTAACCGCCATGGGCTGCTACAGATTGACGCAGACTGCCGCAGGCTGCAGCTGATTGCTACGAGTTGCTTCGGGCTGCCTTGTTGCGGTGCTCAGGTTTGAAGAGCAGTGTCTAGTTGTTCCTGGTTGATAGAGTTGTTGCGGTGGTACTAACTGCTGCCTGCGGTTTGGGACGCTACGCCGGCTGCTGCTGCTAGGGGCGTCACAAATGCTGCTATGTGYCGTAACAACCTGCTACGGCGTACAKAAAACCTGCTYAGACTGCGTTTTGCGTGCACTGCTGTAGAGAAYGATGCWRCAGTATMTGGTGGGGTGGTAGGGCTACAGGGAAAGGCTGCTGCTACAGTGTGGTGGAGTAGAGGCAAAGGAGGCTATTGCTGTGAACTGCTGCAACACCTRWTCACTGTGCACGAACARYTGTTGCCTAYTGTTGKTTACTGCATACTGYTRCATACCGTTGTTGACTGTTGCRRGMTGCTGAGCGGCAGCGATTGGGCTAAGGAGAGGTGTTGAGACTCGAAGAGGTGATCAGACTTTATAAGCGGGGGGTTAGTGCTGCGATTTGTGAGGCCAGCAGAAGGTTGGCTTTGGCAATCGACTTCAGGAGTTGACCAAGCTGCTACTGTTTGGCCATCATTGCGGGGCCCTCAGGCGCGTCAAGATACCAAGGCCCTCTCCTAGGAGTTGAGTTGTCCCCCTCTTGTATCTCGAGAGTCTCAACCCCCCCCCTTCTGCCCTTCTTACTCTCAATATCGTCCTGCTATGAGGGGAAGGCAGCAGGCGGGATTGCAACCCGTAGGACCACAGTAAGACTCTGTGGGGAGTCAACCCACCGATTGAGGGAACTCTGTCGGAACTCGGGAGGAGTTTTCTTCCCCTCTATAAACCCACTATAACCCCTATCTGTACAGCGTCCTATGGATTGACTCAGTATACTGCATGCGCCCCTACTTTGACTTTAGTTTGAACTTCAGGACATAAGTCAGACTAAGTAAAGGAATGCGTGTGCAATTGAAGTTTCAGTTTTGTTGATTGTCTGAAAGCAAATTGTAATAAGGGATTGCATCAGGGGGAAGGTTGGGAGGAAGTTGGTTTGCTTGAGAATGGAAGGGTCTTATAGGGTCACGCATGGTTCCATAAGTTTGAATGGCCTGGTTGTTTATTTTGTGAGGTTTTGATTGTGCAAAGTTGAGAACCAGACATTGTTCCATAAAATTGGATGGTCGAGTCGCCGTTTATTTCTGGGTGGTTTCTGAAGGGTCTCTGGGTCTAACTCGGAGTACTCTGCCTTTTTTTTGTGCTGAGAAGAAGGGGTTGAGCTTTATTTCTAAGATGAATGGCTCAACTCTTTTGTTTGTTTTATTCTGAAGGAGTAATTTCCGCTGAGGACGAAGCACGTTCCATAAGATTGGATGGCTTTGGACTCACGCCGCACACGGATGGGTCATAGARAAATGAACCTGGCGGAGGACMAGGCACGYTCCATAAGATTGGATGACCTGACCCWATGCCTCGCACATGTTGGAACCCAAAAGGTTATAATTTGGCTATACCTTATTACTATTCTATTTAAGAATAGGCTGGTCAGACAGGGTCCCATATGATTGGGTGGTCTGACCATAGCTTATCATAAATCTGAAGAGAGTATAATTAAGAATATAATTGAAGGTAACTTTGGGCAGGCTGAGCTTTGTTTCTAAGATGAATAGCTCAGTCYTACGCTCAACTTTTGAACACTAAGWTCAGAGAGGTATATATAACTTGGGTATGAAACAGTTCMRRGTGAATAAGCATTGTTTCTAAGATGAATGACGTAGTCATATGCCCAAAGGAAGAGAGAAGTAGTTGTGCAACCTATTCGTGTATACTCAATGGTTGANTGCCCAAAGGAAGAGAGAAGTAGTTGTGCAACCTATTCGTGTATACTCAATGGTTGAGTCAGACATGTTCCATAAGATTGGATCGCCTGACTCTACGCCTTATGTAAGTTGGGTATAAATGGGTAACTTACTGAGAAGACATGGACTATTGTTTGCCCGGATTCAACTTGGGGTTGGTGAGAGTACTCACCTTTGTGGTTGACCTGCATGTGACTGAGTGAGGCCAATGCTTGGTCTGAGTTTCAGTTTGATAGGTAGTTGCTTTAGTTGCTCGCCATGTGCTAGAGCGATAGGAGTTAGTTCAATTTATGTATTTTCTGAGCTAACTTTATTTTTACTTAGATCAATTTTCGCATTTCCTGGGATCTTTTGTTATACTTCGCTTTGTATAAATTTTGGTAAGCTACTTTCTCTACAGAAAGCGCTGCCGAAATTTCTACAGATCCAGGGAGTTAGTCAATTATTGTCTTTTCAAAAGTTGAACTTGTCTAAAGTTCATATATGACTTAGTAAAAATCTGGGAAGTCTCCCTTTTTAAAGGGAGTGTTGCCCAAATTTTTGCTAATTCAGGGAGTTAAACAAAATTGGACTTTGGAAAGTCAACGACTATTTCTGTTTTCATATGTGGGCTGATACAAATTTTGAAAAGGCATTTTTCCTACGGGAAGCGCTGACGAAATTTTCTTAGTTTAAAGAAGATAGATCATATTTTGAAAGGTGGCGATTCTGGCGATCCACCCTGAATAGGGAAGATTCTGTCATTAGTCTACCGTTGCTTTCGGCAATGCTTAGCGGTAGATTAAAGCATAGTTAATTATGATGATCTGAGTGAGATCGTGATATGGGGATTATTCTCTAAGGACTTATGGGTTTAGCCTGGGGATTGACCTGTCTTGTGTTACAGGTCCTCTTGACCATTTGATTCAGGATCTGGACTAGATTCAGCTTGATCCTATAAGGATCACCTTCTGTTATCACTGATAACAGGTCGGTTGCCGATTCGTCGGTTTACGATTCAACTCCAATCCACTTTTGCCACTCAACCTAAAGGCTGTAGGCCTGTGGTCTGATTTGTTTCATTGTGTTTTCACCCGGATTTTATTGAATGGCCATTTAACAAAAGTACTGAGTATTTATTTCGGGGAGTTGCACAAGAGTGAGGTTTTGTATGGCTAAAGCAAGGGGTATGAGCATAGAGAATGGTTGAAGTTGACCCCGTGTAGTGCGTGGACTTTTGTTGGNTTGCACAAGAGTGAGGTTTTGTATGGCTAAAGCAAGGGGTATGAGCATAGAGAATGGTTGAAGTTGACCCCGTGTAGTGCGTGGACTTTTGTTGGATCTTTGATGAGATTGCAGGTGTAGTTGTGATTCGGACTCTAGATTTGATTGCCTGCGATCACATACAAATAAACGGTTGAGAGGAGTCCCGCTATGACTGTGAGAAGTGATCGTCTTATATTAATAACCCTCTATACATATGTATATATATATGCCTTGAGTGTTTCGTGCGGCCTATTGTGACCGCTGTCGAAATTGGTGAGTCCCGAATGACTTCCCGTCACTCGAGAGACTGTATATGACCAATTTGTGCACGACAGAGAAAACCGGATGCAGGTATCCTGGAAAGAGCGGAAGCATGGACACGGACAACAGGAAGCCAGAGGCTTCCCAGAGTCGTCGGGGCCGCCAGACTAGAAGTGGGTTGGCTAAGCAGAAAGCGGCAAAAGGAATGTGAGAGAACAGCAGGGGCGACCCCTTCCCCAAGAACGGAGAAAGGCTGCCGGAAAGTCGGTAGTAGTATAGGAGGTGCGCAACAAGGGAAGGAAGGAAGTGGGAAGGGACAGGGCGCAAGGCGCTGATGCAACGTGGCGGCAGGAGGGCCAGGGAGACCGCAGGCTAGGTGGGAGACGGCACCCGAAACGGAATAGCATGCGGGACGTAATAGGACCGGGGAGCGGAGGTCGCTGTAAGGCAGAAAGACGTCAGGGGCACCAAGGAAAGACGTGGTACAGGCGGGGCAGGAGTGTCAAGGACCACATGGGATCGAGGGACGGGGCGGTACCAGGAGGACAAAGCGTCGGGGACCACACGGGACCAAGGGACGGCGTGGTGTCGGAAGGGTGAAGTACCGGGAACCGCGTGAGACCAAGGGAAAGACGTAATGCAGGCAGGCCGAAGTGTCAGGGACTGCGTGGGCCTAGATAAAATGGCGGCACCAGCGGAACCACTGGCAGATTGGGTATCAACGGAATAAAAAGTGTCCGGAGCCGCAAACAGGGATTGTCGATAGAACGGAGAAGACGGGCGCGAGGCGGGAAAAACGGAGGGCACCTGGGGCAACCCAAAGGGGTCCTGAATCAAATGCGACGACAACAGAAATAAAGTAGCATGACGACAGGTGGACGGGACCATCCGGGCCAGGGGTCCGGATGAAAATGATGAATACCGCCTCGACAAGCGACGACAGGAGATGCCGAGAGGAAAAAGAGGAAGAGATAGTAGTAATGAGGAGGTCGGCCAGCAGTCCGAGTATCCCGGATCGACGAGGCCAAGAAAAATGAAGTTCGAAGGGCTCCACGTGGAAAAAAGGTTGGCCGAAGAAAATCGGAGCAAGGGGGTCCCAAACAGGAAGCGGTGGCAACAAAAAGGAGCCCCCTTTGGCCTTGGGGATGCCGCTACTGCAGTCCGAGGTGCAACGGCCGGGTACCGGCTACAAAAACAGACCTTGGGTGAAGTCCAACAGCCAGAAAGAGGAGAAATAGTTGTTGGACACTTGTCCCTACAACAATAAAAGAAGGAGGGAGAGAACATGGGAGAAAAAAGGGGAGAATGAGACAAAGGAGGAGGAAGGAGTGGAGGAAAATGTGCCACCAGGTTGGGACTGCAGCAGTAGGGATGGGCAGGTCCCAATGATGACCTCATCCCTCCTAGATCCTAGGAGTGCAGTCCGGATTGCAAAGATAAGGTCTTTGGGGCATTATCTCTGCAATATCTGAATTTAAGCAACAAAAATAAAGAAAAATGTTGATGTGAGTTGGCCGGCTCATTTTTGGGCCTTAGATATGAGATCTGTTCTTGCGGAGGAGGAGATCTAGCCGTTTTTTATGGGCTGACACAAAACGGCTAGCTCCGGAATGAGTTGGCAGCAAATTGGAGGGAAAACAAAGAGAGGAACAATGAGAGAGGTTAGGGGACCTATGGGTAAAGAGGCATGAAGAATCCTCTTCCCTAGGAGCCTAATCCAACCTATCCCGGGCAAGTCCAGAGCAGTGAAATGACATGAGAGGTCAGAGAGAGGAAACATTGATTGAGCAAGCATTTTCCATAATGGTTGAACGGTCGAGCGGGCTAGTGCTGCTTGGGGTCATGAGCCTCAAATTGAGGACTAGACGCTAAGTCGGGTGTATGAATAATCATGAGAATGATGATTGGCATGGGAAAGGGGAAGAAGCATGCGTAAAACCCAAAGACATGCCCACCTTCTAACCTCCGAGACAGAGATAGGATCCATGTCCTCGAGGCCCGTCCCCTCGGGCGCTAACAATGGAAATGGATGAGGATGGCCCTAACCAGGCTATCCGATGGAAATGGATAAGGATGGCCCTAACCAAGTTGTCCGATGGAAATGGATAAGGATGACCCTAACCAGGCGGTCCAATTGAAATGGATAAGGATGACCCTAACCAGGCTGTCCGAAGGAGATGGATAAGAACGACCCTAACCAGGTTGTTCGGAATGACCCCTGACAAGGGTCATTCTTTGGAATTGGCACTGGGGACCCCTTGCATGATTGTCTGAGATGGATGAGATTGAGAAGAGTTGAGCTTTGGCAAGGATATTGGACTCAGTCTTGGAAAGGATATTGGACTCAACCGTGAAAAAGATAGTGGACTCAGCCTTGGAAGAGATACTGGATTGAGCCTTGGAATTGGATTGAGCTTTGGAATGGGCTTGAGCATTGGAACTGGACTGAGCATTGGAATTGGATTGAGCTTTGGAATGGGCTTGAGCATTGGACTTGGAATGAGCATTGGAATTGGAATGAGCACTGGAAATTGCATTGCATAAACAGGGGGCCCTCGGCAACTTGAAATGGACATGGAAATAGCTTTGAAATGGATTTATCTTTTCTTCTAGTCCTTGGTCTCAGCAAGAGGGGGATACCGGTGCTTGCACCGCGACCTCAAGACCTTTATCCCTTAAACGGAAAAATTTCAGCGCGACCTGTTCCTCTTATAAGGGCATGCGGGTTAAAGGACCAAGACACCCACCACTTGGATCGGTGCGGGACGTCCGAAACTGACCCCGACAATGAGCTCTAGTCGGGAAGTTCAAATTGCGCCTCGTGTTGAGAGCCTCAACGTCAAAGGGTGAGAGAACCAAATGGGCGAGAGAGCCATTATTATTCTAGTCTGTTTTGCTACTCTCCAACCACACGCCATACCATAGTGAGGTGGCATGGCCGTTTGGATCGGACCTCGGCTGCCCGCACTAAGTTGGGAAGCATTATCCAAGGGGAGGGGCCGGGCGAGGTATCGGGTGGAGGCCGCCACCACCACGGGCATTGACACTGCCCTGCCGGAACATTACAACCGTTTCGGGACTAATTGCGAGGTCTTCGTACCTTCACTCGCGGACTAATAGAGAGCCCCAACTCTCTTGAAAGGAAGAGGCCGGATCCAGAAAACTACCACTCGGAACGATTCGCGAGGAAAGCTCTTACGGCTAGGCGAGGACCTGGGAGGTTTTGGACTGGACCTACCTGCCAGATATGAGGAGGAACCTCAGTATTGGTGTTCGCCACGTAATAGAAAAAGGTCGGATCGAGTAGGAGGATGAGGCGCCACCCGCTGGGGAGAAACTGATCACTCTTCCTTTTGTGAAGCGGATGGGCTTGTGTCCTTGACTGCAGTCGGCGGGCCAAAGGTCTGCGTACCGCCGAGTGAGAACCAGTCGCGCGATGGGGACATCACGTTTTGAGTGGGGGGAAGGTGTGCCATCTACCAATGAAAACGCATGCAAAAGAATTGCGTAATTGGCTTTGCTTGGGCCTGAGAAAAGGGGTCTGGCAAGATGCTCAGAACAGAAAAGAATTGTGTAGTTGGCCTTGCAAAGGCCTGTGAAAAGGGGATTTGGCAGGATGCCCAGTACAAAAAGAACTTGTGTAATTGGCTTTGCATGGGCCTATGAAAGGGGCCTGGCAAGGGGTCCAGAACAGAGTGACTTGAGCAAGTGACATGGTATGAATTTCAGAAAGGAGCCTGACAAGACTTGTATGATTGACTTTGCATGGATCCAAGAAAAGGGTGGCAGACCGGGAAATGGATGAGTAATTGACCTACATGGGCTTGAAAAGAGGGTCTGACAAGGTGGCTAGGAAATAGATGTATAAGGGATGAACTGAGCATGCCACGCGGAAAGTTAATTAAGCAAAGGGCAAGAAAGGACAAAGGGGTGATATGCATGCGAAATTGGCAAGATTAAGAGAAAAGTCGGGTGAAAGGACCCGGGAGAAATGCATGTAGATTTGGCAAAGTCTGAACTTCGGGGAGGAGTGACGGAATTAAAAAACATGGATTGCACGGCCCGAAGGACCCAAAGGAAAGTGAAATCGAGAACATGGATTGCACGGGCCGAAGGACCCGAAGGAAAGAAGTATTGAAAACATGGATTGCACGGGCCGAAAGACCCGAAGGAAAGCAGTATTGAAAACATGGATTGCACGGGCCGAAGGACCCGAAGGAAAGAAGTAGTGAAAACATGGATTGCACGGGCCGAAGGACCTGAAGGAAAGAAGTATTGAAAACATGGATTGCACGGGCCGAAGGACCCGAAGGAAAGAGGTATCGAAAACATGGATTGCACGGGCCGAAGGACCCGAAGAAAAGAGGTATCGAAACCATGGATTGCACGGGTCTTAGGACCCAAAGGAGAGAGACATTGAGAATGATGGTAGTCGAGAATGGACCCGGCTGGCATGAAATGAGAAGGGAAAATGACTGATGGTCCTAAGAGTGGTGAATAAGGAGAGAAAAGCCTGAAAGAACCTTTCCCACCCTCCTCCGCCCCAAGGGCGGAAACCTAAAAGAAATCCCTGAGAAAGGAATGGGAAAGGACAAAAAAAACCCTCGCAAGCTAACTACCCGTCTCACCCCACCCCCTCTTCCCTCTGTCCACATCTCCAAATCCCTACTAACTGAGGACTGGTGCGCGATGAGGACATCGCGAATGAGTGGGGGGAATGTGTCAGGACTGGTGAGTCCCGAATAACATCCTGTCACTCGAGAGGCTGTATATGACCAATTTGTGCACCGCAGAGAAAACCGGAGACAAGGAGGATGGAAGAATCGAAGGCGTAGGCACAGGCACTTGGGATCTAGAGGCTGCCCGGAGACGCTAGAGCCATAGAACCGTGAGGAAATGAAGGAACGGGAGGCGGCAAAGGACCGCAAGGAAATGGCAAAACCGACCCTTCCCCCGGAAAGGAGAAGGACCGCCGAAAGAAGTAGCATCATGGGGCGCACGCCGCAAGGGAAAGAAGAAGGAGGAAGAGAGTGTAAAGTGTCGGCACGAGAAAATGCAGCCGGGCCGAGAGGGTTGCCGGGACGCAACGTCAAGGAGACCAAGGGACCACGGGCCAAGTGATGACCGCACTTGGGGAAGGCGGTGTGCGGGACACGAGAAGGACAAGGGGGAAGGAGGCCGTCATAAGGCGGAAAAATAACAAGAGTACCGGCGGGACTAGGCAACAATGTGAGACCGATGGGACAAAGTGTCGGGGACCACTTGGGACTAAACAAAAATGCGGTACCGGTGGGACAAAGTGTCGGGGACCACACGGGACTAAGACTAGTGTCGGGGACTAGTGTCAAGGACTAGTGTCGGGGACTAGTGCGGGACAAGTGGCGGGAACTGTGACGTCCCAAGGAAAAGTTGCGGCACGG
>BFEA01000336.1:1450997-1472014 GCA_003427395.1 Chara braunii
ATGGACGGTTCAGCCTCAATCGGCGGGCGGCAGCTTCAAGAGCGCCGCCAGGCCCAAACGAAGTGTCGTTTGGGCCTACCCGATGGGTGCTGGTCCACAATCAGGCCTTTAGGGCCTGTAACCCCAAAGGTCGGGCCTTTAGGCCCTGGTGTGTCCCTCCGGCCCTAAGTCGGGTCCGGTAGGAACCGTGTGAGTCGAAGATGTAACACTGGCCTCTTGGGCGGTGACTTCCTAGGTCGAGCGGCGTCCCAGCAACCGGTACCTCCTCCCTTTCGGAGGGAAACATCATTGCAGGCTCTGCTATCGTCCGGACAGGCCCTAGACTCAGGCTACTTGGACTGGTACCGGCCTACCTCTAACCTACCGCTACTGGGCCTCTAAAAATGCCAACTCTTGTCTTCTTCTGCTCGGCCTCCAGTACCCGACACTTCTACCACTACTTGAGTGGTACCAGCCTACCTGCTACTTGAGTGTTTTTCCCTGCTGCTCTAAGTGCCGCGGGCCTACGCCCGCTACTTGAGTGTTTTCCCCGCCGCAACCCTCCAAGTCACGGCCACAGGTAAGTACCAACCCTGCGGGGCCTTTCAACCAACAAGTACCCTTGCGGGTCACACAGACACTCAGCTGACAAGCACTCAGACAGGCACGCAAACCAGCAGGCACGCACACACACACACAGACTTAGAAATCACAGCAGAATGCGGGAATCTCAGCAAGGCATCCATTCCAGCCACAAATCTCAGAAATCAACACTGTTCTCAGTCTGTGTTTTGGCGGGTCATTACACACCGACGATTCGCGATGACGTGGCACACCCCTCCTCGCAGCACAACGCCTGCTGACGTGGCGCTCTTACTCAGTTCCGCGTGCGGTAGTGATGACGACGACGTCGATCGGGACAGTGGGAACCAGTTCTGATACCAATGCAATCAGAGTTGTCTTCCTCGACACTCAGCATGCGTATGACGATCAAGCTGGCGACTTGCACCCACACAAAGCTCATAGTTAACGTAGTTAAGAACGCAGTTCAGATTCAAATTTGTCTCATACGGATATGGGCTTACACCACACTCCCAGCAACCGGTTCGTACACACACCCTGGACCTCCCTGGATGTCCCGCACACACACACACACACACACTTCACACGTACACACACACATACACACACACACATACACACACACACATACACATACACACCTACTAACACTCTAATCTCGCTAACGTGGTGGCTATGGCCGCCGTCTCTCTCCTCTACTGACTAACTATCGGCTATGGCCGATCTTCCTCCTCTTAGCCCTCTTCGTCAACAGGCACCTGCAGACCTCCGCACACAAGACACTTCGACAGCGCTTCCGAACGGCCCGAAGTGCACACAGTCCCACATGGTACTTGCTGACGTGACAGGGTGCGACTGGGACTGGGTACCGCTGACTAAACAAGGTAAGACTGCCCACTTGACCACTTGCCTAATGACTGACTACTATGACCCACGAAGGGCCAGTTCCGGAAACTCCGGAAGACTATGGCTTGACCCTTCGGTACTGTAGCAGCTACGACTTGACCTTTTAACACTGTAGTAGCTACGACTCCTACCACTGCTAATACCTCTAACCTACAGACCTACGGTTCAAGACCCGATGACCACCCTACCTACAGAAAAAACAAACAGGCAGCTTTCAAAACACAGATCGTGGGTTCAAGCACACACGGGTCATCGGTACTGTACACGGGTAAGGGCGAGGTCTGGGGATCGAGCTCTGGAATCTGCAACTGCTACCTCAAAGGTGAAAACCGTTTCAATACCGTTCGCCCTCCTGGAACCCCCCCTACAAAAAACTGCACCTTCAAAGTTTTACTGCGGATGTCGACAGACCTCAAATAGTGCAGTCGGACTCCGCAGAAGAGAAAAAAAAAGAAAAAAAAGAAAAAAAAAGGACGCTTTCTTTTGAAAAGTTGAAAACCGGTTTTACGGGTTCAACCCCCCCTGCGCCGCTCCGGCCCTGGCTGAACCGGCTGGTTGCTGACCGGGCCTTGACCTACAGTCATTATCGGTGCATTTAGAGGAACTTTCAGTCTAGACACAGCAATAATGACCGTTGGTTTTATGCATTGTTCGAGTCCTCAGCAGCAGAATAGGGGGACGATTGCACGGCCCTCCACAGCTGTCAGAACGCCCGTTCATTGTTGCTGTATTTAGTGCAGCTTTCAGTCCAGATGCAGGGATAATGACTCAGCGTTCTATTCGGGTGAATATGGTAGGACTATAGTTTTGCCAAACCCAACAGACAAACTAACACAGGCAAGAAGTGTAGCGGAACTCTGGTTGGCCTGTGAGACCAGCCCCTTGGCCTGTTCTCACAGGCCTGTGTTCTATTCTGGGCAGTCCAGTCCAGGCCGGTACCTCTGTCGGTACCAGCCAGTCCAGTCCAGTCCCGTCAGTCCGCTGGGGTATACCCCAGCTGTTGTCTGTTTTCTCTCTCATTTCTGCATTCGCACAGTTTGGAGTATGTGCGTTGGAGTCTGGCGTGGGAGCTGCGCTGTGCCATCTCGCTCCCCCTTCTTCCTCCATCTCCATCTCTATCTCTGGCAGAGCACCACACTCGGTGGGTCCGCCACACTGGTATCGGAGCGGGAACGTTCCCCGCTCCCACCCACCACCCCGTACCGCACGCGCGTGCGCGCCACGCACCCTCGCTGCCCCGCTGCCCCGCCCCGCTCCCGGATTTATATTATCAACATCCGGGATCTTGCTGCCGCTGGGGTTTGAACCCAGGCACCTGCTGGGCTTGCGCGTGCGTGAGCTACTCCTATAACACACTCGCCATACTGCGTGTATGGATCTGTAGTGTGGCACGCTGCTGTTGAAGAGGTGTGTGCCACCTATTTACCCCCCCCCGCCCCCGCCGGCGGGTGCTGCCTGTGCACGTGGCCATCTGCAGTGCCACGCGGCAGCTTGCTGTTGAACTGAAGACCCCCCTGCTAAGGGGGCTGCTCTACACTGGTGAGGGTCTGCTCACACAGCATACCCGAGATCTGCAGATCTGCAGTACTGCTGCTAGGGGCTGATCAAGATCTCAGCCCCCTCTCTCCTCCAGCTGGCTTGCTGCCACGAAGGCCAAGACCCTCCTGGTCTTGGTATACCTTGTGCCCTTGGAGACACCAAGGGCCAGGTATCACTCCCCTCCCTTCTCCCCACTAATCCCCTTTCTCTACCTCCTCTCTCTCCTCTTACTCACCCCACTCACCCCACTCCCTCCCTTCTAATCTCTCTCACTACTCATACCCCTCTCCCCACCCCACCTTTTCTCCCACCACCCCACTATTCTCCTCTATTTTATTCATTTATTTCTTTTCTTTCCCCTAAGTCCAGGGTGTTGTAGAGGCCGCACCAGATTCCTATTGATTACTGAAGGCAGTCAGCCATGGTTGCCCTAGGCTGGCCGACAAGGAACTTCTGCACGCCCCAACGAGACGCCTATCCTCATTCCATTATCAACCACCCAGCCCTATTGTAATTGTATGTCTTCACCCCTGGAATAGCCGACCCGGAACTTCTGCACGCCCCAACGGGACGCCTATCCTCATTCCGTTATCAACCACCTAGTCCCATTGTAATTGTATATGTCGGTTTGTTTTGCATATATGTGCCCATAGGCTGTGTATATAGTCAACCAACTAGGAACTTCTGCACGCCCCAGGACGCCTATCATCATTCCGTGAGGACGCCTATCATCATTCCGTGATCAACCATCCAATCCATGTATGTGCTCGTAAGCTATATGTATGTTCATCATTTAGAATTGCTCCCCACCATAGAGCATATGTAATCTGGACAAGACCCCCCCAAGTCTAGAACCAGATTCGAACCTGTGACGTACATAGGAAATGAATACACTGTATGAAATATTCGGCTGGAAGAACAACCCGAGCCAACAGCAGCAAGCAACCAACACAATACCCAGACAAGCATACAATACACCTGGATTGACCCCTGGGTGGTGTGCAGGCAGTGTCTGTAATAGTACCATGCATCAGCCCAGGGGGGGGGGTGTCCAGCCGTGTGTCACACTAAACGCCCTGCCCGTGTCCATGCGCGAGACTGTGGAGTTTTGAACCCACAACCTCATACCACAATGCGCATTTCCAACCGGTGCATTTTTTTAAAATAATTATATCCTAATTAATAATAATTATATCCTAAGTAATAATAATTATATCGTAATTAATATTGAGAATAAATTATAGTATAGTAATAATTGTACTATAGTAACAATTGTATTGGAAATATGAATTGGATCTGTAATATTTTACCCCTGCTTTAAATCCAGCATTTGTTCTAGTTTCTGTCTGTGGTGACATAATTTCCTTCCTCCTTATAAGTCGAATTGGTATACCTTTCCCATCCCTATCTCCCCCATTCTCTCCCCCTTCACTCTTTCTCTCTCTCCGACCTATTTCTCTCTTTCCTCCTTCACTTTTTCATTCCCCTTCCCCCCTACTTCGAATTTTTCTATTTTTTTTTCTTTCTTCTTTCCCCTTTCTCTTTGATTTCAATCTTCTCTTTTCTCCAAAAATTCGAATTTTCGTATGTCCCCCCCTCCCTTCTCATTTTCTGATTTATTTTATTTTATTCTTTTATTTATTCTAAAAATTTGAATTTCTTTGCGGCACCCTTAAATCTGACTAGGAGTTGGTCTTTCTTGCTTTCGGCACCCATTTTGACCCCGCGGCGGTAACGAAGTGCTGCCAAAATTTTCTGTGTTTCTTTCACTTAGTCTTTCTCAGCACCCTTCGACCCCATGGGGGTAACGAAATGCTGTCGAAATTTTTGAAAAATCATATACTTCATTTCTCTCCACCTCCTCATTCACTTATTTACTTATTTCTTTATTTATTTATTATTTCTTTATTTATTTTTTGAAATTTTAATTTTCGGCATTTTGAAACCTAGTGTGCTTATCTTGGTCTCTCCTTTCCCGAGTTGGATGTTCTTCAGAGCTGTGCGAGAGATCGTGAAGGAAAATGGAGGCTGCTGGGACGAATGGGCGGATATCTTTGAAATAGGCCTCGAAGGTAGGATTTCCCTTGCAAACGGGAGGTTTCGAAACCATGCTCTTCCAACAATGATTCGATAAAGAGTAGATTTAGGATGGACTCGGTAGGATCTGGCAAATCTTACCTGCCCGACCTAGATATCTCCCTATGTCTTTCACTGTTGTCGTCCCCTGCTCTCCGTATCTATCTCCGTGTGTCGTTACCCCCGCCGCGTCTTGGGTTTTGCCGCCACCTCTGCAGAATGCAAACGGGTTGCCTTATTCCCGCGCACCTCTCCTTCCCATTAATCACCATCCGCCGAGTTTTCTTTCGTCAGATCTGTTACTCGCCTGATCCGCCTCCGTCGGTTTCCCCACTTCTTCCCTGCCTCCACGCTTTTCTTTCTGGTGCGCTCGCTCTTTCCCACTTCTCTCTCGCCCCCCCCCCCCCCCCCCCCCCCCCCCCCCCTCTCTCTCTCTCTCTCTCTCTCTCTCTCTCTCTCTCCCTCTCTCTATCCTCTCTCTCTCTCTCTCCCCCCTCTCTCTCTCTCTTTCTCTATCCCCGTCTCCTCTCTCTCTCTCTCTCTCTCTCTCTCTCTCTCTCTCTCTCTCTCTCTCTCTCTTTCTCTCTTTGTTTCTCTTCCTCTCCTATCTCTCTATCTCTGACCTCCCCCCACATACGATCTCCTGCCATTACCCTGAACTTCTGAAGAATTCTTTTCCCGCCTAGTCCTGCTTCCCGCCTTTCTCAGACTCGCGAAGTGGACGTCCCCGTGGAAAAAATAAGGTAAATAGAAATTTCGAATATGAAAGTAGCACTATTTAAACATCTGCTCCCAAGCATGATCGTCATCAGGCATATGTCCCCTGAAGATGCCTTCACTGGCGGAAGGCTGAAACGCGGCATAGAGACGCCGCCAGAGGGCTCTTTGCAGTTGTTGTTCAATTTAATCGATAAAGAGCTCGTGCCTGATTTACTGTGTCATCATGCCTTCTCCATCTTCTTCCTTCCCCTCTTCACTCTATTGCTTCTTCTTTTTCTTTTTCCTTCCCCTTTTCTTTTTCCTCTTCTTTTTCYAATACCTTTTCTCTTCTCTTTCTCCCCAATCCTCATTGACTCCACTTCCTATTTTGTCGACGATACGCGGTGCTTTTGATGTGCCTATGGTATGACGTGATTACTGGTGCCTTTTTCGTGGTTGCACATCGTGCTTATGCAATGTGCTTGGTCGCTTCGTGTTATCAGGCTTAGACCTGGCGCGTCGCACTCTCCACTCTAGTGGAAGCGAGTTAACCACCTGGTTGCTCCCGGATTGGTTGATTCGCATGCTCGGTTCATCACCTCGATTGCAGTCGCTACGAAAGATCGTCAAGTTGTCCCGCTCATTCGGCACGTCGATAGTTCTCGCGGACTTTTTTCTCGTCTAACATTGTAGCAACCTGTCCCGTCAGGGTTTTTCTGTTGAATAGAAGGGGAGGGCATAGACGCGATGGGTGATAGCTTTGTCCCGTACGGCGCCTACTACCAGTATGGGCAGCATGGGCACTTTCGGCGCAATTGTCCGCAATTGGCTAGAGGCGATGGCTTGATATCTGGCAGACCTGTTGGGCCCCCGGCATATAATTATGCGCATGCTAATAATTACCCTCGTCCCGCACCATCAACTCCTCCCCTACCCCTGTTACCCCCCCCGCCCCCTCCTCCACCTCCCCGTCCTCCTCCTCTTCCTCCCCCTCCTGTGTCAGGCTCCACCGCTAACACCATCATGACTGCACCTCAATCTCAAGCTGCTGCCCCGGCCTCTGCTTCAACGGCCATTGTCCCATATTATCCGCGTCAGTATGGCAACCACCAGTCTAGCGCGCTGCATTGGGGCCACGAGCTTTTGAATTTGGTGAGGGAAATAGCGTATGACAGATGGGATGAAAAGGAGAG
The DNA here is from genome assembly GCA_003427395.1 of Chara braunii. Classification (NCBI taxonomy): domain Eukaryota; kingdom Viridiplantae; phylum Streptophyta; class Charophyceae; order Charales; family Characeae; genus Chara; species Chara braunii. Next base: position 1,457,972 of record BFEA01000336.1, read on the forward strand.
AAAGAGAATTGAGGAAGAGAACCGTCAGAAAGAGGAACAGGCAAGAAAAGCCAAAGAGGAAGAGGAGAAGAAGAAAGAGGATGAGGAGGAGAAGGAGGCGATCAAGGAGGCCAGGCTAGCTCAGCTCATCCACGACAAATTCGACGATTTAGATAAAAAGTATAGTGAAGAGAACAAGAGGATTTGGGAAAAGGTGGGCCAAGGTGACGTTGGGAAACCCAACGAGAAGTCCAGTGGGGCTCGCAGTGAGAGGCAAGGTGGTACATTGAGAATTAACGATGGAGGCGACAATCGGAAGAGAGCTCAAGAGGAGATCGGGGGAAACTCCCCCCAGCCACCCGAGTCAGGAAGACAGAGGCCTAATGACAGGACGGAGATGAATCCACTCGACGCTGGACTGCTGCTCATGAACCAGAACTCGCTGCAGCGTGCGTTGGAGGCTCAGAACAAGGCTATCCTCACAATTGTTGAAGAAATCAAAGCGCTGAGAGCTTCTGCACCGACACTTGCCGCTGCCGGTGCTGCTGTTGGGCCATCATCTGCCCCACCACCGCCCCAGTACTATCCCCCTAACCCGGTGCATAATCCCTCCCCTAATGTTGCGCAAAGAAACAATGCGCACCCACGTCCCCCTACTCACACCCACCCTCATAGGTCGTCTGTTTCTCCTCCCCGGGACCCTCGGCAGGCATACCGGCCCACACCTCTTCCCAGACCTCGGTCTCCTCCTCGTGCTCCCTCCCCAATACCTTCTCCCCCGCCTTCTCCCCCGCCCTCTCCACCGCATGCTAACCCTCCACCCCCCGCAAGGAGACCTCCTGTCACGAAGATCCTAGCACGAAATAGGACCCCTGGTCCCAGCCGACCGTTTACACGAAGTGCAGCACAGAGGGGCACTAACGAAGTTGGTCCTTCTACCCCGGTTGGAGACGCACCAAGCAGCAGGCCGTCCGCCAGACTCGTAGACGTGTTCACTTCAATTGCCGAAGAGGCAGTCAGAAGAGTCTCAGGATCTTTCTCAGCCATCGGGACCTCTACTGGCCTTGGCTTTGACAAGGTTCGGGAAGGTATGAAAGCTATGGTTGCAGGGCCTGGTCCTGACGGACGCAAGCGTTACGTTGAAGAAATGACGAAGGTACTTCTGGGAAGTACAAACACGAGCTGACCAAGATGTGTGACGATGAGGGAATCGAATACCACAATAAGAAGCAAGCATCAGCCGACTTGGCGGAGCTGAAGGCTTGGGTCGCTTATGGCGACGAAGGCAGCAGTGAGCCTGCCAACCAACGGAAAAACGATTCAGCGGAGGAGACCCAAGAGGAAAATCCTTCGTGATTCTTACCGGGACCTTGTATGGCTATCGGCGCAAGCTGATAAATTGCGGTCCCAGCGATGGGAGAACAGTATGAAGAAGAGTGAGAAATGTCGTTTGGAGAACGCTTTTCGTTTGTGTGTCCTGCTACTGGTTGTTGTAGGACAAATAGTATGGGGAGAAATTTTTTTAGACCAATGGTTTGAGTCCGTTAAAACTGGTTTAGATATCTGCGATGGTTCGAACAGTGGGGTTTACGTACTGATCTCACCTTGGTTTAAGGCTACTTACATTGGATCCACCTGTAGAAGCTTGAATGAGCGTTGGAGGGAGCATGTAGCATCTACGAGATTCAGGGGAAGGCGAAGGAATCACAAGCTTAGGAAGTGGCTGGCTAAGAAAGGTTGGGAACATTACGTCGCCATTCCTCTGATCTCTCCACCCATTGATCAGCTGCGAACGGTTGAAGCTTCGGTGATAGGTAGGTGGTCCTCTACCCTGAATACACAATGGGTTAATGGAAAGAAAAGGTGCCGAAGGAAAGGCAAGCGTGAGAGAAGGGCGCACCTGAAAAGGCAAGGGCAGCACAAGCCTGTTCCCGTCACTGATCGGAGGTTGATTAGGTGGGAAGTTGCCCCCGGTAGTGCGTTACTTGACAGCCCCCTCATCTCCTACTGTATATCTGATGTTTTTTTAGAACTACGATGTTTGACTGCGACAGTTCGGACTAATGGAGGAGGTATCTTCCTAGAAGGGTGGGGTAGGTTGAGTAAGCTCTTCGGATGGTCTCTTGTGGAATGTCAGGGTGAGAAAGGGCTGTTTAAAAATTATAAAGAAAAGTTTTGCAGTGGTGGCGTGCTCACTTTTTTCGTGATAAGGATGAGAAGATCTGCGAGTGAGCAGAGAAAGGTAGTTTTACAATCACTCCTGCAGGTACCTTCAACCAGACCACTGCTGTATAAGTTTGATCTTTCAACTCTTATTAAACTATACAACTCTATTGACTCTTTTATGAATGGGCGCACTCAGGCTATTCTCAAAGGTGTGGTTGGGAGGGTAATCACCAAGGCAAGCGGGTTCAGATATCTCAGTATTGTAGTAATTAAGATTACCTACAGCAACGACATTTTGAAGAATGAGGTTGTCGAGCTTATTAAAAAATTGATTCGTAAACGTTGTGGACCTGGATGTATAGCATAGTTCATCATTTCAAGAGTACGTTTTGTCTGGATGAGGGCTAGGAATATCGGTGAAGTACTGCACAATCACCGTACAACATCCAGAACTGTTGATGGGGTATGTACTTGTGGTAGTGAGAGACTAGATCTGGTAAGAAGCACGAACGGACACGTCTGTTTCCGGTGCTCGGATGGGAACCTGTTACCGGAATGCCTGAAGAATTCCCAAAATGTTATCCAACCCCCGACCTGCACTGCCATTGGTCTTATTCGGAAAGCTATCTGTGAAGGGATGCAGTCTATCCCAGGGAGTGCAACCTGCTCCCACCACCAAGCCAGGGTGTGCATCAGGGAGTCTGTCCCCGCGAAGGACAGGCAGTACTACAATGTTATGGAAGAATGGAAGGGTGTACTGAAGGACCTAGTGGTTGCACCTATAGACCATAACGGCGGGGATTCGTTGGTCTGCTGCCCGTATATTTATTACAAGGCTTTGGCTTCGCTGTACTGGGACAACAAATGTTTTTCTGTAGTCCGGGAGAGTGAGATTGAAGTATTGACAGCTTGCAAACTAGCGTTTGACGAGGCTAAGGGAGGAAAGTTGGGTACATGGGATAAGAAAGGAACGCTAGGGAATTGCTATGGCATCCCAAAGCACAAGGACACTTGTGGATGGCGCCCTATCTCTCCTTCTTTTTGCGAGCTTAGTGTGAAGGCATGCAGGGTAGTCTCAAGAGCAGTGAACTTTCTACTACGGAACTTACCAAAAAACCTGCACTTTAATTTGCAGTCTACGTCACTTCTGAAAGACAAAATCTGTTAGATCAACAGACGGGCTACGAAACTCAGGCAAGGATACCTAATAACAGCAAGTTATGACATTAAAGAAATGTTCACCCGGCTTCCTCACCAATCTATTTTGCGAGCCGTGGAATGGGTCTGTGATCTCTTTCTAAGCAAAGGTCGCAAGTATGTTAGAGTGAACCGTAGAGGCAAAGGGGCATCCTTTTCCAAAAGTTTTAGGGAGAATGGATAAGTTACGGTCACTTTTGAGGAGATTATTTCGTTTCTCGAATTTAATCTGCAGAACACTTTCTCCAAGGTAGCTAACCTGATAATCAAGCAAATTGTCGGCATCCCCATGGGTAAGTGTTTGAGCCCTGCGCTGGCATGCTTACTGTATGCATATAATGAAGCAATGTTCATTAGTTCTGTTGGAATAGATATGAAGTTTTTTTTCAACTATTAGGCTTGTCGACGATGTGAGTGTCTGTATCCTACTCCCAAGCTCTAGGGAGGACATGCTGCACAAGGAAGTCAGCTGTTGACAAGATTTCAAGATTCTTATGATAGTAACTTGTCCCTGGTTAGGACAAATGAACGGAGTGGGGTGTGGGATTTTTTAGGATGTCGAATCAAGAGCAGGTACCATCCTCCTCGGATCAGCTACACAGCGGTCACAAAAAACCAAAATTTTATATGGTCATATAAACCTGTTAGGATCTTGTCTACCCAAGATTTTTGGTCGTTTGGCCCGGCTCAGCAGAAGAAGGGTGTTTTAAAGTGCCACCTTAACCGTATTTTGGCCCACTCCTCAGACCATAGAGTAGTGGGCTCGACGTTGCTAGCATTCAGGAAAGAGTCCCGGCTCAAGGGGTTCCCGAGTTGGATGTTCTTCAGAGCTTTGCGAGAGATCTTGAAGGAAGATGGAGGCTGCTGGGACGAATGGGCGGTATCTTTGAAATAGGCCTCGAAGGCAGGATTTCCCTTGCAAACGGGAGGTTTCGAAACCATGCTCTTCCAACAATGATTCGATAAAGAGTAGATTTAGGATGGACTCGGTAGGATCTGGCAAATCTTACCTGCCCGACCTAGATATCTCCCTATGTCTTTCACTGTTGTCGTCCCCTGCTCTCCGTATCTATCTCCGTGTGTCGTTACCCCCGCCGCGTCTTGGGTTTTGCCGCCACCTCTGCAGAATGCAAACGGGTTGCCTTATTCCCGCGCACCTCTCCTTCCCATTAATCACCATCCGCCGAGTTTTCTTTCGTCAGATCTGTTACTCGCCTGATCCGCCTCCGTCGGTTTCCCCACTTCTTCCCTGCCTCCACGCTTTTCTTTCTGGTGCGCTCGCTCTTTCCCACTTCTCTCTCGCCCCCCCCCCCCCCCCCCCCCCCCCCCCCCCTCTCTCTCTCTCTCTCTCTCTCTCTCTCTCTCTCTCCCTCTCTCTATCCTCTCTCTCTCTCTCTCCCCCCTCTCTCTCTCTCTTTCTCTATCCCCGTCTCCTCTCTCTCTCTCTCTCTCTCTCTCTCTCTCTCTCTCTCTCTCTCTCTCTCTCTTTCTCTCTTTGTTTCTCTTCCTCTCCTATCTCTCTATCTCTGACCTCCCCCCACATACGATCTCCTGCCATTACCCTGAACTTCTGAAGAATTCTTTTCCCGCCTAGTCCTGCTTCCCGCCTTTCTCAGACTCGCGAAGTGGACGTCCCCGTGGAAAAAATAAGGTAAATAGAAATTTCGAATATGAAAGTAGCACTATTTAAACATCTGCTCCCAAGCATGATCGTCATCAGGCATATGTCCCCTGAAGATGCCTTCACTGGCGGAAGGCTGAAACGCGGCATAGAGACGCCGCCAGAGGGCTCTTTGCAGTTGTTGTTCAATTTAATCGATAAAGAGCTCGTGCCTGATTTACTGTGTCATCATGCCTTCTCCATCTTCTTCCTTCCCCTCTTCACTCTATTGCTTCTTCTTTTTCTTTTTCCTTCCCCTTTTCTTTTTCCTCTTCTTTTTCYAATACCTTTTCTCTTCTCTTTCTCCCCMATCCTCATTGACTCCACTTCCTATTTTGTCGTTGATACGCGGTGCTTTTGATGTGCCTATGGTATGACGTGATTACTGGTGTCTTTTCCGTGGTTGCGCTTCGTGCTTATGCACTATGCCTGGTCGCTTCGTGTTATCAGGCTTAGACCTGATGCGTCGCGCTCTCCACTCCACTCTCCTTTCCCCTTGGCACATTTTTGACCCCATGGCGGGTAAGGAAATGCTGCCAAAAATTCTAAAAAAATAAATATTATTTCTCTCTTCATATTTTATTTATTTCCTTATTTATTTTATTTTTCTCCCGAAATCTCGCTGTTTATTCATTTTTCTCCCGCCTTCCCCCCCTATGATTGCTATTTTATTTTCTTGATTAGGTCACTGGTACACTACCCTAACCACTCAAACTCCGGTTAGGGTTTTCTTAGGGTTTTTATAGGGTAATGACCTTTGTTTTCGTTTAGGATGTGCCCTTTGCAAGAGAACTTGACCTTTGACCTGCTTTCACGTTTCTGGGTCCTGGCGAGGTACCCCTTCAGGATGCTTTACCTTTACAAGGCCTGTATCGGGTAAAGGCCGTTTTACTCTCGCCGGCCTAGTTTCGAAGTCCTCTGAGAAATCACTTATCTATCAATGATGTGGATTCCTTTCCTTTCCCTTTCATATGTAGACACAATATGAGGTGTAGAGTCTAATAACTCTTCTCGTGTGAACCAGCGATCTTCACTAGGATCCTGGTATGCAAACCTCACCTTATATTGACGTTGTGGTCTGCCTCTTCGTCCAATGTGATAAGTACTTTCTGCAACAATCTTATCCACGTCATACTTTCCATCCATACTTGGAGGTATCACGGATCTGCGACTTGGGAATAGATCATTTGTCACAGAAGGTAGGAGCTTTGATGCATGGAACACTGGATAAGTACGCAGGTGTAAAGGAACCTCAATGACATATGAGGGACCATCCACATCTCCAATCACGTCTAAAACCTGCCAAGGCCCTTTGTAGGCGGGTAGAAGTTTCAGAGAAATGTTTTCTTCAGGCGCGAATTCTTTAGACTTCACCCAAACTAAGTCTCCTATAGCAAATTGAGACGGTCATCTATGCTTATTCGCCTGCTCAATCATCTGATGTTGTGCTTTGATTATGTTCTCCTTGACCTTTTCAATATCTTTCTGGTAGTTGCTTGCAAATTCACTTGTTCCTAAAGGAAGCTTATGTACTTGATCCGGGTTTAATCGATCAATGGGTCTGCGTGGTCGCCACCCCAGGTGTAACTCCATAGGAGTCTTACACGTAGATAGATGTACAAAGTTATTGTAGGCACTAGCAACCTTAGGCAGATGTTCATCCTAGTCAATTTGATCGGGACAGATGTACATGCGCAAAGTCTGCTGCAATATCTTGTTCATTTGCTCAGTCTGGCCATTGGTCTCAGGATGCCTACCGGATGACATAGTCAACTTAGAGCCATATACATTCATTAGTTGCTGCCATTGTTCACTTGTGAACCTTGTATCTCTGTCACTGACAATAGTCAAGGGATGCCCAAAATCTTTTACCCAATGGTTGAAAAACTCCCGAATTACCAAATCAGTCTTTGCTTCCGAAGGCAAAGTTACAAAAACAGCATACTTGGTGAATCTATCCACTATGACCATCACTTGCGTATTCCCATTTCTGCTTTTTACCTTAGTGTCCATGAAGTCTATAGATATAGAGTCTCCAGGGCCTGTAGGGATAGGCAAGGGCTTAAGTAACCCAAGGGGAGATTGTGTGGTGCTCTTGTTTCTTTGGCACACTTGACAACCTTGCACATACGCGATACAGTCTGCTTTCATTCGAGGCCAGGTGTAGGAACGCAATAAAGTCCCATAGGTCTTCTTCCACCCAAAATGACCTTTTGTATCATGGCATTCCCCCAAGATCAACCGTTTGATTTCTTCACTGTTTGGTATACATAGTCTATCATTCACATCAGTTCGTTCAAATAATAGACCCTGAGTAACTTTATGATCAGGAAACTATGCTGGCCTTTCTTGTACTTGCGTAATCATCATTCCATAGACAGGATCAGAGGAGTACGCATTCCTAATCTTTTCTTGTAAATCAACACTAACATCTAGATATGTCACAATGGCACCAAAAAAGTCAGATCTACGACTTAGTGCATCAACAACAACGTTATACTTACCCTTTACTGGCTTCAGCTCAAAGTCATACATATCAATCTCCGCAGTCCACCTTGTCAACTTAGGTGTCATTCGAGCTTGCGCTTTGAGCCAGCGAAGTGTCTCATGGTTAGAGTATACCTTAAAATGCCTTCCCAGTAGATAGTGTCGCCAATGATTGAGAGCTTCGCGAGGAGCATATAATTCTCTTTCATATGTCGAGGCGACCACTTTCTCATTAGGCAACCGGCAAGACATAAACTCCACAGGTCTGTATCCATGTCCATCGTCTTGCTGGAGTACAACACCTATGTTATATTGACTGGCGTCAGTTGTGACTACGAAAGGTAAGGAGGGGTCTGCCACTTTTAGAACCGGATAGTTAATCAAACACTTTTTCAGACGCTTGAAAGACATTGTGCAGTCTGAATCCCACTTCCAAATTAATTCTTTCTTAAGCAACTTGCAAAGGGGAGCAGCTATTATCGTAAAGTGTCTTACAAACTTGCGATAATAGTTGGCTAACCTAAGGAACGACCGCAACTCAGTCAAGGTGCGGGGGTTCAGCCAATCTCTGATTGCTGCTATTTTTGCATCTTCCGATTTGACCCCATCTCCATCAATTACATGTCCTAGATATAGAACCTGACGCTTAGCCCATTCACACTTCTTTGGGTTTAACTTGAGTTTTGCTTCTCTCAGTTTATTTAGCACAAGTCGAAGGTGTTTAGCATGCTCTTTTTCATCTTTGCTGAAAATCAAAATATCATCGAGATAAATAACAACAAACTTGTCAAGCCATTCACGAAATAGTTCATTCATTGTTCTTTGGAAAGTGGCAGGGGCATTCGTGAGACCAAAGGGCAAAACTATAAACTCATAGTGCCCATACCTTGTCCTGAAGGCAGTTTTATGTTGGTCTTTCGGCTCAACCTCAATCTGATGGTAGCCGGATTTTAAATCAATCTTTGAAAATATCTTACAACCCTGCACGCGATCCAGAAAATCATCTATTCGCGGTAATGGTTCAGCATTCTTTACTTTTATATCATTTAATCGCCTATAGTCTATACACATGCGGACGCCGCCATCCTTCTTAGGCGCAAAGAGCACAGGCGCACCATAGGGTGAGGAACTAGGTCTTATCCATCCATTTTTCAACAACTCATCGAGTTGGGTTCGCAACTCATCCAATTCCTGGGGCGACATACGATAGATAGGCCCCTTTGGGGGCGCGCTCCCTGGAATGATATCAATGCGGTATCGGATTGGTCTTTCTACTACACCGCTTGGGGCTTCAGCCACATCTGCGAACTCTTTTAGGATTCTCTTAATCTCTTGAGATGTAACTTCTTCCTTACTTTCTCCTTCTTTTACTGGGCGCACATATGCAACAAAGACTTGGTCGTACAAGTTATGTTTCTTCATATGGCGAGCGAACGCTGGGGCGCTCATGCAACAGTGAGTTAGGTTGCTTTCCTTTCCAGACTCATGATAGAGGCGAATTTTCCTTTTACCTCCTTGCGGACTTGGGAGCCAACATTCATGTTCTCTCAACTTCAGATCCGCATTTGCATCCTCACCCCAATTTATTCCTAACAACACATCAAAGGGTAAGTTATTCTCCACCAAGAAGGTCAGGGAGTGGGGAACACGTTCCACCTTCTCCTCTGCCTCGAGCCGAAAGTATACTTGAACCTCCTCAACGTATCGATCCATGACGGTTTCACTGCTATTAGCTAACTTGCTTACAATGGGCTCATTTAACTTCTTAACTTTAAGCCCAAGCCGCAGTTTTTGCAATACTCTTTTACTAATATAACTGCGTGTAGACCCGTTGTCTATCATACCTCCTACTCTTACTTGATTTATTTCAAGATCTGTAATTATTAGCTGTCCTTTCTTTTTTCGCATTTCAGTCCAGGCTTGGCGACGAGCGGCCAACTCATCACCCACGCCAGCGAGGGATCCATCTAGAGAGATGCATACGCTTGCCGCCTCTGGACAGTGCACTAGATGGGGACTTCCTTCCTCTTCAGTTTCTGCCATTGGAGCCTTCGAATGGGAGGATTCTGGTTTTTCAACATTCGAAGCCCCGGTAGAGGCAACTTGGCTCCTCTACTGGTTGTTCCCTTTTGCCCCCCTATAGTCAAGGCAATAGGGGACAACGTGGTCGGGGTCCCCACACTTGAGACACTAGTTTGCTTTCTTTCTTTCCTACCAGACTTTTTTGGTTATCCCTAACTCTTTCCAAGGCTCTCCTTCGGGTAGGCCCGGATGTGGTGGGTACGGTTTGTCCCACTTGTGATACCAAGTGCCCCTTCCTCTACCCCAGGTGGAGTAAGAACCATGGCCACCTTGTGAGGGACCATTTCCCCTTCCTCCCACGTAGTGGCTTCCTTCACCACCACCCCTCTGGGTGCCGAATCCTCGTCCACCACGACCGCGACCTCTTCCTCGACCACGCCCTCTTCCTCGGCCACGCCCTCTTCCTTGACGCCCTCCCCCGCGGGCTACAACGACCGCGTAACTCCCCTCCTGAGCTACCGGTCCGCTGGGTCCATCGAGACCATAATCTACCTGACCCCAGGAAATGGTCCCGGCGCCTCCTTCTTCAAAGGTTAGAAGGAGGCTGTCTTTCCCAGGTATAGACCCTGAGATAGTGTGGTTTTGCCACCTTTTTCCCGCCTGCAGATCCTTCCAATAATGGCAATAGTTCGCTTCAGCGAGGAAGCCGGCGTGATCTATTGCGATATTGTCGAACTTCTCATACGTCATTCCTTCTTCTTTGACGCGGGGATAAAGTTGTGTTCTCAGGGGATCAGGGAGTGCTCGCGCAAAGCTGTTCAAGATTTGGGCAGGTGTCAAACCATGATTAGGGCATTGCAACAACTCATTCATAGTTGTCTTCAAGGCAGAGGTGTTTTTCCATTTCCTATTAGGGAGGTTGAGGATTAGCATTTTTGTGCAACGTGCTAAGTTCTTGTCCTTAAATCTTTCTCTAACCGCTTTAAGGAATTCTTCAATTCGAGTTTGTTGCGAGAACTCTACCATGAAACTGCATCCCGCTTCTGCATCCCGCTTCCTTTTGCAGCGAGATGGCAAAACTCATGGCACCGCCTCCCATGCATGAAGTTGCCATTAGCACCCGGTCCCAGTATGGGATTCGCTGCCCGTATACGTATATTTCAATTGTTGCCACCTAATGCAAGACACTCTCTTCCTTCTTTCCGTTATAAGTCCACGGCAGTTTAAGTTTTATCTTGCTAGTCTGCCATGTTTCCTGTGGAAGCTTTCCTTTTAGATCCCTGTCTTTTTTCCCCTTCTTATCATCATCGTCATCGTCATCATCATCTCCTCCTTCGCCTCCAGCGCCTCCAGCGCCCTTTACTATCTTTTCTATGACTTCGGGAGTGAAAGTCTTAGTGACATGTTCATCCAAGGCCCTGATGTAAGTCTGGACATGTTGGTCAACGTCCTTTGCTGACTTCTCCAGGAAGTTATTCCAAATGTTTTCGAACTCAACCCGATGTGTTTCTACTCTTTGTAGGGTCTGACGCATCAAGGCCATGTCCTGCCTTGTATTGAGGACTGCCTCTCTGAGGAGAACAAGCTGTTCTTATGTTGCAGAGGGTTTATCTTTTTGCGCTTCTAAAGCCTTCTGCAATTTTTTCCCCTCCGCATGCAGTTTCTTTTTCTCTTCTACCTCTTGCCGTCTAGCGGCCAACAGCCTGCTATTTAGTTCAACCCTTTTTTCCTCCAACATCAGATTTCGTTCAACGGTATCTGTTACAGTGGCCAACTTGGCGATGAACGTATCCCGTTCTTCATCAGATTCTTTTAATGGCTCGCTGGAGTAGTAGTATTGTCCAGCCCAATCTAGTGGTTCAACAGGAAGCCGGCTGGTTGTACTACTCTCCGGTATATCACGATGACGACGTTTTTGCAAGACTTCTCCTTCTTCCTGTTCTTCTTCTTCTTCTTCTTCTTCTTCTTCTTCTTCCTCTTCTCGTATACTCTTCAACTCTTCTTCCAATTCCTTATCCATCTTCTCTTTCATTTTTCTCTTTGCTTCCTCTTCTTTTTGTTTCTTTTTGGCTTCCTTTTCCTTCTTCTTCTCTGTCAGCCTGCGGTCAATCTCTGCTTGCTCCGCAGGTGTGGGCCCAGGCTTTACTGTTCCGGATTTGAATAACATGCGGGAAGCACAGACGCGTCCGAATCCCAATGGGAACATTAACCGGAATATTGGGCCCAATAGGACAGAAAGGGCCAACAGGCCCTGGATGGGATAGTCATCCGTGATGACGGCCGGCACAGGGGGTCCTCCGCCGGATCACCACAGTACTATCCCACTCCGGACTCAATCTCGATTTGCGGTGAATGGAGTACTACACTTTTTTTTTTTTTTTTTGACTGTAAAAGGTGCTGCGTACAATAAACACTCAATCAATCTAAAACCTATACTTGTTCTTGATGTATATCCTTTTTTTTTTTTTTTTTAAATGTTGTCTGGCTGTCCTGGATCAAACCTCTGCAATGCGTTGCTTGTATCTATACTTCCCCCTATGCTTGATGGTTTATCTAACTGGCTGGTTGTTTGATGCAGGTCTGGAATATAGTGCAGCAAGGTCAGATGCAGATGGTTCACTTAATCAACCAGGTAGACATTTTGCTCCGTTTTTCTTTATTTCGGGCTTAACTGGCCCTGGTGCTCATCATCATGTTTGTGTTGCCTGCTGCTTGCAATCTGACGTGGCATATAGCCACTTCCCACATCGATTCTTGGTCCTTAATGACGATACCCAGCCTTCCTATCGAAAGGGGTAGGAGAGAAATCTACTCCTATTCATAGAACACTGGACCACCTATTCTAACGTGACCAGGCCCTGACTCATTGCATTTTGACCATTCAAACTTTGATGATTCAGACTCTGACTTACTAGGACGATCCAGATCCAGACTTCGACTCCAGACCAGACCAGGAGCAGTCACATTCAGAGGGTTAGAGAGAGAGAAGGTAGGGGACACACACATGCACGCAGGTTCAGGGAAAAGGAGGTGCTTCTCTCTTCTTGAAGATACCGCCGATGATGCTCCATGACGCTCCGCATGCTCCAGGTAAGTAACTCTCACCTCTTCTTCTTCGGCCCTGCTTCCCCCACTATCGAACACTTCTTCTCCTCCTCCCTCCTTCACTACTCCCTCATCACCACATCTTCGCCGGCCTTGATCATGCCTGCGCTATGAGTGCAGCGAGCATCTGCTCCGATACCAAATTTTGCATGGGTCCTGGGGACCATCTCACGCAAGAGTGCACATGTCATGCATCATCCTCGCACATAGTGATCATCAGTCTCACACATTAGACAAAGGTAGATGAGAAGAGAACCGAGTTGCATTGCTTATATTATCAAAATTATGATTACAAAGAGTTTCATAGTTCCATGAGTTCAGTGCTCATCAGCTTAATGTAAATCCCTTGCCAACTCATCAACATGAGTTCAGCACATCAGCGCTACTTCTGCAGATTGTATCCAAGTCATTGATGTGATCACCGCTCATCAGCGCCACCTCTGCAGTTCACATCCAACTCAGGTAAGTATCTTTCATAGTCAAACCTTGATTGAACACTCTCTGTCTCGGTCCCTTCCTCCTACAATGCATACATACTCTTCTCTCCCAAGGATCTACTCTTAATGCTACTCATAGCTGTCTACTACTAACCCTCTATGTCTATACTAACTCGCTGGGCAGCTATGGCTGCATCCTTTCCAGCGCACAGTCTTCTTCCTCTCTCTTAGCGCATCTTCATGCTCCAGCGCTGCTCCTCCTGACTGGCGCATAAGTGCTTCAACACTTCCACGCACAGAATGCCAGTGGAGATCTGGCGAGGAATGAGGCTGGCTGCTGCCTTTATAGTGTTGGCCTCTCCTCGTTGTGTCTGCATTTGGCTGCTTCAGGCCTTCCTTTGTCCCAGACCCTGCATTGCATGTGTCCCAGTACAGTTCCAATGAAGTCAACTGCTGTTGAGGCCTCTCGGCCTGGATTTGGACTTTGGATGTCTGGATCTGGACTGTCCCCTTGACTTAGACCAGAACTGGGACTTTACCTATTGACTTACTTTGGGACAGGCACAACTTTAGACGAACAGACACACTCACTGCCTGAACAGACACTCATTGTGTGAATAGACACTCCCTTTCTGCACGAACAGACACACTGGCTGCACGTACAGACACACTCTTATCCGAACAGACATGATGTGTGCATCTCCTGGTGAACAGGTATGTATTGCTACAATGACCTTTGCTTTGGTTTAGGATGTTCCCTTTGCAAGAGAACTTGACCTTTGACCTGCTTTCACGTTTCTGGGTCCTGGCGAGGTACCCCTTCAGGATGCTTTACCTTTACAAGGTCTGTATCGGGTAAAGGCCCTTTTCATGAGCTCACATACAGAAAGTTGCGATTCACATGGGAGAGGTAGAATGGACAAAACAAGCACATTACACTACTCAAATGCTAGAATACATGAAGATAGAAGTTGCGATTCACACCCAAGT
>BFEA01000336.1:1481414-1495694 GCA_003427395.1 Chara braunii
CCATAGCCAACCACCTTGCACCTTCCTCCTCCACCTCCACCTACACCCATCCACCATAGCCAAGCACCTTGCACCTTCGTCCTCCACCTTCACCTACACCATCCGCCATAGCCAACCACCTTGCACCTTCCTCCTCCACCTCCACCTACACCCATCCACCATAGCCAAGCACCTTGCACCTTCTTCCTCCACCTCCACCTACACCCATCCACCATAGCCAAGCGCTGTGCACCTTCTTCTTGCACCTTCACCTACACCCATCCATTATAGCTCACCACCTTGCACATTCCTCCTCCACCTCGGCCTACACCCATCCGCCATAGCCAACCACCTTGCACCTCCCTCCTCCACCTCCACCTACACCCGCCCACCATAGCCAACCACCTTGCACCTTCTTCCTCCACCTCCACCTACACCCATCCACCATAGCCAACCACCTTGGACCTTCTTCCTCCACCTTCACCTAAGGCCACCCCAGCCATAGCCAAGCGCCATGCACCTTCTTCCTCCACCTTCACCTACACCCATCCACCATAGCCAACCACCTTGCACCTTCTCTCTCCACCTTCTCTTTTCACCACCCAAGGGTCGTACGCACGGGAAGGGCTCCAAGGGGGCACGAGGGATCTTAGGTAGGCTGGTAGGATGGGTAGAGAAGTAGGATTGATTAGGATAAGGGAAACTTTACTCTCCCTCTTTCTCTCTCTCTCTCTCCCTCCCTCTCCCTCTTCCTCTCTTTCTCTCTCTCTCCTTCTCTCTCTCTCTCTCTTTCCCTCTCTCTCTCCCTCTCTCCCTCCCTACTTCCTTTTTTTCCTATGCGCCTAACCTTTACACCTCTCTCTCTCCCCCTCCTTGGTACATGACTAACTATCCCCCTCACTTGTTACATTGCCAGGGAACGAACGACAAAAAACTTGGTCCTCACTTGGTGGAAAGAGAAGGCAAGGGGAGGGCTGCCGGTCCCTTGTGCCACCGAGAAGGAACGGACCGTGACCCTTGTGGAAAGACTTGGAAAAGCGGAATCCTTTGAGAAGGCTAAAAGAGTGAAAGCTTGAGATAAGGTCAGTTTGACTCAACCATTTTCCACGACTGCATGACTAAGGAAGAGGCATGGCTTGCTCGAGGGAAGGGGAAGAAAACCAAGAGGACCATAGGAAGAGAGAATAACTTATTGACCCCAATGGGGATTGTACTTGGCTTTTGTCTTGTGTGGTCTTGCGCAGGTGAGTAGCTTAGGATGGTTTGATCGGGACTGTGTCCGCCGGATGCGGGCAGAAATGGGGAGAATGACAAGGGAAGGACATGGGCCTTGCATAAACTATGGATGCGGGTGGGACTTGGTGATCGTGTGCTCGACATGGCTTGTGTGATGAATGCGTATCTTGATTCTCTGCGTGCATTGTGGAAGCCTGAAAAGACCAAGGGCGGCAATGGATATGCGGGTAGGATGGCTGTCGAGCAAAAAAATATAGGGGGCTAGGGGCATGAACGGCGCGACCGCACCCCGATGATGCCATAGAGGTTGCCGTGCTTAGTGAAAAGGTGTGTGGCCCAATGGATGACGCTTGGCCTACACACGAAAGAAAACGAATTTTCAACAAACTCCCTGGACTGCCTGTGTATTCGAAGGAGCAATTGCCTGGTCACACTTAAGTGAATCAAGAAAACGCCACGAGTGATCAAAGAGCTACCATCTAACGCAAGAGCGGAGCTACATCCCCCAATGTAAAGCCCTCTCGCAAAAGGCCCATCCCCATCCATCTCATAGCACTAGGTGGGGGTGCCCTTGGGACGAACGACCCGCCCCCTGAGCATGAGCGTGGGCGGGTCGAGCCAAGTAGGACCTGCAGTGGGCTCGACTCAGGCTCGAAAGTCCTTCAGGGTACGACCCCTACAAAAATAGTGGAGGTGTCGGGTATGGGTTAAACTGACCCATAGGGTCTCGAGGGGGGTGCCCGACGCATGATCGTGAACACAATATTAAGACAAGGAACGAGGACTTGTGTATGCTCTACTCCCTTGAGAGATTCAGATTTGAGGGCGGTTGGGCGCATGACAAGGCCAGGCCTGGAGGTATAACATGCATGTTCCACACATGATCAACCATCTCCCTTGCGAGGTGACTCTAGTCCTCCTTCCCTCGGGCTGATGTTCCTCAGGCCGGGGAAGCCTTGGGCAAGCCGCAGGTCGACCCTTCCTCTTCGTGTGAAAGAAGCGCTCTGGTTACCTGGCAGGCGGTTGGAATTCTGGGCCAGTCCGGGTTCCGATGAAAATCCCGCGGCGGAGCGATCCGACCGACTCGGGTACTTTCCCCTTTCTTCTTCGGAGCCCAGCGGGTTCCTTGCACCACACTTGAAATGCTTGAAGGAACCCCATATGAACAAAACGGGTAACCAAGAAGGAACCATCCTGCCCTATGAACGGACACACAAGCAAAGATAAGGGAATGAAAGGAGTTGCTAGACTCCAAAAAAAAACTAGCTTACCTTTGAAGATGCTCACGAAAAGGAACCGGACACTGTGTATGAAAATTAGGGGTGAGTGGCACACACGGTTCTGAGAGAAAAACTGTAAGCTATGGGCAGGAATCGCTGGGTGCACCAAGGGAAAGACACTTGTATTATGTGTGTCCCACTTGGGACTTGTGCTTGCATGATGGGGATTCGAGCGTCCTGCCTTTCGGAAGGAAAGGATTGGTTTGCACCGGCAGGTGCGGGTTGCAAAAAGTTGTTCTCTTTGAAGTTCGCCGGGTTCCGTGCGCGGGGGTCGGGCCACCGGGCTGTCAGGCAGGAGTTGGTCTCGTCGGCTGGTTAGTAACATTCTCATTCGGGCGGTCCGAGCATGGATCGATGACCTTGCCCAGGCGGGGTGTGAAACGCCTTCAGGCGGGGCGGCTGATTGTCGGCAGACGGCAGGGGGACCACTCCGTATGGGGCAAGGAGGGAGCCTCGGAGGCGATTAGTAGCTTCTCGTAGCTTGGTTTAGGAAAGGCTGATTCTTGTTGGACCGATGGAAGTGAATGCCCGGACGGGTGACTTTTGTCCCTGTATTTAGGCACACGGGGTAACCCTCGGTGTCGGTATGGATGTGCAAAAGCGGCAATACGGGATGGGGTATTCTGGGTACAAGGAAAGGGCTAACGTCTTGCCGGAGCCTGGGTACCGCGCTCACAACGGTTGAGCTGTGCTTGAGGTACGGGATAAAACTCTGCTGATAGTAACAGTGGATAGACCACTTTGGGGAAAAGTCGGTGAGGAGATGACCGGCCTGTGTGCGAAGCTTGCCTGATTTTCTTCTTTTGTGTCTCCCTCCGTAAAGTTTGCTTGAGAATGTTGGGCGGGGAACTGAGCTCCTAAGTCTATTCTCGCCCCCTGTCTAAGTCCGCACGAGTGAGAGAAGATGTGGGTAAGCATGGATGGGAGTCGAAAGGAAAAGAACCAGGAGAAAGGAATGTCGACTGGTGATGATCGATTGGGAGTACAATGGGGACAATGGTGCCGGGGAAATGGGCAGGGAAAATTAGGAGACCCGGGTGAGGGGTCTGAAACAATTCTCATCTAGACAGGGAGACAGTCTGACCAAGAGGGGGCCGTGTGGTGCTCTCTTATGAAAACAGGACCGGAGCCGGAAAACGGAATGGCGCGGTGGTTCTCGTTTCCTACCTATTCTAGTGGTCCGAAAATGCCAATAGACGTAAAGGAGGGGGTATCTGTCATTCTCCCAGAAAAAGGAACGTGGACAGACCTGGAGTCAGCCTACCAAACTGTGATGCTGGACGAAAAGGACGCGTTCCTCTGGATAGAGACAATCTGGACCAAGGTTAGCTTGACGAGACTGTCGCCGAGCGTGATGGACTTAGAATTCCGGGGGACGGTGGAAGCCCGAGGGTGGGTCTACCTATCCCAGGAGATGGAAAATGCAATGGTAATAGAATTAGTACTGGGAATGGCGCCGGATTCGCTGTTTAGACAAGCGGAACGAGAAGTGGTATGGGCAGCGTGTCAACGGGTGGAAGTGGAAATGAATAAGATGGAGGTGCGAGTGGAGCTCGGGGATAGGGGAAACGTGAGACGACCTCTTAGAACGATGAGGTGCGTGCTACCCCCGTTTCTGGTGGATGCAGTCTTTGGAACCAGGGGCAGATTGGAACAAATATGCCAGTCGATGACACACTTGAGGTTGTACCAGTGTGCTCGACAGGACTTCTTTAGTCTGTCGGTAGAAATGGGGCCGTTCGGAGGGAACTGGGCGGAGGAATTAGCTGAAGTATTGAACCTCCTCAGCGCGGACGATGTCTTTGTACCTAGTTCAGTGCATTGGCAAATAATCTATCGAAGTGTGGCAGTAGGGGAGACCTTCCTAGAAGGGCTGAAAGGGTTGTTCTTTGATGGGGAGAAGGACTTCAGTGATGATGAGGACGAGGACGAGATGGAAGATTGGGACTTCAGAAAAGGGGGGGACTTACCCGGGGAATGGCATGTCGGCTATGTGCAGATAGGGAACGATGGCCCGGGAACTCCAGCTGTGGGACTGCATGTTCAAAGGATGGGAACCAAGGCGAATTAGAGGGGGAGTAGAAATGCCCTTGCCGGCGGAATGTGAGTGGAGAGGAGCGACGTGTGACTGGGTCGAGCTTGAGATCGCATCGGAACTGTCGTATCTGTGGATAGAACGCATCTGGAACCCCATTAAGGAGGAAGATGGATGAGAAGGTATTGCAGAAGGAAAGGTGGAATCGGTTGGGACGGTCGTCTTGTCGGAACAGGGGTGGCATCTGTTCTGCACCACACTAGCAGCGGGGCAAAATCCGATGTGGCTTCTGGAGGGAGCGGAGACAAGGACTCGGAAGGCGGGTGAAAGGTTTGCCAATAAGGGATGGGATGAGGTCCACAGTAAGGTGGTAATGGGGGGATGGAAAAAATTTAGGCCTCCCTGCCTGTGAAAGAGGATTTGCGTCCCCGAGTTCGTAGCGGACTGGTTTTGGGGTTTTGATCATGTTGCGGAAGTGGCTAGCACTATGGAACGGGTACACATAGACAATACATGGCTGTCAAAGGAGTTTTATAAAACATCACTGAAGTACGGGCCTTTCCATGGCGATAGAGCTTGGGAGGTCCTCATCATCTTGAATATGGATAGGTACGACCAATTAGAGGTAGCTCCGGAAATTAGGGAGGCTATAATCTGCTGGGAGGTAGCGGCGACACCTTGCTATGTGGATGATGTGTTTAAGCTGTTCGAGGTACTGTGGTTCGACTAAGAGCAGGGAAAGCTGCGGGCCAGGCAAATGTGGAATACTACTGAGATAAGGTAGTGGGATGCCTGGCCATTGTAGGGATCATTGCAGCCTGCGGACCAGAAGACCAAGAAAAGGCGCGCGATGGCGCGAAGGAGGACGTTCCTTGAGGACCGCCCACTGGGCATTGAGCCGCCAAGGGATGTGGCTGGTGGAATAAAAATTAGTCTGCCTGCCGCGAGTGAGGGCTGGCACCCGGTGGTGGACTGGGTCGGGGCTGAGCTCATGGAAAACACGGTCTACCTAGTAACGAGGGTTGAATGGCGTGCGGATGAAAACGTGCGTGCGTGCGGAACCTGGACTCACGGGGACACGTGCGTGCGGAAGGTTGGTTATATACGTCCGAGGACGGGTGGCGGGCGTTCGGAGTCCTGTTGGCATCAGGGGAAGATCCGTTAAGTATGTTCGAGGGAGCATGGCAACTAGTGTGGCAGGCGGGGTTCGAATTCGCAGACCCATAACTTGATGACGTGATAGCTAACCTTAGAGTAGCCATGGTCGGAAGCTTCGAGCTGCCTAGTGAAAACGTTCGGATGAGATTGCCGCCCTTTTTGCTAGAAAGGTTAGGCGGGGTGGAGCTTGTCAGGAGGGTTGTGGCCGACCTCGCCAGCCTGACTTTTGAGGACGCGATGGTTCACCGAGAGTATTACCGCGCCTTCCTAGAAATGGGGCCATTCAGCGGCGAACAGAGGTATGAGGTGTTGCGGATCCTGCGCGCCGTATTTACCACTAGGCCAAGAACTCCAGTGGTTAGCGATAAGGTCCTATGGGGCGTTGTTCGACGAGAGATAGGCCGGGGAATGGCTTACATAGATGACCTGTACCGCTTGTTTAAACCGACGGAGGTAGTGACGGATTGATGAAAGAGACAAGAAAAGAGACGGGGATAAAAAAGGGGAAAGGATATCGAAGTTAAGGATCGGGGAGTTGCTCGGGTGAGGCCGAAGAATGGATGAAATAAGCAAAACTCGCTTGCTGTTTAAACTGTGCAGGGGACCGCTAATCAACAATGGCGATGAGATGCACACGGATGTCGCGACGGCCCACGCACCCTCGGCCACCCACAGAAAGTGGAGGCGGATGGGAGGTATCGCTCCCGACAAGTTACATGGTCCGAGGAATTGACACCAAATGGAGAGCCGTGATCTTGGGAAGGGACCAGGCGTTCATGATGGTAGAGTGCTTGTGGAGTGGGATGAGGTTCGATAGGGGACCAGGGGACGACCTGTATACCGACCTGAAGGTGACAGGAACCGTATACCTGCCGGAGGTCGGATGGCACATGCTAGGAATGGAGTTGGCACTAGGGCATGGACTGTTACCAATCTTCCAAAGGGCTACTAGGATAGTGGACCGGATAGGCCAGGAGGTGCGAGGAAGAAGGAACGTGGGATTGAGAACCCGGGTGGAGGTAGGAGGATGGCGAGAGTTTAAGGCCCCAATGACGGGATTGCGGTGCTGAGTGCCTCGCTTCATGGTGGACTTAGTATTTGGCAACTTCTCAAGGGCAAGAAGCCTGGTGGAGTCGACTTTAGTCTGGAACCACTACTTTCGTCCGCAGACGACGGGAATGTTTTACGATGTGTCAGTTAGGCACGGGCCGTTTTGGGGAAACCAGGCCCATGAACTACTCGAACTCATCGAAATCTTGATATTCGGGTTACCACGCATGACGTTTGAGGAATATGAACCAATAATTATTAGGGAAATAAAATGGGAGAAAACTATCTTGCAGGGGTGGCCGATCTGTTTGAAGAACCGGATGAGCGAGACAGACCTCAGGGACCGGCGTGAAAAAAAAAAAAAAAAAAAAAAAGAAGTACCGGAAAAAAATAAAAGGTGGAAAACCGGAACGAGAAGCTAGCCGTCAGCAAGGGAGTAGTGGTCGGAGTTCCGCCCTACATGAGGTCGTGGCAGGAGGGAACTGGGAAGACTACCCGCGCTGAAGGAGGCTGGGGCATCCGGGTGTCAGAAAGTCAAAGGGGCTACCCTCGAGGGGAGAGCCACTAGCCTCAGACACCGCCCTAAGGAACCGGGGCGCGACAGTGACGGAACGCCAGACCTCGGCAGCGAGCCTTCTGGCAGAAGAAAGACAAAACGGCGCCTTGTAGGAAAATTGTCAGGTGGGTCGTCACGACAAAAATAAGACGGCAAAACATGGAAATAAGTAAGAATAAGGGGACCTTAGGACCCGGGAGCTAGGGAAGTCATGAACAACCGACAGTTTCGCAAAAAAAAAATTTTTTTTCCATGTGCAGGGTAGGTAAAGGGACGGCGTCAGAAGAGGAGGCCGAAGGGTTGCGGAGCAAGGGTAGTCAGGGCACGGATAGAGGCGGGGAACGGAACGAAGGGTCGGTAAGGGATCAAGAGTCTGCAAAACCCGAGGGGACAGGGAAGACGAGAAGGACCTTTCCACAGGGGAAAGTTCGGGGAAAGCCGGGGGAAGCAAAAGAGGACCCTAGCAAAGCAGGGAAAAAGTGGACAACGGTAGGACGAGTCCTCGAAATTCTGACGGAACCACACCCAAGAAAATGAAAGTCTCGGATGCACGTCGTAAGCTGGCAGAAATAGAAAAAAGGACCGCAGAATATAAGGCAAGGCTTATCAAAGAGATGATGGTTGGGAACGAAGGAGACCTTTTGGGAGAAGGGTCGCGAGAAGAACGCAGGGTCAGTCAGGGCGAAGTCAGGCTCAGAGGGAAGGACAATAGCCATAGGGGCACGCCCAGTAAGAAGGGTAAGGAAAAGGGGGACTCCCCAGCCGTAGAGGCGGAAAAGGCAACGACCCCACCTGCCATAGACAGTGGTACCAGCCGTTTGCCCGCCACGCCGAAAGCAACCAAGGCGTGCGACGGACTTTGGAGTCTCAGGGAAAGGGTGTTAGGATGGTTTGATCCGGAGGGTACGCCAAAGGTCGGGGAAAAGCAGAGGGATACCAAGGAAGGAGAAGGGACCAGTGCGGTTGGCGAAACGGGGAACTCTGAAGGGGGCCTCAAGAGGATAGTAGCCACCCTCACTCGGGCGTTGAATAAGAATTAGGGGTATATTGCGGATGCCAAGAAAAAACTTACTTTCGACGGGGCAAACATTACGGAGTTCCTAATTGACTACGAGAACCTGGCGGCCTTGCTGAAATGGACTGAGGAAGAAAAGATGGACCACTTAGGGCAGCACGTGTCGCTAAGCTTAGAAAGGGACATTATGGCTATTGTCGCCTCCAGTGGATCCTAGAAAGAGACCCGCAACGAGATGATGAGAAAGTACCTGAAGGCTGAGAAAATGGCAACAGAAGCCGAGTTGGCGGCAGTTCAAAGGAAAAACTATGCCACTTACAACGACTTCCTAAGGGCATTTACTCTAGTGGCACTACGAATTCCCAAGGTAACAGACCGTATAATGAGTAAGTACTGACAAGGATAAGATCTTGTCGGCCTACCAGCAGACTAGTAAGTTCGAGTACACAAGGGATGTGGATTTCAGCACGGTAACAGACCTCGCAGAAAAGACAGTAGTGACCGAGACACTAGCCCTGCTCAAGGAAGGAGAGGTTATAGACTTGACTGGGAAGACGGGGGACAAGGTCAAGAAGGGGATAGAGAGCCTGCACGAACGGGTGCACGKGGTTGATAACAAGATAGAAAGAGTGGAAAATGCGCTATTAGTAATGCAGGCGCAGGTGTCCCGACCCGCCTTCCCGCCTCAAGAAGCCGTAGTTCCGGTGGCATTAGCAAATCGAGGGTACGACAGAAGGGATCCGGCCAATGAGCGATGCAAGTATTGCACAATGGTCGGACATTTCGTACGCACCTGCCCAAGACTCAACCATGATATCATGAGGCAGAGATGAAGCAGGTCCCTCAAAGGTGAAATTTTCGGGCCTCAAGGAGAGCGCATGAATTGGAATTCGCAATGAGGGATGCGACGTGCCATCATCCTCCTGAACAATCTGGATATAGCTGCCGTAGAAGCCGAGCCGGTAGCTGACATTGTCTGGGACCAACTGAGGGGACGCGGACCACAGGCGAATTTCATCCTAGAAGGTAGTGGACTAGATAGGGTGAACATCACCACCCGGAGGGCAGGGGCGAAAAAGAAAATTATTCGAGATACGGTAATGGAAGAGGTCGCGGGGACTAGCGCAGATCAAGGAGAAACCGAGACCGAGAAACGGAAAAAGCCTACGGGAAAGCCAGGGAGGAGGAGCCGGTAGACAAGGTAGTGGCAACAAAAAAGAAGTTTAGGTACCAAATTCCGATCCTGATACTGCCCGAGATTGAAGATACCCTGAGTAAATTGCTAGGTACCATGGTGTCTGTATCTTTTCAGACCATGTTGCAAGCAAGCCCAAGATTGCTTAAAGGACTCAGGCAATTACTAACGCGTCGACGCGTGGAGGTAGAGGAGGCTCCGGAGCCACAGGAGCAGAAAACGGAAGAGGCTGAGGCACCGCAAGGGGTCTCCAACCTCCAGAGGATCCCAGGGGATCTGGAGAACCTGGAGAAGGCCTTTGCAGACATCCGCCTAAGCCTACCGGACCGAGAGGGTGGAGAAGTCATGAGGGCGCCACCCGGGACAAAGCTTAGCTTCCATGCATTGCCCGTAGGAAAGCTGAAGGTCCAGATCGGAACCCACCACACAGATGCATTAGTGGACGGTGGTGCGGAAATTACCCTCATACGATGAGACTTTGTAACAATTACCGGCTGCACCGTAAACAAGGAAGTGACAGGGAGTATCCGGGGAGCTGGCAGGGAGATTCCCTTCACAGGGTACGTCACGAAATGCGCGGTCAGGGCAGGGATCAGGGAATCAATTTAGTCCTTCCAGCGGATGACCGTGATGGAAGAAATGGACCATGACATAATTCTCGGAAGACCGTGGTGCGCCAATGTAGAGATGATAGGTATGCATCTGCATGATGGCACATACATGGTGGATATAGAGGACCCCGTGACCGGCCGTGGAGAACTCCTCCGACTCCTTGGGACAGGAGGGGATCCCCCGAAGGACAAATTGGCAACCTGGTCGCCAACGTTCGAAGAGAGTGCGCGAAAGGGGGCATTCGCACAGATGGAAAGTATGAGCGAAAAAGTAGAGATCATGATTGAGGAGGCCTTTAGCAAGAAGGAGTGGATCAAGGTGGGTTTACCTCTGAAGAAGAGAAGGCAAGAGGACGAGGTCCTGGAAGTTATGGTGGCAGAAAAAGAGTCAGAAGTCGAACTTGGGGCCAGCCTGCCCAAACCAAAGGAAGGCAGGAAGGAAACGCTGGAGGTGGTGCTTGAAATCCCTGACTTGTTACAAGTCGTTAAGGCCATCAAGTACCACAAAGTGGGGGTGGACCCGACAACGCTTGCCAAATTCGAAGACGGGGTCCGAAAGGGTTACTGTCTCAACGGGAAGCTAGTCAGTATCCAGCCCCGCGTCCTGGAGGTAGCAAGGCCGATCCCGACCGTTCATTTTTTAGGAGAACGATCCCAGAAGGGAGCGTGCGAAAGTACAAACCCGTAGGGAAGAAAGCCAAGCCGGTCTCGATCCTAGTGGAAACATCAAGGGAGGAGGCCATGGAAAACGAGGAAGAAATCCTGCGGATAATAAGGGAGAGACGAGCAGCGGAAGGGCACCGGATACCTGATGAGATAGCAGATACCATGAAGATAGGAGTATAAGGGTTCCTAACGGCGGAAGAGACTCAGTTGATAAGGAGGGCATGCCTGAAATTTCACCTAGCCTTCGCCTTCAATGACCACCAGAAGGGTCGATTGGATGCGAAGCTAATTTCCCCAGTTAGGATCCACACGTTGGAACACGAATGCTGGAATGACAAGGGGCCCGCCTACGAGTTCGGAATAGCTGCGGAAGTCACTGATTTGCTCAGAGCCAAGATAGATTCGTTCGTGGCCGAACCCACCGCATCCCCCTACGCGAACAAGTGGTTCGTTTTTCGGAAGCCCAACAAATCGCTCAGATGGATCCAGAACTTGTAGAAGCTGAATGTGGTTACGATCTGGGATGCGGGATCACTTCCACAGACCGACCTATTGGCAGAGTCTCACGCCGGACGAAGCATTTACTCCCTGATAGATTTATATTCAGGATATGACCAACTACCGCTCGACGCGAGGGATAGACCGTACACCGCCATGCTCACCCCTGTAGGTCAGCTGCAAGTGACTCCTATGGGCTTCACAAATGCTGTGGCGGAGGCACAGAGGAGGATGCTTGTGGTCGCAGGGGACATGTTCCCGGAAAAATGTGAGCCCTACATAGATGACAATCCCATAAAAGGCGCGCAGAACAAGGATGAGACAGAGGTCCAGCCGGGCATACAAAAGTTCGTTTGGGATCACCTACAGGATTTCAAGGACCTACTTCAGCGGTTCCTGGTATATAATATTACCGCAAGCGGACCTAAAAGCATACTGGCGGTCCCAGAAGTGACCATACTGGGGTTTCACTGTGGGGCCTATGGAAGGAAACCTGACCCGACAAAAACGGATAAGATCTCTCAATGGCCAACGCCGCTGCGCACCACGATGGAAGTACGAGCCTTCCTAGGGGTGGTTGGATTCTGGAGAATTTTTATCAAAGGCTTTGCCAAGATAGCTGAACCTATCCGCGCAATGATTAGGGAAGGAGGGACCATGGAGTGGACTGAGGATAGAGAGGCGGCAGTCCAGACCCTCAAAGACGTCTTGTCCTCCGGCCAAGTCACCTTGGCAGCGCCCTGCTTCAATGATGTAGGACGACCCTTTATCTTGGAAACAGACGGAGGACCTCTGGCAGTAGGTCGAGTCCTGATACAGAGGAGCGAGGAAGGTAAGGAGAGGCCTATCAGATTTGAGAGCGGGACCCTGAATTCGGCAGAGCGGCGGTACTCACAATTCAAGAAAGAGGTCTTAGCCACTCTACATTGCCTTAAGACTTTTCAGGCATACCTATTCGGGAGACGGTTTATCCTGAGAATCGATCCGACCAATGTTGCAGGGGCATTAAAGAACTACAAGCCTATAGACCTGACCGTTGGGAGATGGATAGGCTTCATATGGCAATTCGACTACAAGGTCGAGCGAATTGCGGGGCTCCGAAATAGGGCGGACGGGCTAAGTCGGGTTAGCATCACGCCGGAGGGAGTAGAGGATGCGGAGCCAATTGACGCCTTCCTAGAGTATGAAGGGGGGACCCTTGTTGTAGACAACGAGATGGCAGGCGCCGCTCCTACAATGGATCAACTGCTGATTCGGACCCTGGAAAAGGGCACGCCTGCGATAATTGCGGAACTCAGGGAAGGACCAGTCACCACGATTACGCACAAAGATGAGAAGGATTCGTGGGGGGCAACGATCGGGCTGAAAGAAGAGCTGATGGCCATGGCCGTTGAAGGGGGTCGAGATGTTGTGATGAATCTAGTAGAAACTTGGACACGAAGAGAGCGGCACTATCTAGTGAATCAGGCTCAGGAGGGGCAAGACACCGATCAGAAGGGACGAGAATTCTTCCTTATACAGATGTATGATGGCATCTTTAGATAAATCGGTCTGCTGCTTATAGGAAACAAGCAGCCTATGGAAGTCAGCCTCAAGGCAAGGGAGGAAGCTGGGAAGTACGTTTTGAGGAACGGTCACTTGTTCAAGAAAGAAGAAGGAATGATGCCTGGCGTGTCGTGTGCGGAAGGTCCAGGTAGTTGGACATAATTCAGGCAATGCATGAGGAGGGCACCGGTCATCTAAAGGGACTCTTGCAAAAATCGCGCCGCTTTACTTCTGGTCAGGTATGGCAGGTATGGTGGCTACGTACTGTCAAACGTGTCTGATATGCCAAGAAAGGAGCTCCGAGCGCGTCTTCGAGCCCCTTAGACCTACCCGGGTACTAGGGTCGGGGCACCTGGTCCACCTCGACCTGGCGGTCATGCCTGTATCCACGGATGGATACAAGTACATCTTGGATGCAAGAGATATCCTCAGCGGCTACGTAGAGGCGGTAGCTCTTAAGAGAAAGACGGGAAAGGGAGTGGCCGATTGGATAGAAGAGAAACCTTAGGCACCCCTTTGTGTGCAGGTTCATAGCGGACAATGGGACGGAGTTCGTCAACCAGGAGGTGTTGGGCAGGCTTAAGGCGCTATGCATACCTATCAAGATCATCAAACCCTATCACCCTGAGGCCAGTGCACCAGTAGAAAGGGGGCACCAGACCTTGAAAAACACAATCGCTAAGTTAGCTGCCGATGACCTGGGGAACTGGCCTCGGTACCTTAAACCACCAGTACCCCGCCCAGGCAAAAAATTCCGATCTCCTGAATTCAAGGAAGAGCTGGGAAGGCCTGGTGGAGGCTCGGTAGAGCCTCGAACAGGCACTGGTGGTCGCTCGTTTTCAAAACGGAAACGAGCGACCAGCACAAAAAAAAGAAAACAAAAATGCCATAAAAAAAAAAAAAAAGCGAAAGGAGAGAAAAAATAAACGAACCGCCTTTAAGAAAGCCACGGATGGCGGCGTCAAGTTCGGAACTAGGGCCTTCGGGCACTACTGTACACAGTTCAAAATGAGAATGCATATTTGCTAGGACAGCGGTACTATACAGAGAAAATGAGCATGACTCTGCGCAGGGAAGACAAAACTTCACACTTTGTCGTTTCTGCATGTGGTGTCTACGGCAACGAGGCTGCTGATCTCTGCCCTGCTATTCAAAAAAAAAAAAAAAACGGAATGAACATGCTCGTGGAAGATGGCTCGATACAGAGAAGATTAGCATGGCCCTGATCAAGGATGGGATGACGCGCATAAATCGGGAAATGGTCAAAATTCGAAAAAAAAAAGAAGAAAAGATCCAGCTAGATACGTTTTGTCTTTTGTTGATGTCTGCAGCAGCGAGGTGCCTCGTCTCTGCCTTCGTATTCAAAAAAGAAGTAAAAAAAAAAGAAAAAGCAAAAAAAACAGAATGAACATGTCGGTGGAAGATGGCCCAATACAGAGAAGATTAGCATGGCCCT
>BFEA01000336.1:1495774-1506715 GCA_003427395.1 Chara braunii
GGGGGGGGGGGGGGAACGGAGATCCGGCTAGATACGTTTTGTCTTTTGTGCATCTGCAGCACCGAGGCTGCTAGACCTCACTGCTGATGAAATGTGCAAAATGAAAATGAATCTTCCCTTGAACATGGAAAGATACATTGCCAATTTTTTTTGTACTTTGTACATGCGGAGAGTACTACGAGACCCTTATTGTCCCAGAAAAAAGAAGCGAATGAATATCCCTCTGGTAGGTGACCTGATACAGAGGATATTAGCATAGCCCTCAGTAACCATGATACACGTCAATCAAGAAATGGTCTCCAAAAAAAAAAAGAAAAAAAAGGTTTCCTCGTACCACTCACCACATATGGAAAATGTGAGTGAACATTCGACAAGAACATGGAAAGATACGCTGCCATCATTTCTGCCTCTTGTGTGTGGCGTGGGTCATTGTCCTGAAGAAAAACATATCTTCGGTGCCGTAAATGTCGCCTTTCGTGCACGTGGTCAGTGGTTGAGCGGATCCCCTTCTCGCAGTACTGGCCGTGCATAGGGGAGAGCAAAAGACAAGAGGGGAAGGGAAAAAGAAAACAAAAAAAAGAGGGGAAAAAAAAAAAAACACTCCTGCTTGGAGTACCGGTCCCCTGCATTAGAGGACCAGTCTCCCACTGCATCTTTGTTTTTTACCAGTTGCATCAACATGAAACAAAGTGGTTCGGTGGATTGAAAAAGAAAAGGTTCGGAGGGGTGCTTCGGAAGGTACTGGTGGTTTAAGCAAGCGGTCTTCTCAGAGAACATGGCGCCGAAAAGGACGACGGGATGCATTCCGGTAGAACTCTGGTATGGGAGGGAAATTGATTTCCTGGTGGAAGCCCTGGTTCCTACCCGGAACAGGCTAGATGACGATCCGCGCATGTCTACGGAGCACGTTGCCAACAGATCGTTAGAAATGAGGAAGCCTTGGAGGAGGTGGTTAAACGTGTAATTGATAGTCGAATGAGGGACAAAGCAAGGTGGGACCAGGTAAAGAACATCCGGAAGGAGTCGCTCCAGGTGGGAGAGAAGGTACTCGTTAGGAACTCGGCTCTTGAAAGCACGTGGTCTGGACAGCTGGGAAAAAGGTTCAAAGGTCCCTACAAGATCGCTAAGAGGGTGGGATTGAACACGTTTGAACTTGAGGATCTCAATGGTACTGGGATGAAAGGGCCATCTCCGGGGCAGAGGCTGGTCAGGTTTTTGAGCAGAGATCCGGTGGAGCAATGGTTATAGGAGGCTCAGGATAAGGAAATAGGGGAATTGACAACTTGAAAGGCAGGCAGCTGGCCATAAGTTTTGTACCGCCGCCCTGCGGAAGTGATCATGATTGCAGGGAATTGTTCGTTTTTGTGTCTTCTGTCACTTGGGGCATGGGGTGACTGCCTGGGCTGAATATGAATGGGGTTGGGAGCCTGGGACAATGTACCATAGTTTTTGTGGGGCAATTTTGGGGACTGTCTACATGAGAAACTTATGTGATCGGGACAATGTACCAAAGTTTTGGGAAGGGGATACTGGGACTACCAATCATATGGGGCAAGCAAGGGTTCTGGGCAAGCGTGTAAAACTCGCAAATGGGAGTGGAAGGGAGTGTGTGTGTACGAGGGATGTTGTGACTTGTTATGAATAAACAGGACCAGGGAAGGAGAAAGCAACAGGAAAAGGCGAAAGATGGAATTTGGAAATGAAAATGACGACAATGCCATTAACAGACCTACTGGGAACAAGCAACAAGACAGGCTGGGGAATCAAGTTCCAGGAAAAGGAAGTTGTATGTGGGATTTGACTTCAACTTGGTTGTGAACAGAGGGGGAAGGAAGCAAGGGACTAGGGGGCCCTCTCCCCTGAGAGAGGGGGAACCGATAGTTCTCCCATCCGACAGTGACACCAGTAGTGAGGAGGATGGAAGCCTAGGGAAGAGGCAGCGGATGGAAGAGGAAGAGCCCAACGAGGTCATAGACCTCAGCAGTGAGGAAGAGGATTATGAGGTCACAACGCCCACGAGAGAGGTACGGGGAAGGGATGAGGACCCAGGTGAAGAAAAGGACAAATGGATATGAGAGTTCGGGCCATCTTGCACCGACTGGTTCGATCAATGGGCCAGTATTCTGCGATATGAGTGGGCGATGAAAGGGACGGAAAAGATGAGCTAAGGAGAAGACATAGCCACCTACGACCTTCTTCATAGAAGAGGTGCTCCTTCAATTGCAAAGGACGAAGAGATTGATGCAGCAGGAAATCGATGATCGTGCAAGGGAAGCTCAGCACAGGGCAACGGGGCGGTACAGGGGCAGTAGACATAACAGGGAATAGCTAGGAAATGGGGAAGATGGGTGCCTGGGCAGGCAAGAACTGTCATTTTGGGCTTTGTATTTGATTTTTTTTGGATAAACCACAATGGGTCAGCTTTCCACTCCGGCAATGACTAAGGACTGGGCAGCTAGTGCTACTTTGCATAAGTATTTGCTTCTTCAGAAGGATAGGAGGGACGATGAGCTTGAGTCTAGCATTATGAAAGACCTGGTTTGAAAGTAAAGGAAAGAGAGGGGGGGGGGACCTAGATGAGACAAGTCTGTGATGTCGCCTTTGCATTCGAGTTTGTCTCCTTTTTTTTGGGAAAACTGCGACAAAGCTGCTCTTTAAATTGGGGAAGTAAACGGGGACTAGGTAGCCAGTGCTACTTTGCATAACTACTTACTCCTTTGAAAAGGCGGGGATCCTGTTGGTGAGAGACGAACTGGGAATGGTTAATTCTGTTCTGGGAAAGGGCAAGAGCGTGTGAATCGTTGAGATTAAAGAAAGTCTATGGCAAAAGAGTTTTTGTGCAATGCGTGTCTTTGGATGAATGAGTCGGGGTATGAGTTTCTGTGAGCGGTTAGGGGACCTATGGGTAAAGAGGCATGAAGAATCCTCTTCCCTAGGAGCCTAATCCAACCTATCTCGGGCAAGTCCAGAGAAGTGAAACGGCATGAGAGGTCAGAGAGAGGAAACATTGATTGAGCAAGCATTTTCCGTAATGGTTGAACGGTCGAGCGGGCTAGTGCTGCTTAGGGTCATGAGCCTCAAATTGAGCACTAGACGCTAAGTCGGGTGTATGAATGGACATAAGAATGATGATTGGCATGGGAAAGGGGAAGAGGCATGCGTAAAAACCAAAGAGATGGCCACCTTCTAAACTCCGAGACAGAGATAGGATCCGTGTCCTCGAGGCCCAACCCCTCGGGCCCTAACGTTGGAATGGATAAGGATGGACCTAGCCAGGCTGTCCGATGGAAATGGATAAGGATGGCCCTAACCAGGCTGTCCGATGGAAATGGACAAGGATGGCCCTAACCAGGTTGTCCGATGGAAATGGATAAGGATGACCCTAACCAGGTTGTCCGATTGAAATGGATAAGGATGACCCTAACCAGGCTGTCCGAAGGAAATGGATGAGAATGACCCTAACCAGGTTGTTCGGAATGGCCCCTGACAAGGGGCATTCTTTGGAATTGGCACTGGGGTCCCCTTGCATGACTGGTTGAGATGGATGAGATTGAGAAGAGATGAGCCTTGGAAGAGATGTTGGACTCAACCCTGGAAAAGATATTGGACTAAGCCTTGGAAAATATATTTGATTGAGCTTTGGAATTGGATTGAGCATTGGAATTGGATTGAGCATTGGAATTGGATTGAGCCTTGAAATTGGATTGCGCCTTGAAAATTGGACTGAGCCTTGGAATTGGATTGGACACCGAAACTGAATGAGCATTGGAAATTACATTGCATAAACAGGGGATCCTAGGCAACTTGAAATGGACTTGGAAATAACATTGAAATTGATTTTCTCTTTTTTCTAGTCCTTGACCTCAGCAAGAGGGGGATACCGGTGCTTGCACCGCGACCTCAAGACCTCTATCCTTAAAGGGAAAAGTCTCAGCGCGACCTGTCCCTCTTATAAGGGCATGCGGATTAAAGGACCAAGACACCTACCACTTGGATCGGTGTGGGACGTCCGAAACTGACCCCGACAATGAGCTCTAGTCGGGGAGTTCAAATTGCGCCTCGTGTTGAGAGCCTAAACGTCAAAGGGTGAGAGAACCAAATGGGCGAGAGAGCCATTCTTATTCTAGTCTATTTTGTTACTCTCCAACCACACGCCATACCATAGAGGGGTGGCATGATCGTTTGGGTCGGACCTCGGCTGCGCGCACTAAGTTGGGCGGCACTGTCCAAGGGGAGGGGCGGGCGAGGTACCGGGTGGAGGCCACCACCACCACGGGGCACTGACACTGCCCTGCCGGAACATTCCAACCGTTTCGGGACTAATTGCGAGGTCTTCGTAACTGCACTCGCGGACTAATAGAGAGCCCCAACTCTCTTGAAAGAAAGAGACCAGATCCAGAAAACTACCACTCAGGAGGAACGATTCGCGAGGGAAGCTCTTACGGTTAGACGAGGCCCTGGGAGGTTTGGATTGGACCTACCTGCCAGATATGAGGAGTAACCTCCGTATTGGTGCTCGCCACGTAATAGAAAAAGGTCGGATCGAGTAGGAGGATGAGGCGTCACCCGCTGGGGAGAAACTGATCACTCTTCCTTTTGTGAAGCGGATGGGATTGTGTCCTTGACTGCGGTCGGCGGGCCAAAGGTCTGCCTACCTCTGAGTGAGAATCAGTCGTGCGATGGGGACATCACGTTTCGAGTGGGGGGAAGGTGTGCCATCTACCAATGAAAACGCATGGAAAAGACTTGTGCAATCGACTTTGTATGGGCCTGAGAAAAGGGGGCTTGGCAAGATGCCCAAAACAGAAAAGACTTGTGTAATTAGCTTTGCAGGGGCCTGAGAAAAGGGGGTCTGGCAGGATGCCCAGGACAGAAAGGACTTGTGTAATTTGCTTTGCATGGGCCCATGAAAGAAGCCTGGCAAGAGGCCCAGAGCAGAAAAGACTTGAGCAAGTGACTTGGTATGAGCTTGAAAAAGTAGCCTGGCGAGACTTGTATGATGGACTTTGCATGGACCCGAGAAAAGGACTGGCAAGCTGGGAAAATGGATGAGTAATTAGCCTGCATGGGCTTGAAAAGAGGGTCTGACAAGGTGGCTAGTAGATGTATAAGGGATGAACTGAGCATGGCACACGGAAAGTTAATTAAGCAAACGGCAAGAAAGGACAAAGGGGTGATATGCATGCGAAATTGGCAAGATCCAGAGAAAAGTCGGGTGAAAGGACCCAGGAGAAATGCATGTGGATTTGGCAAAGCCTGAACTTCGAGGAGGAGTGACGGAATTGAAAAACATGGATTGCACGGGCCGAAGGACCCGAAAGAAAATGAAATCGAAAACATGGATTGCACGGGCCGAAGGACCCGAAGGAAAGTGAAATCGAAAACATGGATTGCACGGGCCGAAGGACCCGAAGGAAAGAAGTATTGAAAACATGGATTGCACGGACCGAAGGACCCGAAGGAAAGAAGTATTGAAAACATGGATTGCACGGGCCGAAGGACTCGAAGGAAAGAGGTATCGAAAACATAGATTGCACGGGCCGAAGGACCCGAAGGAAAGAGGTATAGAAAACATGGATTGCACGGGCCGAAGGACCTAAAGGAGAGAGACATTGAGAATGATGGTAGTCGAGAAAGGACCCGGCTGGCATGAAATGAGAAGGGAAAAGGTCTGATGTCCTAAGAGTAATGAATGAGACAGGAAAGGACTGATGTCCTAAGAGTGGTGAATAAGGAGAGAAAAGTCTGAAAGAAGTCTGTGACCTTCCGCACCCTCCTCCGCCCCAAGGGCGGAAACCTAAAAGAAATCCCTGAGAAAGGAATGGGAAAGGACAAAAAAAACCCTGGCAAGCTAACTACCCGTCTCACCCCACCCCCTCTTCCCTCTGTCCACATCTCTAAATCCCTACTAACTGAGGACTGGTGCGCGATGAGGACAACGCGAATGAGTGGGGGGAATGTGTCGGGATTGGTGAGTCCCGAATAACATCCCGTCACTCGAGAGGCTGTATATGGCCAGTTTGCGCACGGATGGAAAACCGGAGACAAGGAGGATGGAAGAATCGAAGGCGTAGGCACATGCACTTGGGATCTAGAGGTTGCCCGGAGTCGTTAGGGCCATAGAACCGTGAGGAAATCGAAGGAACGGGAGGCGGCAAATGACCGCAAGGAAATGTCAAAAGCGACCCTTCCCCCGAAAAGGAGGACCGTCGAAAGAAGTAGCATCATGGCGCGCACGCTGCAAGGGAAAGAAGAAGGAGGAAGAGATAGTAAAGTGCCGACACGAGAAAATGCAGCCGGGCCGAGAGGGTTGCCGGGACGCAACGTCAAGGAGACCAAGGGACCACGGGCCAAGTGAGGACCGCACTCGGAAAGACGGTGCGCGGGACACGAGAAGGACAAGGGGGAAGGAGGCCGTCATAAGGCGGAAAAATAACAAGAGTACCGGCGGGACTAGGCAACAATGTGGTACCGATGGAACAAAGTGTCGGGGACCACACGGGACTAAACAAAAATGCGATACCGGTGGGACAAAGTATCGGGGACCACATGGGACTAGGCAACAATGTGGTACCAATGAGACAAAGTGTCGGGGACCACACGGGACTAGGCAACAATGTGGTACCGGTGGGACAAAGTGTCGGGGACCACATGGGACTAAGCAACAATGTGGTACCAGTGGGATAAAGTGTCGGGGACCACACAAGACTAGACAAAAATGTGGTACCGGTGGGACAAAGTTTCGGGGACCACACGAGACTAAGACTAGTATCGGGGACTAGTGTCGGAGACTAGTGCGGGACAAGTGGCGGGAACTGTGACGTTCCAAGGAAAAGTTGCGGCACGACATGTGGTGCAAAAAAAAAAAAAAACCAAGTGGCACCGTCAAGATAGGGGATCTTGACGGCCAAAAATATTGGCCCCACTAGTGCAAGCACTAGTGGGAGTAAGCGGGAGGGCCAATAGAAAAATAAAAAGTAAAGAAAACAAGTAATAGAGGCATGGGAGCTATCCGAAAAATCTTCGATTGGCCTCCCCCAAGAAAATGGGGCCAAAAGAGCCAAAATGAGAAAAACAGGCCTCCCGGAGAAGATCGGTGCATAGGGGCCTACCGTTTGGGAGGGGGAGAGGCAAACGGTGGCTCCCAAGGGCATGGAAGGGCCACAACTGCAGTCCGAGAAATAACGGACTGACCCTTGGGCATAGGAAGGGCCAAAACTTAGAGGAACAGGCAAGAAAAGC
Organism: Chara braunii; assembly: GCA_003427395.1. Lineage (NCBI taxonomy): Eukaryota > Viridiplantae > Streptophyta > Charophyceae > Charales > Characeae > Chara > Chara braunii. The sequence goes on from BFEA01000336.1 coordinate 1,503,017, forward strand.
GCCTTAACGGCTAGTTAACACTTGGCATGCAAAAAGGGAAAAAAATAAAAAAATAAAAAAATGTAGGAGAATAAGACAAGGAGAGTGAGAGCGAGTGAGTGAGTTGGCCGTCAGTAAGGACTACAGCAAGTAGGGACCGCAAAGTCCCAACTGTCCAAGGAAGGAGGAAAAAGAAAACAAAAGAAAAGAAAAATGAGAAAAGAGCCTTAACAGCTAGTTGACACTTGGCATGCTAAAATAAAAAGAGAAGAAAAGAAAAATGGGAGAGAGGGTGAATGAGTTGGCCGTCGGTTGGGACTGCAGAAAGTAGGGACTTACAAGTCCCAATTGTCCACAAGTGGAGGAGAAGAAAAAAAAAAAAAAAGGCGAAAGTCAAAACGGCACTAACGAACAAAAACGGTCACCTAGGGAGGACATTTTGGACCAGATTCATTTGGGCATATGGCGGTTACCAAGGACTTTGATTTTTTTTGATTTATGCAGAGAAAATCGAAGAAAATCAAGGCCCCTTGCAACCGAAAAATAACGGATTGCATGAAGGAGGCCAAACACATGTTTTAGATGCACCGGGAGCTAAAATGGAGACCTGATGCACTTGGGAGTTGACCGTTTTATTTTCTTTCAGTTGGGGGTTAGTTGTCGGGCACTAGGACAACGAAAACAGCCCCAACTGCAGTCCGAGTTGCAACGAACTGCATAGGGAGGAGCAAACACAAGTTTTCGGGGCTCCGGAAGCCAAAATTGAGCCCGAATGATCTTGAAAAATTAACGCTTCGTTTTCCTTGGGCATGGAGCATGACGTGGGGCTGTGGGACAAGAACATTGGCTGCGACTGCAGTCCGAGAAATAACGGACTGCATGGGGATGCCTAGGCCTAGGGGAAATAAGCCACGACACGCCAAAAAGACTAGCAAACGGCGGCGTGGGCGTGGGGGAGCATGACGGTAAATAGTGACGGCAAGGCGGGGGTTCCCCGGGAACAATGAAATGGGATTGCCAGGGTCATGGGAAGTCCCAAATAAAAATTGGGCATCAACTGAGATGACAACCGGGGGGCAAATGGACCCAAATAAAAATTGTCAAAAATCGGGCGTTGTCGACGGCACTGCCGGCGGGACGGAAAAATGGAACTAGCATGGGGAAATGACGGGGACTTGAGGTGTCCCAAGGGAAAACACTAGCCAAGGTGGGGACAGGACGTGCAAGGCTAACGGCACCGCCGAGATCGAAGATCTCGATGGTGGAAAATATTAGCACCACTAGTGCAAGCACTAGTGGAGCTTAAACGGGTGAAACGGGAGTGAAAAACAAAGAAAAATAAATAAGGGAGGGACTTCCCAGCAGTCCGGAATATTTTCGGACAAAATAGGCATAAAAAAATAAGAGCCCAAGGGGCTCCAAGCAAGAAATAGGCTGACCTTGAAAAATCGGAGCCAAAGGGGCTCAAAATGAAGGCTAACGGGAGCGAAATGAGCCCCCTAGGGGCATGGGCATGCCAACTTGGTAGGCCGCGATGTAACGGCCAACAGCCGGCCATGAATCTAGCCATGAACAAGGTTCTAAGGCCTAGAAAGAGAGAGCACAACAATTTGACACTTGTCAAAGCAAGAATAAAAGAAAAAGAAAGGAAAAAGAGGAGAAAATGGAGGGAAAGTGAGACAAAATGGGAGAAATGGGTGGAGGAAAATGTGTTGGCCCAGTGGGATTGCTGCGGTAGGGACTGCCAGGTCGCAATGATGACCTCATCCCTCCTAAATCCAAGGAGGATAGGCCGGATTGCTGAGATATGACCCTTGGGGCCATATCTCTACAAAATTTGAATTAAAAAGGGCAAAATGAAAGAAAATGCAAAAAGTAAAAGGCCGGTTTTCTTTTGGGCCAGGGATATGAGATCAGATCTCATGGTGGAGAGAAAACAACCGTTTTTGGTGGACCAGCCCAAAACGGCTCGCTCCGGAATGAGGTGGCAGCCCAAAGTGGAAAGAAACAAAAGATGGAAAAAAACGAAACAGTGCATTTGGCCCAAAAGGAGAGCCAAAATTGAGCTTATGAGCTCAAATTTGAAGCAAGGACCACCATGGGGTAGCTCGGAATAATAGGGGCCTTGGATTTCAGCCTGATCCAAGGCTGAAAATGTAATGCCACTTGGAAAAATGCTCCGGCCTACCCAAGGGAGACCGAAACTTGAAAAAATCGACAAAAGGGCCCACTAGGCCTTTTTGTCTCAAGTGGGCTACCCCTTGGACCTTGGACTCAAGGGGGCAGCATTTTCCAAGGGGTAGGAGGCTGGAAAAAGGCCCAAGGGGCAGGCCGAGTTGGCACCAACCACTCGGATTGCATGTACTTGGCCAAAAAGAGGCCCAGGTGCCTCCGGAGAGGCCTAAAGGTGAAAATTGGCCATGGGGGTACCTCGGTTCACTATGGGGCACTTGGAGAGGCCCATGGGCTGGCCGGACTGCTGTTCCCAGCCTATATAAGCTGGGGATTCTCTCTCTCATTCTTCATTTTTCACTTGTTCTTTCACTTGGGTATGAATCGCAACTTCTATCTTGGTGTAGTGTAGTGTTTGAGTAGTGTAATGTGCTTGTTTTATCCATTCTACCTCTCCCATGTGAATCGCAACTTTCCCCCTTAACAGCCATTTCGTCAAAACGGACATATTATATTTTTTGAACGAAATCAAAACTGACTTTTTTTGCGAAAATCTGGTAAAAATTTTTTGCTCCTGGGGGTCCGGCGTTCCCAAAATGTCGGACCCCCTACATGTATCTGGTCTCAACCATAGACCAGATACATGTAGGGGGGCCGGCGTTTTGGGAACGCCGGAACCCACAAGAGCCAAAAATTCCGACCGGATTTTGGCAAAAAAAGTCGGTTTTGATTTCGTTCAAAAAATATGATATGTCCGTTTTGACGAAATGGCTATTCCTTGTGCATGTGAGCTCGTGTGAGTGATTTTCTCTCTCATTCTTCATCTTCCACTTGTTCTCTCACTTGGGTGTGAATCACAACTTCTATCTTCATGTATTCTAGTGTTTGAGCAGTGTAATGTGCTTGCTTTGTCCATTCTACCTCTCGCATGTGAATCGCAACTTTCCCCCTTGTGTATGTGAGCTCATGTGAGTGATTTTCTCTCTCATTCTTCATCTTTCACTTGTTCTTTCACTTGGGTATGAATCGCAACTTCTATCTTGGTGTAGTGTAGTGTTTGAGTAGTGTAATATGCTTGTTTTGTCCATTCTACCTCTCCCATGTGAATCGCAACTTTCCCCCTTTTGTATGTGAGTTCATGTGAGTGATTTTCTCTCTCATTCTTCATCCTTCATTTGTTCTCTCAGTTGGGTGTGAATCGCAACTTCTATCTTCATGTATTCTAGTGTTTGAGTAGTGTAATGTGCTTGTTTTATCCATTCTACCTCTCCCATGTGAATCGCAACTTTCCCCGTTGTGTATGTGAGCTCATGTGAGTGATTTCTCTCCCATTGTTCATCCTTCACTTGTTCTCTCACTTAGGTATAAATCCCAACTTCTATCTTCATGTATTCTAGTGTTTGAGTAGTGTGATGTGCTTGTTTTGTCCATTCTACCTCTCTCATGTGAATCACAACTTTCCCCCTTGTGTATGTGAGCTCATGTGAGTGATTTTCTCTCTCATTCTTCATCTTTAACTTGTTCTCTCACTTGGGTGTGAATCGCAAC
>BFEA01000336.1:1510607-1524363 GCA_003427395.1 Chara braunii
TACACCCATCCACCATAGCCAAGCACCTTACACCTTCTTCCTCCACCTTCGCCTACGCCCATCCGCCATAGCCAACCACCTTGCACCTTCCTCCTGCACCTCCACCTACACCCATCCACGATAGCCAAGCACTTTGCACCTTCTTCCTCCACCTCCACCTACACCCATCCACCATAGCCAAGCGCCTTGCACCTTCTTCTTCCACCTTCACCTACACCCATCCACCATAGCCAACCACCTTGCACCTTCCTCGTCCACATCCGCCTACACCCATCCGCCATAGCCAACCACCTTGCACCTCCCTCCTCCACCTCCACCTACACCCGCCCGCCATAGCCAACCACCTTGCACCTTCTTCCTCCACCTCCACCTACACCCATCCACCATAGCCAACCACCTTGCACCTTCTTCCTCCACCTTCACCTACGCCCACCCGCCATAACCAAACGCCATGCACCTTCTTCCTCCACCTTCCAAACACCCATCCACCATAGCCAGCCACCTTGCACCTTCTCCCTCCACCTTCTCTGTCCACCACCCAAGGGTCGTAGGCATGGGAAGGGCTCCAAGGGGGCACGAGGGATCTTAGGTAGGTCGGTAGGATGGGTAGAGAAGTAGGATTGATTAGGATAAGGGAAACTTTACTCTCCCTCTCTCTCTCTCTCTCCCTCCCTCTCCCTCTTCCTCTCTTTCTCTCTCTCTCCTTCTCTCTCTCTCTCTCTTTCCCTCTCTCTCTCCCTCTCTACCTCCCTACTTCCTTCTTTTCCTATGCGCCTAACCTTTACACCTCTCTCCCTCCCTCTCCTTGGTACGTGACTAACTATCCCCCTCACTTGTTATATTGTCAGGGAACGAACGACAAAGAACTTGGTCCTCACTTGGTGGAAAGAGAGGGCAAGGGGAGGGCTGCCGGTCCCTTGTGCCACCGAGAAGGAACGGACCGTGACCCTTGTGGAAAGACTTGGAAAAGCGGAATCCTTTGAAAAGGCTAAAAGAGTGAAAGCTTGAGATAAGGTCAGTTTGACTCAACCATTTTCCCCGACTGCATGACTAAGGAAGAGGCATGGCTTGCTTGAGAGAAGGGGAAGAAAACCAAGAGGACCATGGGAAGAGAAAAAAACTTAGGCTTGTGGGAGGGGCGATGTGTTGACCCCAATGGGGATTGTACTTGGCTTTTGTCTTGTGTGGTCTTGCGCAGGTGAGTAGCCTAGGATGGTTTGATCGGGACTGTGTCCGCCGGATGCGGGCAGGGATGGGGAAAACGACAAGGGAAGGACATGGGCCTTGCGTAAACTATGGATGCCGGTGGGACTTGGTGATTGTGTGCTCGATATGGCTTGTGTGATGAATGGGTATCTTGATTCTCTGCGTGCATTGTGGAAGCATGAAAAGACCAAGGGCGGCAATGGATATGCGGGTAGGATGGCTGTCGAGCAAAAAAAATATAGGGGGCTAGGGGCATGAACGGCGTGACCGCACCCCGATTATGCCATAGAGGTTGCCGTGCTTAGTGAAAAGGTGTGTGGCCCAATGGATGACGCTTGGCCTACACACGAAAGAGGACGAATTCTTAACGAACTCCCTGAACTGCCTGTGTAGTGGAAGGAGCAATTGCCTGGTCACACTTAAGTGAATCAAGAAAACGCCACGAGTGATCAAAGAGTTACCATCTAACGCAAGAGCGGAGCTACATCCCCCAATGTAAAGCCCTCTCGCAAAAGGCCCATCCCCATCCATCTCATAGCACTAGGTGGGGGTGCCCCTGGAACGAACGACCTGCGCCCTGAGCATGAGCGAGGGCGGGTCGAGCCAAATGGGACCCGAAGTGGGTTCGACTTAGGCTCGAAAGTCCTTCAGGGTACGGCCCCTACAACGGAGCTTCCTCCTCTGTCGCCCCCGAACTGGCCATCATGGTGACCGTCCACGCTCCTAGCACGACGGCCGCCACGGGCCAGGCCCTCCCTCAGTCTACGGGCGCACCCTCCCAGATTCCGGTCACTACGGCCACGGGACCACAACCCGCTACCATGGTCTTAACTTTTCCGAGTGTCCAGATTCCGTTTGTTGGCCAGCCTTCCGCTCGAGTACCGCTCTGAGTTATGGTGGTACGAGTTCACATCGGCCCCGCAGGCTTACGAGGCCGCCAGGGACCATCAGCGGATGTGGGCCCGTCTTCACCCCGCATCCTCCTCCCAGCCTCAGCGTACTGGTTACGCCCCCTCCTCTCACGTCACTTCCCAACGTCGTTCCCCTTTCCGCGGTCGCCCCCGCCATTCCGCGCAGCAGGGCCGCCACTTCTCGTGCCGCTTCAGCGCGCTCGAGTATGGTGAGCAAGACGCTGTTGCCCCGATTTCGCCCGAGGGTGACCATAGCGACGACCTCGACCTCGGCGAGGCCGTCCACTACCACCTGGAGGACACTACTCTCCCAATGGCCGAGCGCCTCCAGCTCATCCTCTCTCCCGAGCAAGCAGTCGCCCCCGTCACGCTGGTGCGTCGCCCCCCGAGGTCCCTCGGCAGGACCTCCCTCAGGGCTTTGTCCCTCCTTGCGGTGTCCTTTCCGTTGAGGAGCGTGGGCTATTTTGGGTCGGCGTGGGTGTTTGCGATGCCGCCAGGACGGTCATACCTCCTCGCGGTGCCCTTACACTGCCACCCTCGATCGCCACTACGCTGACCTTTCCCGCCAGCATCGTGCTCAGTTCCCCCCTGGCGCCTCGCATCCCCGCGGCGCCTCCTAGCCACGGTGCAGTGTACACCTGCGCCCTCCTTAGTAGTCGGTTTCCCGACATCCCCGTCGCGATTTGCCCCTCTTGTTACTGGAGTTGAGGTATCGCAGGACCTGACAGAGTGTACTCAGCCCTCTGTCGCAGTACCGTCTGTGCCTCCGCAGACCACCGCTCCCCCTTCTACCCCGCCGCGACTACCGACGCGTCGAGCCATTCGCTCAGCCTGTTGCAGCGAGCAGCTTGCGAATCGCGAGGACGTTGTGTCCTGTCTTCTGGACTTGAGCATGCTCCAGACTCGTCAGGAGCGACTCACCCTCCATGTCGCTGCACTGCGTCACCTTCTCACCATCCTCTCTGACCCTGATTGCACCCTCCCGATCATTCCAGTACGACTGGGGACCTCCACGAGGGTGTACTCAACACTGTGGGACTCCAGTTCTCAGGGCGACTTCATTCACCCACGTGTGGTGAAAGAAGCCCGCTTACCCACGACAGGGTCTCCGACTCCCATCTCCGTCACCCTATGGGATGACAAGACCCAGCGCTTCTTATATCAAACGGTCACCGACCTCCCTTTCTTTCTCACTCTCGAGCCGACTAATCGTCCCCCGCCGTCTCGTCGCCACCGCTCCTCTGCACATTTCGATGTGATGGAGACGGGGTACGACTTCATTCTCGGCACTCCGTGGTCTCGTCGGTTCCGCAACACCGAGGCCGATTGGGCGACCAACACTCTCGTTCTCAAAACAAAGTGTGGACAAACGTATCGCGTACCTTTCATAGGTACCACTGCGACACCATGCCCCGATCCTCCTCCCCTGGAGCCTTTCGCGCCCACACCATCTCCTTCTATCACTGTCAACTCGCCTCGGCAGTTCGCCCACTTCATCCGACAGGACGACGTCACCTTCTTTATGGTGAACGTGACGGTCCTCTTACACTATGATCCACCGTGTCCCGACGCCGAGCTCATCCCTTTGGAGCCAGATCCTCCTTCTATCTCCATGGCTCTCATCTCTACTTCCCACCCTCCGCCGAGCTCATCCCTTTGGAGCCAGATCCTCCTTCTATCTCCATGGCTCCCATCTCTACTTCCCACCCTCCGCCGTCCGTCGAGTCCACCCCGTCGTCGCGCGCCGACGCTGACGCTGAGGAACTCGCACGCTATACGGCCGACTTGGAGCCCGCAGTTCGCGACCTCATTCGAGAGTACCACGACGTTTTCCCATCGTCGTTTTCGTACGCCGGTATCCCACCGATGCGCGACGTCGAGCACTCCATCCAGCTTGTGCCTGACTATCGTGTTCACTACCAGGCACCCTACTGACTCTCGATCCCCGAGGACACCGAACTCGAGCGTCAGCTTGAGGAGCTCCTGAGACTAGGTTTCATTAAACCCAACAACTCCCCGTGGGGTGCACCCGTCCTCTTTGCGCGCAAAGCGGATGGAACTCTCTGTCTCACCATCGACTATCGCGGTCTCAACCGCTACACGGTTAAGAACAACTACCCCATGCCTCGTTCTGATGAGTTGTTCGACCGCCTAGCAGGCAACCGCTTCTTTACGAAGATTGATCTTCGTAGCGGTTACCATCAGATCCGTGTCGACAGCGTTCCTATCGCGCTTCGACCACTACGAGTTTACAGTGATGCCATTCGGCCTCACCAACGCACCCGCTACCTTCAAAAGGGCGATGAATGACATCTTCAGGGACATCTTGGAGCAGTACGTTCTCGTCTACCTCGACGATATCCTGGTCTACAATCGTACCCTTGAGGAGCACCTCAGACACCTCCGCGACGTCCTTGACCGCTTGCGCAGATATGACTTTTACGCCAAGCTGAGCAAGTGCCGCTTTGCCCAGCACAAAGTGGATTTCCTAGGACACTACGCGTCTGGCCAGGGTCTCCACATGGACGACGCGAATATCACTACTATTGCGGAGTGGCCCGTCCCCACATCTGCCAAGCAGCTTCGCAGCTTCCTAGGCCTTACCAGCTACTATAGTACTTTCATCCAGGGATACGCTAGGTATTCCTACGTCCACCCTCCTCCGGAAGAACCCGCCCTGGGCTTGGACACCCCTCCACGAGGACGCCTTCCGCGCCCTCAAGAAGGCGGTGACATGCGCACCGGTTCTTCACCTACCCGATTTTGATCACCCTTTTATCCTTACCACCGATGCGTCAGACTTTGCCGTAGGAGCAAATGCTTTCTCATATTTTCCCCTCCTCTCCTGATTCCTCTCATCCTCGTATCCCTCGCTTCCCACCCCCTACCCCTACCACTGCATCCTCGTCCAGCTACTGACGAGCCTTCAATTGACTATTCTCCTACCATCGCCGAGGACGGCACTGTCGAGTCTCGCTCAGGTGATTATCCGATAGCCTTCTACTCCCGTCATCTCCTGCCCGCCGAGATAAACTACACTGCTGATGAACGTGAGGTTCTCGCAGTAGTTTATACCGCTCGACACTCACGTCACTACCTGCACGGGGCACCATTCACGGTGCGCACGGACAACTTCGTTGTCCAGGATTTTCTGACAAAACCGAAGCTCACTCCTCGACACGCTCGCTGGTGGCGCGACCTATCCGAGTTTAGTTTCACCACTGAGCACATCAAGGGTGAGACTAATTGGGTCGCAGATGGCTTATCCCGGCGCCCTGACCACGACCAAGCGCAGATCCAGCTCTCTTCCATCTCGGTCACCACTGTCCACCACTCGGTGATCGACGAGTTTCGCACTCAGTACCGCCACTGCTTGTGTAACCGTTTGAACGCCATGAACGCGCGTTTGCGTTCAAATGTGCATTTGAACGCGGATTTAAATTCGCATTCAAAATTGAACGGCGTTCAATTATTATTATTATTATTATTATTATTATTTCAAACATTTCGATGCCTAAAAATAACTTTTTTTTCCTGATTTTTTTTTATGAGTTCTGTATGATGTGAGGTACATGCCTCTCAATTTTGGATTCATTTTGCTGAGGCAAAAAAAAATAAAAAATCGCCAAAGATGGCGGTGTCAAATCGTGTTCGCTCACTAATTTCAATTATTTTTTTACTTTTTAGAAGTTTTTTCTATTTTCTGTTTTCTATTTTGTTTTTCCAATTTGGTAACGAATTTAGATGTGATGCTCAGGCAAATGTTGTTTATTTTTTTTTTCTTCATAACATATTTTATTTTTGGATTTTTTTTTTTTTTTTTTTTTTTTTTTTTTTTTTTTTTTTGTTTTTTTTTTTTTTTTTTTTTTTGCTTGGCTGCTTTTTTAAATAGGCTATTTTTTTTTTTTTTTTTTTTTTTTTTCCCCCCCCACGCAGAATTGAACTCCGCGTTCGGTCCCGTTCATTGAACGCGCGTGCATTCCGTTCAGTTTCTGAACGGAAAACCCGCGTTCAATGAATGCGCGGTTTCACAGGCCACTGCCCCGACTATCGCGACATCCACGCGAACCTTCGGAGTGGCAAGACCGTCCTGAACTACTCTCGCGGGGACAACGGTCTCGTGTACTGGCACGGTTCACAGGGCACCAGAGAGCCACGTATTTGCGTTCCCTCCACTGGACAGCTACGTGTCTGGGCAGTGGCAGAGTTCCATGACCAGGCAGTCGCCGGTCATATGAGCTTCCACAAGACGTTGGCTCGTGTGAGCTGCCTGTACGTCTTGCCGAAGCGCAAGGACTTTGTGAAGGACTACGCCGCAGAGTGTCCCACCTGTCAGGAGGTGAACAGTGTGAACCACCTGCCTTATGGTTTGCTCCAGCCTCTTCCTATCCCTGAGGGTCGTTGGCAGTCTATCTCGATGGACTTTATCGGTCCTCTTCGTCCTCCGAAGCCCCGCGGTCATGATGCTATCCTGGTCGTCGTCGACCACCTTCCAAAGCGTGCACGCTTTGTTCGGTGCCGCTATGCCATCAATGCACGTGAGGTCACCGACATCGTGTTTGACCGAGTCGTGCGTGACCACAGCTTACCTCTGAGCATCATATCCGACCGTGACCCGCGCTTTGCCAGCCGATTCTGGCGACGGTTCCACGAGGCATACGGCACCCAACTTCGCTTCTCCTCGTCTTACCATTCCCAGACTGATGGTCAGACCGAGATCACGAACAGAACTCTCAGAGACATCCTCCGAAAGATTTTTCGTGACGACCAGCAGTGGGATCTCCATCTTGCCCACGCGGAGATAGCTTACAACCACGCCGTCTCGCTAGCCACGGGGATGTCGCCTTACTATTGCGACCTCGGCTATCACCCTCGTGTTCCCGCAGACTTCCTTCGACCGTCACAGATGCACCCCGACACGAGTTGTCCCGTGCTGGATGATTGGGTTGCACACATGACGTCGATCATGAAGACCGCGCATGAGCACATAGTCGCCTCCCAGACTCGCATAGCGGCACGTGCGAACCGATCACGGATGGATCATCCATTCAAAGTCGGTGATGATGTGCTTATCGACGCTCGCCACTTACAGCTCGAAGCGGACACGCTTTGCAAGTTTCGGCGTCGCTTCTTTGGCCCATGCCACATCCTCCAGGCCGTTAGTTTTGATATGGCATCTAGCCCGGTCAGCTTCCGTGTAAAGTTGCCCGACTACCTACGCCAGGCTCGTGTGCACGATGTCTACCACATCTCGTTACTACGTCCCTACCGCAGACCGTCTGAGCGTTTCGCTGGACGACCATGCGAGCGCCCTCCACCCATCATGGTGGACGGCCACGAGGAGTTCCTCTTTTCAGACATCATTGGTCGTCGAGTCATCGACGACAACCCTCCCCATGTCGAGTATCTCGTACGTTGGAAGGGTTACCCTGATGAGGAGGCTACCTGGGAGCCCCTCAAGCACTTGCAGCACGCTCTCATGTTGGTGCGTGCCTATGACCGTGCTCGTCGTGCAGGGTCGACTGCTCCCCCTCAGCCCACTGACCCTCCTCCTTCTCCCTCGGCTGAGGAGACCGCTGAAGTTAAGCCTGCCCCTTCTGAGGCAGACCTTCAGCAGCAGCCGGATGCTTCTCAGCGTCCACAGCGCACTCGTCGTCGTCCTGCTCGATACGACGATTGACTCTGACTTATCTTCCCACGACCTTGACTTCTCAGTACTCCATCCACTCCAGTTTTGCCACTTCAGCTCGTCGACGTTGCGACTCTTCCTCGACGACATTCCGGACTTCTCATCATGGACGTCATCGACAACTTCATGGACTTCGTCACGATCAGCTCTGCCTACTTCAGACGTCGTCACTCTCTTACCACCTTACCCTGTACAGTACCCTGGTTGTGTCGCATGATGGTCTCCCTTCGCCGGGTTCTCTGAGTTGGGCTCTCCCTTGGTATACGCATAGGCATCGGGACCGTAGCGTTGCCCTGGCTTCCCAGCTTGCGGATCTAGCTCTGACTTCCCTCACTTTAGGAGTCATTTGCATGATTCCCTTGCCCATCACCTTTCTACCCTCTGTCGGCCCTCACGCCCTAGTTAGGCAGCCGCGCATGCTTCATCTAGGTGCGCCCAGTATACCAGGCTCCCTTGTTCCCTTGCATGGTCGACCCTCCATAGCGGTCCCCCCTTTAGTCGAGCATTACCCGCCCTGATGGTCTACCTGTTAGGGTCATTGGTTTTGTCCGCTCCCAGTTCTCTACCCTTATTGAGCCTAATGACATGTGTTCCCCCTGTTACTATGTGTGGATGCCCTTAGGACTTTTCGACCCCTAGGCTGCATTCGCCACCCTCAGAGACCATCCCACCCTTTGGTTTGCGACACACTTCTCCTGTGACATATGGTTGACTTGTTGTTGCTTGTTGCTCTCAGACTGAGGCTACTGCCTCTGACATTTCTAGGATTTAGTTGTTTTGCTTTTGCTGTTCTTAGGACTTATACACTAGTCAGCTTTTTCCAGACTGAGGCTACTGCCTCCAACATTCTAGTGTTGTCATTACTTTCTGCTTTCCTAGGACATGTATGCTAGTTAGTTGCTTCTGCTTTCCTATGACATGTATGCTAGTTAGTTGCTTCTGCTTTCACTTAGGCTGTTAGCTGTGACATTGCTGTTTCGTGACATTTTCTATCCTAGGTTGCATCGCATGGACTCAACATGGAGCTTGTTCCGCATCCTAGACTACTCTGGTTTTCTTTTTTCTTTGGTAGAGTTCCGCTTCTTGGCGGAAGCGTGCTTGTATCTAGGCGATCCATCTTAGGCTGAGGATCGTGTAGCGGACCTCTGGTTGGCCTATAGGACCAGCCCCTTGGCCTGTTCTCACAGGCCTGTATTCTATTTGGGGCAGTCCAGTCCAGGCCGGTACCTCTATCGATACCAGCCAGTCCAGTCGAGTCCCGTCAGTCCGCTGGGGTATACCCCAATTGTTGTCTGTTTTCTCTCTCATTTCTGCATTCGCACAGTTTGGAGTACGTGCGTTGGTGTCTGGCGTGGGAGTTGCGCTGTGCCATCTCGCTCCCCCTTCTTCCTCCATCTCCATCTCTATCTCTGGCGGAGCACCACACCCGGTGGGTCTGCCACAAGAAGTGTCCAGGAAGATATGATTCCCCCTTTTCTTTCCATCGCCCAAATTTGCTGATCACCAAAACACGCACAGCAAGACAGCTGTGCAAACTTCCTTCCAAAGAATCCCCAAAATATACCTACTCTAGTTTTTTCGATTTTTTCGGCCATGTATCTGCTAATGTGAGGATTGAGCCCTCAAGAAGGGGCCTTGCCATGATGTACATGTTCTGGGCCAAGGCCCCAGCAAGCCTCGTGCCCGCCCAAAGTGAAGGCGGGCCAGCAAATCAACAAGAGCCCTTTGTGCAAACATTTCAGGAAGTGGGGTCCATACAATTGCAGCACGCCAGTTGGTTGGAGTGCACCGAGTATCTGAGCTCTGCAAATGCAGCAACCCAGGGCCCCAGAGTTGGTTAGGTCCTGGGCACATAAACGTGAGGCCGACAATGCACGCTCGATATAGAGGCCGAAAATGCCAATGGGAAACCGGTCCACTATCTGAATCTGGCTGCAGGCCTTGATAAAAGAGGCGCAACTGCATCTCCTGGGCCCCAACCGCATCGGGCCTGGGTACAGGTACTGGGGCCTAGGCACAGGCTCAAGGGAGGCCGCCCACACGCAACACTGGCATATAGGCAAGGAGGGCGAGTGGGCAGGGGGCTGGGCCATTGCGGGCAATGCCAGCACGCTGCGCGTTTGCGAAGTGCTGGGCTGCGCTAGGCTGAGGTAGAGGCAGGCTAGCGCTAAGCGGTAGAGCGCTGCCTGGGTGCAGGGCGTTGGCGGCCATAGCCGGGCTGCCTGTGGGCGCAAAGGAGGAAGGGCGAAGGTGGTTCTTCAGAGGTGAAGGGCGCTGTGTGGGATAACAAGGGAGAGTGAGGGTGAAGAGAGAGACGTACCTGGTGGAGATGGGAGGTCGGCATTGGTGTTGACATCATCACTCGCTGGTCGTCAAGTTGTCTGGTTGCTTTCATGCTGTAGTTGTAGCGATAGGCTGTAGAGTAGGTAGGGCACCTAGCGCCATTCAAGAGACAGAGCTACATTGGGTTATGCTGTTGGTGTTGCCCGATTGGGCTTGGACATTGACTCACGATTCTTCTGTATCGTTCTCAAATGGATGGTTACTCGGTTCCATTGTGCTATCTGCTCTTGCTTTGACTACTTGGACTTCAGTGTGATTTTGCATTCTCGATTTCTGTGCTTCATCCACATTCATGTTCCTCGGATTTTGGTATCAGAGCTGGTTCGATTCGCCACTTACCTTGGTGCGCTGGCATTATACAGACTTGGTGCGTTGATGATGCTTCTTCGCAGTTGGTTCTTGTGACGTCAGGCCAACGTTAGGCGCACGACCTAGGTAGAGAGGTGTGCGCCGGAAGGCTATATGACATTGGGTGTCGTGGTTACAGCGGAATGTATGATTGGTGATGAGAGCATGCTGATGTGGCATTAAGCTGAGGTGGCACTGCATTGCGTTGTGAGTGGTTCCGAGGCTACGACCGGTCATCAAATGCACACTCAGCTCAATTGGTGAGAAATTTGTGGTTGGGGGCAGCTATCTCCAGGTACGTTGTTCCCTTACCTTATCTACTCTTTCAATCTCTTCTTACCGCGAGGAAGTGAGTCCAACTTGAGAGTCCTCTCTTTTGGTGAGGTGTCGTGTGCGTGCTACCTTGAGAGACGACAATCTTCTTGGAAGCATCTGAAAGGAGAAAGGGTGGTGCCTCTGAAGGGCCCTGGTCAAAGCACTGGGTCACGGCTTCATGCCAACCGAATGGGAGTAGGTCACGCATGCGATGGCTGCTCGTCCATTTTGGCACTTTGCTGCGCTGTAGAAGTCGTGCCGGGTGTGCCAGCCCATAAGAGACGCTGTCTAGACCGTCTATAAATACTTCTGGTGGGGAAACTCGGTGTTGATACTGGCTGTGATCGTCGTCCTGTCTGCGATGTTAAATAATTTCTGCGGAGATAGGGGCTCTCCTTAAATTCCTCCTGATCAGCCAGATCACACCGGGTAGTAAGGCTCGTTCCGTACGAGGGTAAATAAGAGTGGATGGGCTGGCTTGCTCGGCAATGACTTGGGCACAGGGGTGGGCCGACATTGCACACGAAGACACCGCTGCTCAATGATGCTTACCGGTAGGTTGGATTGAGGGGAGGGTAGGTTCTAATTGGTGCTCAACTGGAAAACACAACCATACCCACTGTTCATACATCTGCAACATTGTTTTGTTTTATATTTAACACCTCACAGACACATTAGAGGAGGACTGTTGTATACTACCATAGCCAGTTCTATCTAATGCTGCTGTAAGTGAACTAATTAATATAGAACTAAAACTATTTTGACAGTCTTTTGAGAATGTTGTAGACTGCCACTTGATCGTTCAAGTAGGGGACCTGCCGAACACAATTATTTTTAGAAAATTAGGTGTGCCGGTCAGACACATGCTGTGGTAGGACTTTACTAGGGGGTTCTAGTGCAGACAGTGTTTGTCTAACTGATGAGTGGGTCAGACACCGATGAGGGTAGAGTTGACAATAGGAGACTAACACGTTCGAGGGCACTTAGGGTCCCACAAGTGTTCCGGACCCTACAACCGGGAGACGAAGCACGACTTCGTGCCGAACGTAGAGCCCGTGCTCTTGCAGCAGCGTTGGCAGCAGCAAACGAAGCAGCTAGAGAGCAGGCAGCAGCAGCCAGAGCAGCAGCAATGGCTAATGGCGCAGGCTCTGCTGCGTCCTCGTCTGGGACCCAGTTGGGAATGCCCCTTGGGCCCACGGGTACTTCCGGTTCAATGAGTTATGGTCAGTCTACAAGTCAAATGGCGGGCTCGCAGTTAAGCCCGTTGACCCCACGCGGCAGGGAGCTCTTAGAGCTCCAACAGGTCGAAAGGATCCGCGAGCGGTTAGAAAGGGAACTGAAGCAAGCAACCGATAGAGAAAGAGAAATTAAAAATAGGACAGCCAGGCTTGATACGTTAGAGGCAGACAAAGCTGCACTAGAGGGTTAGCCTTGACTGACCAAATGAAAATACTGAAGAACAATATGTTGTCGTTGCATGCGCATGTGGACAGCAGACTGGACTTTATGCAAAACTCTCTAGACCAGATCTTGGACCTTTTGCAAAGGCCAGGATTTAGGCCAGCAGTACAATCGTCGTTGCCGTTAACGGCGATGTCAGGCCCCTTTCCGGTACAAGCTGGCACACAGTCAAGTGGTACGTCTGCAGCAGTCTCACAGATTGTTGCTTCTTCTTCGTCTGGGTTAGCGGTGGTAGCTACACCACCGCAACAACCTGTTCCTCAATAGGGACAGCAACAAGGTCAATGATACCCAAAGACCCCTATGAAACCGCCCCTTGCCTTCTCAGGCGAGAAGAAGGACGAGGAACTCAACACATGGTTGAGAACGGTTCCAATATGGGCAAAGGCGAAGAGGACTTTGCAGGAGGAGGAGGTGATTACTGTTGCATCTTACCTTGAGGGTAAGGCAGCCAAATGGCTGGATGGTTTAGTTTCAAAGGCCGGATACGGACGACGCATGGCGGACTGGGCTAAGACCATTACGTTAGACCAGTTCTTAGAAATGGTGGAAGCTCGTTGGCACAATCCACAACAGGCACAAATTGCCACTAATGCGATAAACAGACTAGACCAAAGAAAGTTCAAGTCAGTCAGGGAGCTTACGACTACCGTAGAGAGCCTTATCGTTGTTCCAGGCATAAACTACGATGACCAATTCTTATTGACCACGTTTGTGAGATGTCTCCCAGAGAATCTTAGAAATTTGCTGGCCAGCGAGGGCCGCCTTGAGTATCACTCATTTGAGACCTTGTCTAGAAAAACCTTAGATTTAGAGGCCACTCTAGGAAGTGCTCAACCTTCTTCAGTTGACGCGAGGAAGAAGAGGAGTCCACAGGAATGGAAGAAGAAGGGGAGCAAATTGATGATGGTTGAGTCCGATGGGACTCAAACGGAGATCGACGAGCTCACAGACCTGTTGGACTATTCAGAGTACGACGGCGAGGAGATCGCTGAGGGTAGCACCCTCGCCGCAGTAGTTAAGACTAAGGCTGGTGGCCGAGGGAAGGGCCATCAAAAGAGTCAAGGGCAGGCCGCCTCCAATCAGACCAAAGTTGCTGGTTGGGTTAAGGCAGGTCTTGATCAGGAAGTGTGGCGGGACCGATGAGTGCGTGGTGCTTGCATCAACTGTGGTGAATACGGACACACCCAGTACAAGTGCAAGAACGCAAAGGTAACGCAGAAGATACCTCCTAAGATGGGGGCATCTTCTTACCAGGCTTCTAGCTCGGGAAACACGTGAGGCTGGTGGAAGTTTTAGCTGCTTTTACTCATGGTGAAGTGGGCCAGATACCCTCCCCACTTCATGAGATGGCCATAGCTAATGACTCTTTAGTCACCCTGCAGACTCATCCAGACCAAACTATGCTCTGTACGTTGGATGTGTCTGAAGCCTTAGAAGATTTGGAAAGTGAGTGGTCAAGCAAGGACCCTCGCGAATCTTG
>BFEA01000336.1:1544942-1556166 GCA_003427395.1 Chara braunii
TAGGTGTTTGGACTGGCTCGGTCGGTAGGTGCTTGGACTGGCTCGATCGGTAGGTGCTTGGACTGGCTCGGTCGGTGGGTCCTTGGACTGGCTAAGTCTGTAGGTGTTTGGACTGGCTCGGTCGGTAGGTGCTTGGACTGGCTCAGTCGGTAGGTGCTCCGACAGGCTCGGTCGGTAGGTCCTTGGACAGGCTCGGTCGGTAAGTGCTTGGACTGGCTCGGTCGGTATAGGTGCTTGGCATGGCTCGGTCAGTAGGTGCTTGGACTGGCTTGGTCCGTATAGGTGCTTGGAGTGGTTCGGTCGGTAGGTGGTTGGAGTGGCTTGGTCGGTATAGGTGCTCCGACAGGCTCGGTCAGTAGGTCCTTGGACTGGCTCGGTCGGTAAGTGCTTGGACTGGCTCAGTCGGTATAGGTGCTTGGCATGGCTCGGTCGGTAGGTGCTTCGACTGGCTTGGTCCGTATAGGTGCTTGGAGTGGTTCAGTCCGTAGGTGGTTGGAGTGGCTTGGTCGGTATAGGTGCTTGGGGTTGCTGGGTCGGTAGGTGCTTGGAGTGGCTGGGTCAGTAGGTGCTTGGAGTGGCTGGGTTGGCATTTATTTAGCAGTTTGAACGTTTTTTTGTTTTCTCGATTTAAGCATTTTTGTTTTTTTTTAAAAGCATTTTTCGTGGAAAGATCAAGACCAAACCTGCAGACCCTTAAATTTTCAGCGGATTTGAGTCATTTTTCTGAGCGCTAAAAATCGCGGAAGTTGGGGTACTTTCTCCGTTGGCCCACACGTCGTAGGGGGGTAAAAAACGAAAACACAACGAATCGGCGCGGCATATATTTCACGGTTTTTTTTTTTTTTTTTTTTTCCTAATATTTTTTTCTAGAAAGAGCAGAATCTAATCTACAGGGTCTTAAAATTTCAGATCTTTTGATTTATTACTCTGAGCATGAAAAATCGCCATAGTTGGCGCTTGAAAATTGCAGGACTGGACCCGCCTGCCACACTGTGCAACGTTAGGGTTCGGACATATAGGCACATCCTGGCGTGCCAGCAGCCTGACGTCGGATACACTTCAAAAGAAAGAAGTCCCCAAAAGCAGACAGGGACTCAATCCACTTGAATGGTTATCTCATTGGGCAATTGAGTATTTCAAAATTTGTGTGTGCGTTCAAACCCTGACCAGACCACAACCACTGTGAGGAAGCTTCAAACACTAATACTAACATATATGTATTAGTGTGTGTATGTGTGTGTGTGTGTGTGTGTGTGTGTGTGTGTGTGTGTGTGTGTGGATGCGTGCATGTCTGTGTGCGTGCGTGCGTGTCTGTGAGTGTGCGTGGCGTGGCCGGGCGGACGGGTGTGTGCTTGTGTGTGGGTGGGCAGGCGGGCCCTCCGACTTTTTTTTTTCCCCGTTTTCCCACCCGAAATAATTAGACAAACAAAAAAAAGAAAGAAAAGAAGGAAGAAAAAAGAAAACAGAAAGAATTAAAAAAAAGGGTGGCCCGGGGGCGGGCGCTTCCAGATCTTCCCTCGCATCAACGCCCACCCCCGTTGGGCATCGTGTGCTCGCTCTCTCGTTTTATGGCGCGCTGTGAACAATTCGGTACACGCGCCGCTCTGCACGCCCCCCCTCCCTCGATCGCCTTCATCCGTCGGCCCCCATCAAAACTTCAACCCGATTCCGGCGCGCAGCGGAACACCGCCCTCCCCCCACGGCCAATTCTGCTTAAGGGTTAGGATTATTATTATCATTATTATTATTCATTTGCAGTTTGAAAATTTGAATTTTTTTATTATTACTTATTTCGAATTTCGGGGAATAGGGAGACCTACTGAACTTGCAAAATCGAGTTTTTTTTAATTATTAATTCCTCGAATTTTTTTTTTGCAAAGTTCAAACTTTTCTCTTTTTGTTTAGTGGCTCCTTATCTAGGCGATCAATCCCACCCACCCGCACCTATGTTGTTGCACCCTTCTTCCCTTCTCATCGGTCTCAGGGTACTCCCTACTTCGGCATTGGTGAGTTGCCACATCAGCAGGTCAGTTTCGCAGGTCACGTCAGCAGGCGACGTCAACAGTGACACGTCTGCAACACGTCAACTGACAGTCGTGCCACGTCAGTAACCCTACAGCGCTACGACAGTAGCAGAGAGTGTCACACTTGTAGTCCCCTAGCTCGGTCTATGCTCACGTGCTCTCAAACAACTGTCATGGACCAGAAGCCAGGGGAAACAGCCGAGGCCTATCAGGCCCGGATGCTGGTTTTGGTTACCGAAGCTAAGCAATGGTCGGATGCTGGTTTTGGTTACCGAAGCTAAGCAATGGTCGGATGCGGTAGTAGTCACAGAGAAGAAGAAGGCAGAGGATGCAGAGAAAGCACGTCTATTGGTGGTGGAACAACAACGCCATGACGACAAGGCAGCAGCAAAGGTTGCCGACGAAGAACGCAGCATGCGACGCGAAAAGGTATTTGGGGAGGAGAGAGCCTTACTCACCATGGCAATAGAAAGGCGGACCGAGGCCGAAGGTGGCGAACTTAACGACAACAGACTCAGGATCTCGCTATTGCTTTCCCACCTCACGGACCTCCTGGCAACATGCATTGCACAACTGGAGGACATCCATAGCCTCGACAATGAGGTCAAGCGAGTCAACAGCCGCCTAACGTAGCTGGGGCAACGACCCGTCGCCGCCCCCGTCGCCAGCTCCTCCAACACCGCAGATCGCCTGGAGCCTTGGAGATCAACGTCAGAACGCTCACGGACAGTGCACGGGCACAACAAGCGGCCACTCAACAACTTGAGCACCAGATATGTGTTGTCGCCGTTCGCCCGAGCACGTCTCCACGCAAGACAATTCTGAAGTCGGTGGACAAGAGATCTTTTGCGACTCTACGAAGACGTACCCAATTGGTTGTGCTAGTTCGAGCTTAAGTTAGAGCTCCAACACACCAGCGAAGACAAGAAACACGTGTATTTGTACTCCCAGTCGGGGGGCGCGTGCCAAGCTTGGCTGGACAATCTCTTGTCCACGCATGAGGTGGTGGCTTCCGAGCTACATGCCAAGATTAGTTGGGCCGATCTGAAGGCGGCGTGGCATAAGCAGTTCCAAATAGAGTCACTGGAACTTCAAGCAATGGACAAGTTGATCAAGTTCTACCAGAGCATGTTGCTGAGTGGGGATTGGATTTCCGAGTTCCAACGCTTGGCATCCACGCCGAGTGTACCGATGGGCTCTCAGGCCGTCAAACACTACTTCATCTCGAGGTCGTGTCCGACATTGTCCAACGCGTTGACTCAAGTCGCAAACACTCTCACTACAATTGCGGAGCTCTTCGACCAGGCCGCGCAGATCATCGTCACGAACACGGAGGCTAAGAACCTCAACAGTTCGTTTGCGGCAGGCCCGAGCAGAGAACAACATCAGCCAAAAGTGGTTGTGGTCAAGGTGACAACGCGGATTGACCCTTCAAGCGAGGCTGCATCTCCCAATGAGGAGGACAGACTCGCAGCCGCCCGGGATGGTGGCCGCCCCAGCAAAGCCGGCGGACGCGACAAATCGAAGACCAACACCACGTCAAACCCTGGGCCAGATGCAGCAGCTCAAGACCCATGGACCCACTATGGTCTCTCGGAGAACGTATACAAGATACGCACGAGATTCCGGTACTGTTTGTGGTGCACTAGTGATCTCCAAGACACAGTGGGTTGTCCTTTGAAAGGTAAGGGCAAACAGTTGGGAAAGTGAGCACCGCTGAGAGTGTATCGACAACACTCTCTACGCCTTCGGAACCGGTTGAACCGCGTGTGACCACCCTTCGTTCCCAGTCACATGGGGAAGTCAATTGTCCTCCCATCTTATATTCTTTTGAGGACTATGCTGCCTGACTCGTTCCTACACTGGGTACTCATGCTCAAGGACAAGACGTGTGCAGTATCTTCTCTGTCCGACATCGGCGACTTATCGTCTTCAAGTGGTTTTTCACAGGATTCGGCGCGCGAGTTCAACATAGAGGTACTGAACCCGCTCACGTCCGAGGATTTCGCATGGCTTCCTCTCCCGACCATGGGCCGCTTGCCGGGACCGCAATGCGCAGCTCTATGCGCTCATCTTCGCATGTACTCATCCTTCTATGCACCACCAACTTCGCTGACGGATGACAAAGCTGCGGTGGGGGACATCCTTGTGTATGTTACCAAGATGGCCCGCGAGTTTCGCACGCAGCGGTACGACAACAATAACGCACCGCTCCTCTATGTCCACATCCAAGTTGGGCAAGCGTCTTGCAGCGCTTTGCTGGATAGTGGCGCGACTCGCAATTTCATGAGCCAAACCTTTATGCAAAGAGCTGGCCTTGGCGCACAAGTTCGGAGAAAGGCAAACCCGACGGTGATTAACTTGGCAGATGGAAGAACGCAACAACTCATCGACCGCTACATCGAGGCCGTCCCGGTATATTTTGCACCTCATGCGGACCGACCGATCTCTCACGAGACCATTCTTGAGGCCGGCGCTGCACCGCCGAAAGGTTGCATCTATCACATGAGCGAGGAGGAGCTCACGGTCCTCCGTGCACAACTCGACGACTTGTTGGACAAGGGTTGAATCCGCCCTAGTAGCTCACCATATAAAGCGCCGGTTCGCTTCGTATGAAAAAAGAACACGGCGGGTTCTTCCAGAGCAGGAAGGAGGTAAGGACGTAGGAATACATAGCGTATCCCCAGATGAAATTACTATAGTAACTAATGAGGCCTAGGAAACTTCGAAGCTGCTTGATAGATGTGGGTTAAATAGCTCATCAGCACGAGGCACGAGATAGTTGTTCTTAACTATGTAATGGTTAAGGCCGCGGCAGTCATTGCAGAGGTGAAGAGTTTCGTCCGCTTTGCGAGCAAAGAGGACAGGTGCACCCCAATGGGAGTTACTCGGTTTAATGAAACCAAGTCTAAGGAGCTCCTCAAGTTGACACTTGAGTTCCATCGCCTCTGGAATCGAGAGTCAGTAGGGTGCCTGATGGTAGGCACGATAGTCAGGCACGAGCTGGATTGAATGCTCAACACCGCGCATCGGAGGGATCCCGCTGTATGAGAAATACGCGGGGAAAACGCCGCGGTACTTTCGAATCAGATCGCGAATGGTGGGCTCTAAGTTGGTCGTGAACCACGTGAGTTTCTCAACGTCTGCGCCAACACGAGACGTATAGCTGGACTCGGCAGTGGACGGCGTCGGGACCTGGGATGTCGAGGGGGTATCCATAGGTTGGAGGGTGGATATAGAGATGGGATCCATCACGATGGAGGAAGGGTCAGGGGGATCGAGCTTTAATGAGATGAGTTCAACCTCGGGACAAAGTGGATCATAGCGAAGAAGATCCATGACATTCACTGAGTAAACGTGGCGTCCTCCTGTCGTATGAAGTGAGCAAACTGGTGAGGATAAGTGAAGGTGATGTCTGGGTGGGACCCAGAGGAATGAGGGTCCTGGGAGGTAGGTCGGGAGGGGTGTCGCCCGTGGTTCCAATGAAGGGGACTCGATGAGTCTGACCACACTTCGTTTTGAGAACAATTGTCTCGGTCGCCCATTCGGCCTTCGTGCCACGGAACTGGCGAGACCAGGGACTGCGAAGGGTAAAGTCGTACCTAGTCTCCAACACGTCGAAGTATGTGGAGGAATGGTAGCGTTGAGGCACCTGAGTACTATCCGATGGCTAAAGGGTGAGGGAATAGTGGAGGTCGGGGACCGTCTGATCGAAGAAGTGTCGCGTTTTGTTATCTCCAAGGGTAACGAAGACAGGAGAGCGAGACCTCGAGGTAGCTAGACGAGCTTCCTTAACCATGTGAGGGTGAACGAAATCTCTCTGCGAGCCGAAGTCTTATAAAGTGTTGTACACTCGCATAGATGTCCCCAAGCAGATAGGAATGATGGGGAGGGTGCGATCGAAGTCAGAGAGCAGAGCGAAAAGACGGCGCAGGACGTTTACGTGTCTCGTGAGTCGCTCCTGGCAAGCCTGAAGAATTCTCAAATTAGGAAGAGATAACACAATGTTATCGCGATTCGCCAACTTAGAGCTACAACGAGCTCTGCGAATGGCGCGAAGCGTCGAAAGTCTTGGGGGGAAAGGACTAGATGCGGCGGTCTGCGGGAGGCAGACGGTACCTCGACAGACGGCGAGGCAGAGGAAACTAAGATCGGAGTTGATGAGAAATGTCAGCATAGTGTCGATCAAGGGCGGCATGGTATGGACACTGTGAGGAGGTGTGTCCATCTTGGTGGCAACAAAGGACCGCGACGGGCATCGAGGGCGGCGCGCTCCTTAGGGGATAGAGCTCCGCGAGGAGGGACAAAATCATGCGGCAGGTCTGAGGGACTGTGAATGTGCGGGCGCCAGCCTGTGCAACCCGACTGCTCGAACGACCCATGTCGGACATGACCATCTGCAAGCGCTCGACCACCGGGACAGTGTTGTCATGCAAGTGGTACTGGATGACATTGTCGGGAGTGGTGGGTCCCGAAAAACTTCCCATCACTCGAGAGACTGAATATAGACAAATTGTGTACGACAGAGAAATCTGGAGTAAGGAGGAAAGAGAGAGAAAAGATAAAGGATTAGGCCGCAGGAGGGAGTGATGCCCTGGGGTGAGAACCGCAGGAGGAAAGAACCAGCGATGGCAAGCAAGTGAGCGCAAGATCAGGGGGCGCATAGAACATAGCATGAGGCCAGGAGGGCTGTTGGAATTCAACAAGACTAAGGCCAAGGGGCCCTTGAACCAGCAAACGCGGCACGACAGTGACAAGAGAATGAAGGAGTCAAGAGATAGACGGCCCCGAAGGCCGTGGGAAGCTAGAGAATAAGGGCCCAACATGGGGGCCACCTACGGGAGCCTTGGGGTGGAGGCCCAACGACCAAAGGAACCGGCGCTCGCAAGGCGCAAGAAAGACAAGGGAGAGGGGTCACCGAGGAGCGGCAAAATGCCCAAGGAACGTGGGACACCTTGGGGAAAGGCACCCGAGGCCACGTGAAACTAAGTAAAAATAATGGCATCCGGGACAAAATGTGTCGAGGACCGCCGGCGGGACTAGGTGTCGGGAACCACCGGAGGGACTAAGTGTTGGGGACCACCGGCGGGACTAAGTGTCGAGGACCACCGACGGGACGAATGGCGGGGATATGTGAAAGCCTCAAGAGGAAATACCGCATGAGGGAAAAATAATAAAGACAAGGTGCACCGTCAAGATCGAGATCTTGACGACCAAAAATATTAGCACCGCTAGTGCAAGCACTAGCAGTGGCAAGCGGGAAGGCCAAAAGGAAAAGAAAAAAGCAAAAAAACATGGAGTGGGAGGCATGGGAGCAATCCGAAAAATCTCGGATCAGCCTCCCTCAAGGAAATGGAGTCAAAAGAGACCCCATAAGAGAAATCGGCCTTCGGGAGAAAATCGGAGCAAGAGAGGCCACTGCGGGAGGAAAATAGAGGGAAAAGGAAGCTCTCATGAGCATGGGAAGGCAACTATTGCAGTCCGAGATATAACGGACTGCACCTTGGGCATAGGAAGGGCCAAAACTAAGACGAAGGGGCTAGAAACGGGCCTTAACGGCCACTTGACATTTGGCATGCTAGGAAAAAGAAAGAAAAGAAAAGAAAATGTGGGAGAATGAGAAAAAAAAAGTGAGAGGGAGTGAGTGAGTTGGCCGTCAGTAGGGACTGCCACAAGTAGGGACTGGCAGGTCCATACTATCCACGAAAGGAGGAAAAGAAAAGAAGAGAAAAGAGAAAAGAAAAGAAAAGAGAAAAAAACCTTAACAGTAAAAAACGGTCACTTGGGGAGATACATCCGTGACCAGATTCATTCTGGAATATGACGGTTGCAATGGACTTTGATTTTCTTTGATTTTTGCAGAGAAAATCAAAGAAAATCAAAGCCTCATGCAACCGAAAAATAATGGATTACATGGGGGAAGAGGAACACATGTTTTTTGTGCATCCAGAACCACAATTGAGTCTGGATGCACTTGGGAGTTGGCCGTTTCTTTTTTTTTATAGTAAGGGCTAGTTGTGGGGCATTGGGGCTAGGAAATGAACCCCTATTGCAATTCGAGTTGCAACGGATTGCATAGGGAAGGGAAAACACATGTTTTAGGTGCATCCGGAGCCAATATTGAGCCCGGATGCACTTAGAAATTAAACGCTTCATTTTTTGTTAGCATGGGGCAAGTTGTGGGGCTGTGGGACTAGGAAAATGACCATGACTGCAGTCCGAGAAATAACGGACTACATGGGGGTACCTAGGCTAAGGGAAAATGAGCCGCGACAAGCCCGAAAGGCTAGAAAGAAGCAATTTCGGCATGAGGCAAGTGGAGACGATAATCGGCAACCGTGAGATCTCACGACCTAGAAAAATCGGCACACATGTGGCTACTAAGGGAGAGACGTTGGGACCACAAAGGGCAAGGAAGTCCAAAAATAAAAATGAGACACCAACTGGGATGTTGTTGGGGACCAAGTGGGGCCAAATCATAAAAGTCGAAAAACAGGACACGCGTCGGCGGGCTACCGGCGGGACAAGAAAATGGAACTAGTATAGAGGAAAATGGCGGTGACTTGAGATGTCCCAAGGGAACCATGGGCCAAAACAAGAAATAATTGCGCAAGCGAACGGCACCGTCGAGATCGAGGATCTAGACGATGGAAAATATTAGCACCACTAGTGCAAGCACTAGTGGGGACAAGTGGGAGAGTCGTGAGGGAAAAGAGAATCAAATAATGGTGTTGGGAGGGCTGCCCAGCAGTCCGAGATATCTCAGACTAGCTAGGCATAAGAAAATATAGCCTCAAGAGACTCAACATGGGAAAAAGGCTGTCCTTAGAAAATCGGAGCAAAAGGGGTTCAAAATTGGACAACAGAGACAAAATAGAGCCCTCTAGGAGTATGGGGGTGCCATTGTTGAAAGTCCGAGATATAACGGCCAAATGCCAGCCATGAATCTGACCATGAATGAGGCTCCAAGGCCTAGAAAGAGAGTGCACAGCTAGTGGACACTTGTCACAACAAAATAAACGAAAAAGGAAGAAAAATGAGAGAAAATGGGGGGGAAATGAATCAAAAAGGGAAAAAAAAGTGGAGGAGAGTGTGTCGGCCTATTGGGACCTGCACAATAGGGACTGGCAGGTCCCAACTGTGAGCTCATCCCTCCTAGAATGAGGGAGGGCAATCCGGATTACAGTGATATGGCCCCTGGGGCCATATCTCAACAAAATCTGAATTAAAAAGAACAAAATGAGAGAAAATGCAAAAGAGAAATGACCGGTTTTCTTTTGGACCATGGATCTAAGATCAGATCTCATGGTGGAGAGGAACTAGCCGTTTTTTGTGGGCCAGCTCAAAACGGCTAGCTCCGTAATGAGGTAGCAGCCCAAAATGCAAAGAAACAAAAGAGGGAAAAAGACAAAATTGTGCATTTGACCCAAAAAGAGAGCTAGATGCACCAAAAATTAAAAAATTGGACTTAGGGGCTCAAATTTGAAGCAAGGGCTACTTAGGGGTGGCACGGAATATTGTTGGCCTTGGATCTCAGCCAAATCCAAGGCTGAAAATGCACCGTTGCATGGGAAAATATCTTGGCCTACCCAAAATGGGGTAGAAACTGAAAAAATCGAGAAAAAGGTCCACTGGGTCTTTTTCTCTCAAGTAAAGTTGCCCCTTGGGCATTAGGACCCAAAGGGGCAACATTTCTAAGGTGAAAAGGAAGCCAAGAGGCAATACGAGTTGGTATCAACCACTCGGACTGCATGTACTTGGCCAAAAAGAGGCCCGGGTACCTCCGGAAGGGCCTAGTGGGGGAATTTTGCCTTGGGGGTACCTCGACTCACCTCAAGGCACACGGGAGGCCCATGGGCTGGTCGGACTGCAGGTTTCAGCCTACATAAGCTGGGAATTCAGTCCGCCATATTCACACTTGCATGAGGAGTGTCCATGCTGCTCAAGTGAGCTCACAAGAACACTCTTTCATTTGGAGAGACGAGAGGGGAACCCATGCCAGTTTGAGAGCTTGGTGGAGGCCATGAGCCAGGAGGAGGAACTCTAGAGGCTAGTGGTAGGGAGGCTGGCACTAGGGAGGTGATCCGCCGTAGCATCCAGGGTGTGAGGGAGAGAGAGAAGCTAGAGGGAGTCCCATTAGCCCTCCTAGAGGGGAGGACTCCATAGCCATGGTGATAGGAGCTTGTGGCAACTTGGGAAAAACTGAGAGAGGAGGGAGAGAGGCTTGAGGAAGGAGGAAGCCAAAGACAAGGAGGAGTTTGTGCAAGGAGGTAGAAGCCTCATCAAGGTTCAAACTACATCCCCAAGGCATCAACAAGGTGAGTGGAAGGAAGAAGATGCTCTTTCCCCATCTTCTTCTTCTTCTTCTTCTTCTTCTTCTTCTTCTTCTCTTTCTCCTTCTTCATCTTCTTCTTCCTCCTCTCCTCCTTCCTCCTTCTTCTCTTATTTTCCTTCTTCATCTCCTTCTTCTTCCCTTTCTTCTTCTTTTCTTCTCTTTTTTTCTTCCTCTTCATCTCCTTTTTCTTCTTCTTCCTCTTCTTCTTTCCCTTTGGCGTACTCTACATCTTGTTTTTCACTCACATGCTAGTAGGAGATGCTCCGAATCTTCTATGGATGATCTCTTACTCAAATCTTGTGATTTAGTCTAGTGTAACTCTTGCTTTTCACTCACATGATAGTAAGAGATGCTCTGATTCTTCCATGGATGATCTCTTGCTCAATACTCGTGATTTGGTCTTCTTCAACTCTTGCTTTTCACTCACATGCTAGTAGGAGATGCTCTGATTCTTCCATGAATAATCTTTTGCTCAATACTTGTGATTTAGTCAGTGTAACTCTTGTTTTTCACTCACATTCTAGTAGGAGATGCTTTGATTTTTCCATGGATAATCTCTTGCTCAATACTTGTGATTTAGTCTAGTGTAACTCTTGCTTTTCACTCACATGCTAGTAGGAGATGCTCCGATTCTTCCATGGATGATCTCTTGCTCAATACCTGTGATTTGGTCTACTCCAACTCTTGCTTTTCACTCACATGCTAGTAGGAGATGCCACGATTCTTCCATGGATGATCTCTTGCTCAATACTTGTGATTTAGTCTTGTATAACTCTTGCTTTTCACTCACATGCTAGTAGGAGATGCTCCGATTCTTCCATGGATGATCTCTTGCTCAATACTTGTGATTTAGTCTACTTCAACT
>BFEA01000336.1:1572486-1592486 GCA_003427395.1 Chara braunii
GAGAGAGAGAGAGAGAGAGAGAGAGAGAGAGAGAGAGAGAGAGAGAGACCAACCTCGTTGATGCCGGCCCCGCTGCTCACTTGCAGCAGCGTTGTTGCTCCCTAGGCTGTCAGTGCGTGGCTCGCAGCCACGCTGTTC
This sequence comes from Chara braunii, assembly GCA_003427395.1. Taxonomy (NCBI): domain Eukaryota; kingdom Viridiplantae; phylum Streptophyta; class Charophyceae; order Charales; family Characeae; genus Chara; species Chara braunii. Next base: position 1,572,625 of record BFEA01000336.1, read on the forward strand.
CTCCCCAGATCGTCGGTGTGTTGCCCCCCCTGCTCGCCGCCCCGCCTCCTCCTCCCTGCTGCTGAACCATGCACAAGTTGTGTCGTCGTCGGATGGTGGCGCCAAGATTAGGAGCCCTCCAGCACTTCAAAAGTGGGGAGTGAACCTTGCCACCTGTTGTGGTTAGGATCACCCCCTGTTCTTTTAACGGGAGGGAAACTCAGCATCCGGTTTGAAAACGAAAATTTTCGTGGCAGGCCAACGGCGGGAGATTTTTTTTTTTCCAAGCAGGTTGACGGCGGGACTTCTTTTTTTTTCAGGGACTGGCAGGCAGGCCAATGGTGGGACTTTTTTTTCAGGTAGGCCGACGGCGGAACTTGACGTTTCGTGTGTGCACCTTCAACTTTTTTAGGTGGGTGGACATTTTGTGCAGGGATTGGGGGGGGGAACGTGGGGGGGAGGGTCCTCATGGGTTGTTATGGGTCTGTGGGTCGGGTGACCCAGGCCTGGCACTCACCCACCTGTCACCCACCCGCTCGGGTGACCCAGGCCGAATGTTGACCCACCTGTCACCCACCCAGTCTACCTGGCCCTGACCCGCCTTCATCCCACCCAGGTCACTTTATCAAGACCCGCACCTGACCCGATGTCCTCGTGGGTGGGGTGGGTGCAGGTGGGTGCGGGTCTGGGTACCCGGTGCTCATCTCTGAGGCGCAAGTATCTCGACCCGCCCTCCCTCCCCAAGAAGACGTACTCCCGACAGACGTAGCCAACCGAGGGTTCGGTCGGAGAGATCCTGCAAATGTGCAATGCAAGTACTGCACTGCGGTGGGACATTTTGTGCGCACATGTCCTAAACTTAACCACGATATACTAAAAAGGAGATGTACCAGATCATTGAAGGGGGAAACATTCGGACCACAGGGGGAACGGGTGAACTGGAACTCACCAGGGGGAATGCGGTGCGCCATTATCATGCTCAATGGGTTAGAGATAGCGGCAGTAGAGGCTGAGCCAGTGGTCAATATCATCTGGGACCAAGTCTGGGGCCGCGGGCCGCAGATCAATTTCATTTTGGAAAGTGACGGACGTGATAGGGTGAACGCGACTACTCGATTAGGGACGACAGGAAGGAGGATCATCCAGGACACGGTGATGGAGGAAGTTGTCGGAGGCTCCGCGCCCCAGGTAGAGCCCGAGGCCGGGGAACCCGAGAAAGTTTATGGGAAGCCTAGGGAAGAAGAGCCCACAGACAAGGTCACCGCCGCTAAGAAAAAGTTTAGGTATCAAATCCCGATCTTAACCATGCCTGAGATCGATGACACCCTTAGCAAATTGCTAGGAACCATGGTGTCAGCATCGTTTCAAACCATGTTGCAGGCCAGCCCTAGGTTGCTCAAAGGGCTTAGACAGTTGTTGACTCGACGACGAGTAGAGATAGACGAGAACCCCGAATCACCGGAAGCAGAGAGAGAGGAGGAAGCTCTGCAAGAAGTTGCTAACCTTCAAAGGAATCTCGAGGATTTGGAGGATCTAGAGAAGGCCATTGCGGACATCCGCCTGAGCTTGCCGGACCGAGAAGGTGGCGAGGTCATGAGGGCACCACCTGGAACGAAGCTTAGCTTTCATGCACTGCCCGTAGGAAAGCTGAAAGTCCAGATCGGAACTCATCATACCGACACATTGGTAGACGGGGGAGCGGAAATCACTCTCATAAGGAGAGACTTCGCAACGATCACGGGCTGTACGGTGAACAAGGAAGTAACAGGGAGTATCCGGGGAGCCGGTAGGGAAATTCCGTTTGCTGGGTATGTCACGAAATGTGCAGTCCAGGTAGTAGTCAAGGAGTCGATCTTGTCGTTTCAGCGGATGACCGTAATGGAGGAGACGGACCTCGACATAATCCTTGGAAGACCATGGTGCGCCAATGTAAAAATGATAGGGATGCATCTGCATGATGGCACATACATGGTAGATATAAAGGACCCAGTGACCGGCCGAGGGGAACTTCTCCGACTCCTTGGGACGGGAGGAGACCCTCCGAAGGGGAAGTTAGCAACGTGGTCGCCGTCATTCGAAGATAGCGCGCGGAAGGGGGCTTTTGTGCGAATGGAAGGTATGAGAGAGAGGGTAGAAATTATGATTGAGGAGGCATTCAACAAAAAGGAATCGATCAAAATGGGCCTGCCTCAGAAGAAGAGAAGGCAGGAGGACGAGGTCTTAGGTGTCATGGTGGCAGAAAAGGAGTCAGAAGTTGAGCTTGGAGCCACCCTGCCCAAGCGGAAAGAAGTGTGCATGGATGTACCTGAAGTCGCACTCGAGATTCCCGGTTTGTTACAGCTCATCAAGGCTATCAGATACCACAAAGTAGGAGTGGACTCGGCGGCATTGGCCAAATTCGAAGGAGAAGTGCAGAAGGGATATTGTCTGAATGGAAAATTAGTCAGTATTTAACCACGAGTCGTAGAGGTGACGAGGGTAATCCCAGCCATTCATTTTTTATGAGAAAGATCCCGGAAGGAAGTGTTCGAAAGTACAAGCCGGTAGGGAAAAAAGCAAAACCGGTCTCGATCCTGCTAGAGACATCAAAGGAAGAGGCTATGGAGAGGGAGGAGGAGGTCCTCCGAATGATCCGAGAGAGGCGAGCAACGGAAGGGCATCGGATACCAGATGAGGTAGCTGATACAATGAAGATAGGAATAGACGGATTCTTAACGGAAGAAGAAACCTTCCTGATCAAAAGGACGTGCCAGGAGTTTCATCTGGCATTTGCCTTAAGTGATCACCAAAAGGGGCGGTTAGACACAAAGCCAATTCCCCCGGTCAGAATCCACACGGTGGAGCATGAGTGCTGGAATGACAAAGGGTCGTCCTATGAATTTGGGATGGCAGGGGAAGTGACAAACCTTCTTCGAGCAAAGATGGACTCCTTCGTCGCAGAGCCTTCGGCGTCACCGTATGCGAACAGGTGGTTCGTCTTTCGAAAACCCAACAAGACGCTGAGATGGATTCAAGATTTGCAGAAGTTGAATGCAGTAACCATCCGGGACGCTGGTTCGCTACCTTAGGCCGATTTGTTAGCAGAGTCACACGCCGGCTGGAGCATTTACTCCCTAATAAATTTATACTCAGGGTACGACCAACTTCCGTTGGATGTTCGAGACAGACCGTACACCGCAATGCACACCCCCGTAGGACAGCTGCAGATGCAGTTGACCCCTATGGGCTTTACGAACGCGGTGGCCGAGGCACAAAGAAGGATGTTCGCCGTAGCCGGAGACATGTTTCCAGAGAAGTGTGAACCTCCCAAGAGAAGGACGAGACGGAAGTCCAACCAGAAATTCGAAGATTTGTATGGGACCATCTACATGACATCAAGGACTTACTCCGTCGATTCCTAGTACATAACATCACGGCTAGCGGACCAAAGAGTATTCTAGCGGTACCGGAGGTAACCATACTCGGATTTCGCTGTGGTGAATACGGTGGGAAACCATACCCGGCTAAAACAGACAAGATATCACAGTGGCCAACACCCTTGCACGCGACAACGGAGGTAAGAACATTCTTAGGCGTGGTCGGCTTTTGGAGGATTTTCATTAAAAGTTTTGCCAAGATTGTTGAGCCTATCCGGGCCATGATTAGAGAAGAAGGGACCATGGATTGGACAGATGAACGAGAAGGGGCCGTCCAAACTCTCAAGAACATACTGACGTCTGAGCAAGTCGCCTTGTTAGCACCCTGTATTAATGACGAAGTGGGACGGCCATTCATCCTAGAGATGGACGGAGGACCCTTGGTCGTAGTGGGCGTACTGATTCAAAGGGATGAGGGAGGAAAAAAAAGGCCAATTAGGTTTGAAAGTAAAACCCTGAACTCCGTAGAACGGCGATACTCACAGTTCAAGAAGGAGGTCCTATCCATTTTGCATTGCCTCAAGACCTTCCAAGCCTACCTATTTGGGAGACGGTTTATCCTAAGAATTGACCCAACGAATGTCGCAGGGCCCCTAAAGAACTACAGGGTTATAGACCCAACGGTGGGGAGATAGGTAGGATTTATCTGGCAGTTCGATTACAAGATCGAACGAATTGTTGGACTCAGAAACAAGGCCGATGGGCTGAGTCGGGTCTGTATCTCGCCCGAAGGAGTGGAAGACGTAGAACCCATAGATGCGTTCTTTGAAGGCGAAGGAGGGACACTCGCAGTGGATAATGAAATGATGGGCGAAGGGTGAGCATCGGGAGAGTTGTTAATCCAAACCTTGGAAAAAGGGGCTCCTGCCGTAGTAGCAGAACTTAGGGAAGGACCTGTTACCACTCGAGGACGCAAGGAGGAGAGGGATTCATGGGGAGCGGTAGTAGGACCGAAAGAGGAATTGATGGCAATGGCAGTTGAGGGAGGCCGGGAAGCTGTGATGACCCTAGTGGAGACTTGGGAACAAAAAGAATTGCAGTGTATGGTAAACCAGATGAAGGAGGGAAAGGACGAGGAGCAGGAAGAAAGGGAGTTTTTCTATGCTCGGATATACGAAGGGGTTTTCCGGGAGATCGGATTGCTGCTGGTAGGAAATAAACAACCCATGGAAGTCAGCTTTATAGAGCAAGGGAGGAGGCAGAGAGGTACGTCCTAAGGAGCGGTCATCTGTTCAGAAGGGAGGAAGGTGTTATGCCTGTAAGAGTTGTCTGCTGGAGAGCTAGGCAGTTGGACGTGATCCAGGCAATACACGACGGACTAGCAGGAGGACATCGATCGTCCAAAGGAACTCTTGCGAAGATAACGCCGCTCTATTATTGGCCAGGCATGGCAGGTATGGTCGCCACGTACTGCCAGACCTGCCTAATCTGCCAGGAACGTAGCTCGGCACGCGTCTTCGAGCCGCTTAGACCAACGCGGGTGCTAGGGCCGGGACATCTAGTCCACCTTGACCTTGAGGTTATGCCTATATCAACGGATGGGTACAGGTATATCCTGGATGCGCGAGACAACTTGAGTGGGTTCGTGGAGGCGGTCGCTTTCAAGAAAAAGACAGGGAGAAGTGTAGCGGATTGGGTAAAAGACTTCTACTTGAGGCATCCCTTCATCTGGAGGGTTATAGCGAACAATGAGACAAAATTTGTGAACCAACAAGTGTTGGGAATGCTTAAGAGGCTCTGCGTACCGATCAAACTCATCGAGCCATATCACCCGGAGGCCAATGCACTTGTGGAAAGAGGGCACCGAACCTTAAAGAACACGATTGTGAAGCTCGCAGCGGACAATTTGGGGAGTTGGCCTAAGTATTTTAAGCATGCTGTCTTCTCAGAGAACATGACACCTAAGAGGACAACGGGATTTATCCCAGCGGAACTTTGGTACGAAAGGGAGATCGATTTTCCCGTGGAAGCCTTGATACCAACCTGGAACAGGTTAGATGACGATCCGCATATAACCACAGAGGAATTGATTAAGGCAAGATGCCAACAAGTTCTTAGGAACGAGGAGGTCATGGAAGACATCGCCAACCGGGTACTAGACAGTAGAATGGGACAAAGCAAGGTGGGACCAGGTTAAGAATGTCAGAAAGGAGCCACTTCAGGTGGGGGAGATAGTATTGCTAAGGAACTCGGCACTAGAAAGTACTTGGTCTGGACAGCTGGGGAGGAGGTTTAAAGGCCCCTACCGGGTCGTCAAGCGGGTGGGACTGAACACCTTCGAACTGGAGGATTTAGATGGAGCCGGATTGAAAGGACCCTTCCCGGGGCAACGATTGGTCAGGTTTCTAAGTCAGGACCCAGTGGAACAATGAAATTCGGCAACAAGAATGATAGCGAGGCAATCAACAGACCTACTAAAGAGGGAGGAGCAGGGCCAAGTCGAGAGCGGAGGACTGTCAAGAGAAAATTGTACATAGGGTTCATGTCCAAGCAAGTGGTAGGCAGGGGTGCGAGAAAGCGCGTGTGCAGAGGACCTTCGCCTCTCCGGAAGGGAGAAGGCATATATATCTCATCCGGAAGTAAGAGCGAGGAAGAAAGGGCGAGTATGGGAGAAGGGGGCAAAGCGGAGATGAGAGAAAGGGCTCAGGCCTCTGACGAGGGAGGGGTCGAGAGATGCGAACAGCATGGGCCGTGGCTTGAGGAGAACGAAGGGAGACACGACGGGTGTGAAAAACGCGAGGATGGGGAAGAAAGAAGGGAAAACCCGCATGAAGAGTGGAGCGGCCACGACAGTTGTGAGGGGAGGTATCCGGACTTTGAAGAGGGATATTGAAGGAGGATGGAGATTCCCTACAACTTGGATCCAAGGAACTTCACAGGTGAGTTCAGCCCCATACGGATGGAAGAAGAGGTGGATGAGGAGGAGGAAGTACAAGAGGTCATAGAGATCAGTAGTGGGGATGAGAGGGACGAAATCTCAAGGTCTACAGAGTAAAGGCGACCCCCGATGCACCAGCCGCGCGGGGAAGCCTTCAGATGGAGTTTGGGCCAACGCCCAGTCATTGGTTTCAGCAATGGCTGAGTGCAATCAAGCATGACTGGATTGTCAAGACCAGCGAACTCGCGAAGGCAAGGGTGGCGGCCACACCTCTGGATTTCTACAGTGAGAGGGAATTGCAGGAAATTGCGAAGAGGAAGAGCGAGATCATGACCTCCGGCCTGGGAGTTAAAGAAACCGCAGAAACACAGGATGGACAAGGGACCGAGCGAGTTGAGGCACACGACAACAATAGGGATTAGATGTTGTTAAGTGTTAAACAAGAATTGTGCTTTTTCGTTTGCAAACATTGGAACAACAAGAATGTGTATAGCATGAGTAAGCTTGCTAAGGATGAGTGATGAGAGGACTAGCTAAGACTGTGTCACGATAAGTTAGAAGATAGCATTTTGAGGCTACCCTCTGGATGAGCTACCTTCGAAAATGGGTATACAAGACAATGACACGGGGCATGGGATGAGACCGGTTGAGAATGGTGTATTGTGAACTTTCGATGGAATGAGGATTGTGCTTTTGAGAAGAGAGACTGTAAGTACAGATTGACGAGCAAAGCAAGGCATTGAATGTCGGTCGAGTACGAGAGAGGTTAGGGAACCTATGGGTTAAGAGGCGTGAAGAACACTCCTTCCCTAGGAGCCTAATCCAACTGAGTTATGAATGAGTCTGAAAATAGCCAAGAGCTGAGAAACCAGAAAGAGTGAAAATAGAAGGGGTGCCCCGGTCTTTTGCTATGGTTGAACAGCCGGGTGGGCTAGCGCTGCTTGGGGTTGTGAGCCTCAATTCGAGCACTAGACGCTAAGTCGGATGTTTGCATGTACAACGAATGATATTGAGAAATGGACAAAGGAAACTGCATGCGTAAAATTGAAAGAGATGGCCACCTTCTAACCTCCGAGACGGAAATGAGATCCGTGTCCTCAAGGCCCACCCCCTTGGGCGCTAACATTGAGAATGGAAAGGAATGACCCTAACCTGGCTGTTCGATTTGAGAATGGAAAGGAATGGCCCTAACCAGGCTGTTCGACTTGAGAATGGAAAGGAATGACCCTAACCGGGCTGTTCGACTTGAGAATGGAAAGGAATGACCCTAACGAGGCTGTTCGATTTGAGAATGAAAAAGAATGACCCTAACCAGGTTGTTCGAAAATGGCCCCTGGCAAGGGTCATTTCTTTTGAAATAGGCACTGGGTCCCCTGCATAATTGATTGAGAAAGATTGATTGAAAATGAGCTGGAATGAACAATGTGAGATGAAAAAGGTCGGTGGGTCGGTCATTGAAATAGTCATGAAGAAGGATGAAAGAAAATGATGCCTTGGAAAGAGAAGGGCAGGATAAAGAAGACCGAGCCTTACGTCGAGAAGGGCATAGACCGTTGGGACGGTCATAAGGAATGGATATTGGGGAATGTGAAAGTTGAGGATTGAATGGGCCGACGGGTTGGCCCTTGAAAGATGGCTATTGAGAAAGCGACCATCAGAGCGACCACAAGGGGTGGCCTTGTTGATGAGAGGTTGTCTGACCAGCCATGAGAATCAGTCGTGAGAAAGGACTGGAAATAGCATTGGATTGAGTGATTGAGGATTGGATATTGCATTGCATAGTCAGGGAACCCTAGGCGATTTGATGAAAGGTCGTCGGGCCGACCATGAAAATAGCAAGAGATCGAGTTTTCCTTTCTTTCTAGTCTCAGGCCTCAACGTAAGGGGGATAGCGATGCATGCACCGCAMCCCCAGGAGCTCTACCCGCCAAGGGAAAGTCTCAGCGCCACCTATTCCTCATAAGGAAGGGTAAGGGTTGAAGGACCAAGGCATCTTTCTTTTTGATTGATGTTGGCCGTCCGGAACTAACTCCGACAACGAGCTCTAGTCGGGGAGTTCAAACTGCGCTTCATGTTGAGAACCTAAACGTCAAGGGCGTGGAGCCAAACGGGCGAGAAAGCCATTCTTCTCCTAAGTCTCATTTTACTCTCCCCAACCACACGCCATACCGTAGAGGGGTGGCGTGGCCGTTTGGGATGGACCAAGGTTGCTGGCATTAAGTTGAGCGGCACTGTCCAGAGGGAGGGGTCGGGCGTGGTACCGGGTGGAAGCCGCAACCACCACAGGGCGAGTGACACCGCCCTGCCGGATCATTACAATCGTTCCGGGACTAACCGCGAGGTCTTCGTAACTGCACTCGCAGACTAACTAAGAGCCCCAACTCTCTTGAAAGGAAGAGGCCGGATCTAAGAAAACACCACTTGGGAGGAACGATTCGCGAGGGAGCCACTTGTGGTATGATGGGGTCTTGGGAGGCGTAGACTGGATCCGCCTAACAGATGCGAGGATACACCTCAATAACGACGCCCATTTCCAGAGAAGCAGCCGCCGGACTAGAGTAGGGGATGAGGTGAGTTATCAGCAGGGGGAGGACTGATCACCCTTCCTTTTTGGGGCTAATGAGCCAGCATCCGTCTACTCAGTTGGCAAGGCAAGGTCTGCGTACCTCCAAGTGAGAATCAGTCATGCGATGGGGACATCACATTTTGAGTGGGGGGAAGGTGTGCCATTTACCGACGAGAAAGCGCATAAAAGAGAAGGTTACCATTAGCTCAAGAAATTGTGTAATTGACTTTGCGCAGGCTTGAGAGAAGGCCTGGCAAGATGTCCAGAATAAAAATGTTTGGGTAATTGACTTTGCGCAAGCTTGAGAAAAGACCTGGCAAGATGCCCTGAAGAGAAAAGAAATGGATGTGTAATTGACTTTGCGCAGGCTTGATAAAAGGCCTGACAAGATGTCCAAAAGAAAAATGCTTGGGTAATTGACTTTGAGCAGGCTTGAAAAAAGGTCTGGCAAGATGTCCATAAAAGAAAAGAAATGAATGTGTAATTGATTTTGCGCAGGCTTGAGAAAAGGCCTAACAAGATGTCCAGAAGAAAAATGTTTAGGTAATTGACTTTGCGCAGGCTTGAGAAAAGGTCTGGCAAGATACCCAGAAGAGAAAAAAAACGGATGTGTAATTGAGTTTGCGCAGGCTTGAAAAAACGTCTGACAAGATGTCCAGAAGAAAAATGTTTGTGTAATTGACTTTGCGCAGGTTTGAGAAAAGGTTTGGCAAGATGTCCAGAAGAGAAAAGAAATTGTGTAATTGACTTTGCGTAGGCTTGAGAAAAGGTCTGACAAGATGTCCAGAAGAGAAATGGATGTGCAATTGACTTTGAACAGGCTTGAGAAAAGGTCTGGCAAGATGTCCAGGAGAGAAAAGCATGTATGATTGATTTTGCGTAGGCTTGAGAAAGGTCTGGCGAGATGTCCAGAAGAGAAATGTATGTATAATTGACTTGCGTAGGCTTGAGAAAGGCCTGGCAAGATATCCAGAAGAAAAAGGCATGTGTAATTGATTCTGCGTGAGCTTGAGAAAGGTCTGGTAAGATGCCCAGAAGAAAGACACATATGAAATGGACTGGGAAACATGCATGGAAAATTGATTAAGCTTGGGTGCAAGAAAGGTAGAATGAGGGTTAACATGCATGTGAAATTGGCAGGACAGGAGAAAAGTCGGGCACAATAAACCGGAAAAAATACATGTGAATTTGGCTGAGCGTGAGATTGAGGAAAGAATGACGAGAGGCATGGATTGCACGGGCTGAAGAGCCGAGTGGAAAAGGCATTAAGGATAACGGAAGCCAGAAAAGGGGTCTGGTTGGCATGGGATGGAAAGAGGATCAGCCAAAGGGCGTCTGAGATGGCAAGGCTCGGGGGAGAAGCAGGGGCAGCAAGAAAAAGGGAAGTCGAGAAAAGGCTTGATGTACTTCGGATGATGAATGAAAAGAGGGAAGTTGAGAAAAATTTGATGTTCTAAGAGTGATGAATGAGACAAAAGGAGGCTTGATGTACTTTGGGTGATGAACGAGACGAAAGGAGTTTGATGTTCTCAGAGTGATGAATGATACATAAGAAGCCTGAAGAGAGCTTGAATTATGCACACCTCTCCCCGTCCCGAGGGTTGAAGACTAGAAGAAACCCGATAAAAGAACACGAAAAGACAGAACGGACTCTGGCAAGCTAACCACCTATGACATTCCATCCTCCTCTCCCGTCTATCCCTCCAAAACCCACTGACAATAGATTGGTGTGCAATGAGGACATCGAGAATGAGTGGGGGGAATGTGTCGGGACTGGTGGGTCCCGAATAACTTCCCATCACTCGAGAGACAAAATATAAACAAATTGTGCACGACAGAAAAATCTGGAGTAAGGAGGAAAGAGAGAGAAAAGACAAAGGATTAGGCCGCAGGAGGGAGTGATGCCCTGGGGTGAGAACCGCAGGAGGAAAGAACCAGCGACGACAAGCAAGTGAGCGCAAGAAAAAGGGGCGCATAGAACATAGCATGAGGCCAGGAGGGCCGTTGAAATTCAACAAGACTAAGGTCAAGGGGTCCTTAAACGAGCAAACGTAGCACGACAGCGACAAGAGAATGAAGGAGTCAAGAGATGGATGGCCCCGAAGGCTGTGGTAAGCTAGAGAATAAGGGCCCAACATAGGGGCCACCTACGGGAGCCTCGGGGTGGAGGCCCCGCGACCAAAGAAACCGGCGCACGCAAGGCACAAAAAAGACAAGGGAGAGGGGGTCACCGTGGGGCGGCAAAACGCCCAAGGAGCGTGGGACACCTTAGGGAAAGGCACCCGGGGCCACGTGGGACTAAGTAAAAATAATGGCATTTGGGACAAAATGTGTCGAGAACAGCCGGCGGGACTAAGTGTCAGGAACCACCGACAGGACTAAGTGTCGGGGACCAGCGGCGGGACTAAGTGTCGGGGATCGCCGACAGGACTAAGTGTCGGGGACCACCGACGAGACGAATGGCGGGGACATGTGAAAGTCTCAAGAGGAAACGGTGGCACCTCATGAGGGAAAAATAATAAAGACAAGGTGCACCGTCAAGATCGAGATCTTGACAGCCAAAAATATTAGCACCGCTAGTGCAAGCAGTGGCAAGCGGGAAGGCCAAAAGGAAAAGAAAAAAGCAAAAAAACATGGAGTGGGAGGCATGGGAGCAATCCGAAAAATCTCGGATCAGCCTCCCTCCAGGAAATGGAGTCAAAAGAGACCCCATGAGAGAAATCGGCCTCCAGGAGAAAATCGGAGCAAGAGGGGCCACTGTGGGAGGGAAATAGAGGGAAAAGGAAGCTCTCATGGGCATGGGAAGGCGACTATTGCAGTCCGAGATATAACGAACTGCACCTTGGGCATAGGAAGGGCCGAAACTAAGAGGAAGGGGCTAGAAAAGGGCCTTAACGGCCGCTTGACACTTGGAATGCTAGGAAAAAGAAAGAAAAGAAAAGAAAATGTAAGAGAATGAGACAAAAAAAGTGAGAGGGAAGAAGTGAGTTGGCCGTCAGTAAGGACCGCCACAAGTAGGTACTGGCAGGTCCCTACTGTCCAAGAAAGGAGGAAAAAGAAAAGAAAAGAAAAGAGAAAAGAAAAGAAAAGAGGACAAGACCTAAAAGGCAAAAAATGGTCACTAAGGGAGATACATCCGTGACCAGATTCATTCGGGAATATAGCGGTTGCAATGGACTTTGATTTTCTTTGATTTTTACATAGTATATCAAAGAAAATCAAAGCCTCATGCATCCGAAAAATAACGGATTACATGGGGGAAGAAAAACACATGTTTTTTGTGCATACGGAGCCAAAATTGAGTCCGGATGCACTTGGGAGTTGACCGTTTCTTTTTCTTTCAAGTAAGGGCTAGTTGTGGGGCAAAAGGGCTAAGGGAACTAACCCCTATTGCAATTCGAGTTGCAACGGACTGCATGGGGAAGGGAAAACACATGTTTTAGGTGCATCCGGAGCCAATATTGAGCCCGGATGCATTTTGAAATTAAACGCTTCATTTTTTGTTAGCATGGGGCAAGTTGTGGGGCTGTAGGACTAGGAAAATAGCCATGACTGCAGTCTGAGAAATAACGAACTACATTTGGGTACCTAGGCTAAGGGAAAATGAGCCGTGGCAAGCTCGAAAGGCTAGAAAGGAGCAATTTCGACATGAGGCAAGTGGAGACGATAAACGACAACCGTGAGATGAAATCTCACAGCCTAGAAAAATCAGCACATATGTGGCACCTAAGGGAGAGACGTTGGGACCACCAAGGGCAAGGAGGTCAAAAAATTAAAATGGGACACCAACCGAGATATTGTCCGGGACCAAGTGGGCCCAAATAATAAAAGTCGAAAAACGGGACATGCGTCGGCGGGACTACCGGCGGAACAAGAAAATGGAACTCGTATGGAGGAAAGTGGCGGGGACTTGAAATGTCCCAAGGGAACCATGGGCCAACATAAGAAATAATTGCGCAAGCGAACGACGCCGTCGAGATCGAGGATCTAGACGATGAAAAATATTAGCACCACTAGTGAAAGCGCTAGTGGGAGTAAGTGGGAGAGTCATGAGGGAAAAGAGAATGAAATAATGGTGTTGGGAGGGCTGTCCAGCAGTCCGAGATATCTCGGACTAGCTCAGCATAAGAAAATAGAGCCTCAAGAGGCTCAACATGGAAAAAAGGCTGTCCTTATAAAATCAGAGCAAGAGGGGCTCAAAATTGGACAAACGAAGGCAAAATGAAGCCCCCTAGGAGTATGGGGGTGCCATTGTTGAAATCCGAGATACAACGGTCAAATGCCAGCCATGAATCTGGTCATGAATGAGGCTCCAAGGCCTAGAAAAAGAGTGCACAACTAGTGGACACTTGTCACAACAAAAATAAAAGAAAAAGGGAGAATAAAACAAAAAGGTAGAAAAGAGTGGAGTGTGCCGGCCTATTGGGACCTGCACAGTATGGACTGGCAGGTCCCAACTTGGAGCTCATCCTTCTTAGAATGAGGGAGGGCAGTCCGGATTGCTCAACAAAATCTGAATTTAAAAGAAGAAAATGAGAAAAAATGCAAAAGAGAAATGACCGGTTTTCTTTTGGACCATGGATCTGAGATCAGATCTCATGGTGGAGAGGAACAAGCCGTTTTTTGTGGGCCAGCTGAAAACGGCTAGCTCCGGAATGAGGTGGCACGCCAAAACGGAAAGAAACAAAAGAGGGAAAGAGACAAAATTATGCATTTGGCCCAAAAAAAGAGCCAGATAAACCAAAAATTGAAAAATTGGACTTAGGGACTTAAATTTGAAGCAAGGGTTACTTCGGGGTGACACGGAATATTGTTGGTCTTGGATCTCAACCAGATCTAAGGCTGAAAATGCACCGTTGCATGGGAAAATATCTCGGCCTACCCAAAATGGGGTAGAAACTGAAAAAGATCGAGAAAAAGGCCCACTAGGCTTTTTTTCTCAAGTAAAGCTGCCCCTTGGGCATTAGGACCCAAGGGGGCAGCATTTTGGAAGTTAAAAGGAAGCCGAAGGAGACCAAGAAGCAAACCGAGTTGGTACCAACTACTCGGACTGCATGTACTTGGCCAAAATGAGGCCCGGGTACCTCCGGAAGAGCCTAGTAGTGAAATTTTGCCTTGGGGGTACCTCGGTTCACCTCAAGGCACATGGGGAGGCCCATCGGCTGGCCGAAATGCTGGTTTCAGCCTACATAAGCTGGGAATTCAGTCCGCCACATTCACACTTGCATGAGGAGTGCCCATGCTGCCCAAATGAGTTCATAGGAGCACTCTTTCACTTGGAGAGAGGAGAGGGGAACCCATGTCAGTTTGGGAGCTTGGTGCAGGCCATGAGCTAGGAGGAGGAACTCTAGAGGCTAGTGGTAGGGAGGCTGGCACTAGGGAGGTGATCCGCCATAGCCCCCAGGGTGTGAGGGAGAGAGAGAGGCTAGAGGGAGTCTCATTAGCCCTCCTAGAGGGGAGGACTCCATAGCCATGGTGATAGGAGCTTGTGGCAACTTGGAAGAAAGTGAGAGAGGAAGAAGAGAGGTTTAAGGAAGGAGGACGCCATAGCCAAGGGGGAGTTTGTGCAAGGAGGAAGAAACCTCATCAAGGTTGAGACTCCATCCCCAAGGTATCAACAAGGTGAGTGGAAGGAAGAAGATGCTCTTTCTCCCTCTTCTTCTTCTTCTTCTTCTTTTTCTTCTTCTACTTCTTCTTCTACTTCTACTTCTTCTTCTACATCTTCTTCTTCTTCTTCTTCTTCTTCTTCTTCTCAATTGTCCTTCTTCTTTTTCTCCTTCTTCATCTTCTTTTTCCTCCTCTCCTCCTTCCTCCTTCTTCTCTTATCGTCCTTCTTCATCTCCTTCTTCTTCCCTTTCTTCTTTTTTTTTTTTTTTTTTTTTTCCCACTTCATCTCCTTCTTCTTCTTCTTCCTCTTCTTCTTTCCCTTTGGCCGACTCTACATCATGCTTTTCACTCACATGCATGTAGGAGATGCAACGATTCTTCTATGGATGATCGCTTGTTCAAATCTTGTGATTAATCTAGTAACAGTCTTGCTTTCAACACTCACATGCTAGTAGCAGGTGCTCTGATTCTTCCATGGATAATCTCTTGTTCAATACTTGTGATTTGGTCTACTTCAACTCTTGCTTTTCACTCACATGCTAGTAGGAGATACTCTGATTCTTCCATGGATGATCTCTTGCTCAATACTTGTGATTTAGTCTTAGTGTAACACTTGCTTTTCACTCACATGCTAGTAGGAAATGCTCCGATTCTTCCATGGATGATCTCTTGTTCAAATCTTGTGATTTGGTCTAGTGTAGATCTTGCTAGTAGGGGATGCTCAGATTCTTCCATGAATGATCTCATGCTCAATACTTGTGATTAAGTCTAGTGTAACTCTTGCTTTTGACTCACATGCTAATAGGAGATGCACCGATTCTTCCATGGATAAATTTTTTGCTCAATACTTGTGATTTGGTCTATTTCAATTCTTGCTTTTCACTCACATGCTAGTAGGAGATGCTCTGATTCTTCCATGGATGATCTCTTGCTCAATACTTGTGATTTAATACAGTTTCACTCTTGCTTTTCACTCACATGCTGGTAGGAGATGCTCCGATTCTTCCATGGATGATCTCTTGCTCAATACTTGTGATTTAGTATAGTGTAACTCTTGCTTTTCACTTACATGCTAGTAGGAGATGCTCCGATTCTTCCATGGATGATCTCTTGCTCAATACTTGTGATTTGGTCTACTTCAACTCCTGCTTTTCACTCACATGCTAGTAGGAGATCCTCCGATTCTTCCATGAATAATCTCTTACTCAATACTTGTGATTTAGTCTAGTGTAACTCTTGCTTTTCTCTCACATGCTAGTAGGAGATGCTTCGATTTTTCCATGGATAATCTTTCGCTCAATACTTGTGATTTAGTCAAGTGTAACTCTTGCTTTTCACTCACATGGTAGTAGGAGATGCTCCGATTCTTCCATAGATGATCTCTTGCTCAAATCTTGTGATTTCGTCTTAGTGTAGATCTTGCTTTTGGAGATGCTCCGATTCTTCCATGAATGATCTCATGCTCAATACTTGTCATTTAGTCTAATGTAACTCTTGCTTTTCACTCACATGCTAGTAGGAGATGCTCCTTTTCTTCCATGGATGATCAATTGCTCAATACTTGTGATTTGGTCTGCTTCAACTCTTGCTTTTCACTCACATGCTAGTAGGAGATGCTCTGATTCTTCCATGGATGATCTCTTGCTCAATACTTGTGATTTAATACAGTTTCACTCTTGCTTTTCACTCACATGCTAGTAGGAGATGCTCCGATTCTTCCATGAATGATCTCATGCTCAATACTTGTGATTTAGTATAGTGTAACTCTTGCTTTTCACTCACATGCTAGTAGGAGATGCTCCGATTCTTCCATGGATGATCTCTTGATCAATACTTGTGATTTGGTCTAATTCAACTCTTGCTTTTCACTCACTTTGTGGTAGGAGATCCTCCGATTCTTCCATGAATAATCTCTTGCTCAATACTTGTGATTTAGTCTAGTGTAACTCTTGCTTTTCACTCACATGCTAGTAGGAGATGCTTCAATTTTTCCATGGATAATCTCTTGCTCAATACTTGTGATTTAGTCTAGTGGAACTCTTGCTTTTCACTCACATGCTAGTAGGAGATGCTCCGATTCTTCCATGGATGATCTCTTGCTCAAATCTTGTGATTTGGTCTTAGTGTAAATCTTGCTTTTCACTCACATGCTAGTAGGAGATGCCCCGATTCTTCCGTGAATGATCTCATGCTCAATACTTGTGATTTAGTCTAGTGTAACTCTTGCTTTTCACTCAGATGCGAGTAGGAGATGCTCCTTTTCTTCCATGGATGATCGATTGCTTAATACTTGTGATTTGGTATGCTTCAACTCTTGCTTTTCACTCACATGCTAGTAGGAGATGCTCCGATTCTTCCATGAATGATCTCATGCTCAATACTTGTGATTTAGTCTTAGTGTAATTCTTTCTTTTCACTCACATGCTAATAGGAGATGATTCGATTCTTCCATGGATGATCTTTTGCTCAATACTTGTGATTTAGTCTACTTCAACTTTTACTTTTCACTCACATGCTAGTAAGAGATGCTCTGATTCTTACATGGATGATCTCTTGCTCAATACTTATGATTTAATCTAGTGTAACTCTTGCTTTTCACTCCCATGCTCGCAGGAGATGCTCCGATTCTTCTATGGATGATCTCCTGCTCAATACTTGTGATTTAGTATAGTGTAACTCTTGCTCTTCACTCACATGCAAGTAGGAGATTCTCCGATTCTTCCATGGAAGATCTCTTACTCGATATTTGTGATTCAGTCAGTCTAACTCTTGGCTTTCACTCACATGTTAGTAGGAGATGCTCTGATTCTTCCATGGATGATCTTTTGCTCAGGTGTAACTCTTGCTTTTCACTTACATGCTAGTAGGAGATGCTCCGATTCTTCCATGGATGATCTCTTGCTCAAATATTGTGATTTGGTCTTAGTGTAGATCTTTCTTTTCACTCACATGCTAGTAGGAGATGCTCCGATTCTTCCATGAATGATCTCATGCTCAATACTTGTGATTTAGTCTAGTGTAACTCTTGCTTTCCACTCACATGTTGGTACGAGATGCTTCTTTTTATCCATGGATGATCTCTTACTCAATACTTGTGATTTGGTCTACTTCAATTCTTGCTTTTCACTCACATGCTAGTAGGAGATGCTCCGATTCTTCCATGGATGAGCTTTTGCTGAATACTTTTGATTTAGTCTAGGGTCACTCTTGCTTTTCACTCACATGCTAATAGGAGATTCTCCGATTCATCCATGGATGATCTCTTGCTCAATACTTGGGATTTAGTCTAGTGTGACTTTTGCTTTTCACTCACATGCTAGTAGGAGATTCTCTGATTCTTCCATGGATGATCTCTTGCTCAATACTTGTGATTTAGTGTAGTGTAACTCTTGCTTTTCACTCACATGTTAGTAGGAGATGCTCCGATTTTTCCATGGATGATCTCTTGCTCAAATCTTGTGGTTTGGTCTAAGTGTAGATCTTGCTTTTCACTCATATGCTAGTAGGGGATGCTCTGATTCTTCCATGAATGATCTTATGTTCAATGCTTGTGATTTAGTCTACTGTAAGTCTTGCTTTTCACTCACATGCTAGTAGGAGATTCTCCGATTCTTCCATGGATGATCTCTTGCTCAATACTTGTGATTCGGTTTACTTTAACTCTTGCTTTTCACTCATATGCTAGTAGGAGATGCTCCGATTCTTCCATAGATGATCTCTTGCTCAAATATTGTGATTTGGTGTAGTTTAGATCTTGCTTTTCACTCACATGCTAGTAGGAAATGCTCCGATTTTTCCATGAATGATTTCATGTTCAAGACTTGTGTTTTGGAACTAGTCTAGCTTGTGCTTTCCACTCACAAAGTAGATGATGACATTCCGTTTCAAACTTGGTTGCATTCATGAGCCATGATCATGTGTTGGAGCAAGTCTCACTCAGATGCATGGCTCAACTCTCACAATATGACATTCTGTTTCAAACTTGGTTGCATTCATGAGCCATGATCATGTGCATGAGCAAGTCTCACTGACATGCATGGCTCAACTCTCACAATATGACATTCTGTTTCAAACTTGGTTGCATTCATGAGCGATGATCAGGTGTTGGAGCAAGTCTCACTCACATGCATGGCTCAACTCTCACAATATGACATTCCATTTCAAACTTGGTTGCATTCATAAGCCATGAGCATGTGCTTGAGTAAGTCTCACTCATATGCATGACTCAACTCTCACAATATGACATTCTGTTTTAAAGTTGGTTGCATTCATGAGCCATGATCATGTGCTTGAGCAAGTCTCACTCACATGCATGGCTCAACTCTCACAATATGACATTCCATTTCAAACTTGGTTGCATTCATGGGCATGATCATGTGCTTGAGCAAGTCTCACTCGCATGCATGGCTCAACTCTCACAATATGACATTCCGTTTCAAACTTGGTTGCATTCATTAGCCATGAGGATATGCTTGAGCAAGTCTCACTCACATGCATGACTCAACTCTCACATTATGACATTTCGTTTCAAACTCGGTTGCATTCATGAGCCATGAGCATGTGCTTGAGCAAGTCTCACTCACATGCATGACTCAACTCTCACATGATGACATTCCGTTAAAAAACTTGGTTGCACTCATGAACCATGAGCATGTGTTTGAGCAAGTCTCACTCACATGCATGACCCAACTTTCATATGATGGTGTTCCGGTTCATCACTTGGTTGATCTTTCCTGTATGTGCATGTGCTTCTCACTAGTTTAATCTTCTCATTGTCAAATTCGTGTGTGTTGTAGTGTTCCGGTTCATACTTGGTTGATCTTTCCTCTATGAGCATGTGTTTTTCACTAGTTCAATCTCCTCATTGTCAAGTTCATATGTGTTGTAGTGTTCCGATTCATACTTAGTTGATCTTTCCTCCATGTGCATGTGCTTTTCACTAAGTTCAATCTTCTCATTGTCAAGTTCATGTGTGTTGTGATGTTCCGTTTCATACCTAGTTGATCTTTTCTCCATGTGCATGTGCTTTTCACTAGCTCAAGCTTCTCATTGTCAAGTTCATGTGTGTTGTAGTGTTCCGATTCATACTGAGTTCATTTTTCCTCCATGTGCATGTGCTTTTCATTAAGTTCAATCTTCTCATTGTCAAGTTTATGTGTGTTGTGATGTTCCGATTCATACTTACTTGATCTTTCCTCCATGTGCATGGGTTCTTCATCAGTTCAATCTTCTCATTATCAAGTTCATGTGCGTTGAAGTGTTCCGGTTCACACTTAGTTAATCTTTCCTCCATGTGCATATGCTTTTTACTAATTCAATCTCCTCATTGTCAAGTTCATGAGTGTTGTAGTGTTCCGGCTCATGCTTAGTTGTTTTTCCTTTATGTGCATTTGCTTTTCACTAATTCGATTCCCTC
>BFEA01000336.1:1612034-1651781 GCA_003427395.1 Chara braunii
CACACACACACACACACACACACACACACACACACTTACAATCTCTCTCTCTCTTCCTCTCTCTCTCTCTCTCTCTCTCTCTCTCTCTCTCTCTCTCTCTCTCGCACACACACACACACAGACACGCGCGCACACACACACACACACACACATACATAAAGAATAATGACTTAATACTTATATAAGTCTGGTAAGAATAAATAAGCAAATATATATATATTTATAAATAAGTGGGAAAATCCCTCCTAAAAGGAATTGGAGAAAAGGACACTAGTATAGAACATGAGAGAGGAATGAGTATGGAACATGTGTACATCCTCATAATAAAAAATAGAAAACAAAGAAAAAAAGGGGGAAGATTTGCTTGTCTAAAGCCTGTATGGGGAGTGATAGCCAGCTCGGGTTGGTTATTAAAGGCCTATAGCAGGAAGCGAGGGTCAGCCAACTTTCCTCCGAAAATATCGATTGTTTAGTAAAAGAAAAATAGAAATAAAATATACGAAAAGGAGAAAAGCTGGTACCCGAAGGGACCAGGGAGGATTAGGGACACCCGCATGGGAAAAAGAGCACCGGCGCAAGGAAATGTGCGGTGAACTATCGAGTTACGAATAGAAGACAATACTATATATCAGGGTATGCTACCGGTTCACCTCCTCAGGGATTTGGAAGGCGCAGTGAGTCTCTGGAGTAAGTGAAACGCTGCCCTGCGCTAGCTTACTTCGGCGATCCACTGCGACCTGGGGAGTACTATGTCTGCGATTGCTGAGTCTGCTACCTCCTTTGTGGATCATCGCCTTCGAGTCCCGATAGGAGAAGTTTCAGAGAGAACCGTGGCAATAGCGAGAACGGGTATCTCGGTGTCGTGCTCTCTAGCATGATTCCGCTGCTTCCCCATAATTTCGTTGTCTTGCACGGGAGCAATCTCTATCGTGCTGATTGTTGCCCCAACGAAGATCGTTGTCAGGATTATCCAGGAAGGGGAGGTCGCGTGGAACTCTTGCAAGTTAGTTTGAGAAATGGAGAATGCACTTTCCTTCGACGAGATGCTCGATGAACACCTGAGCGAAGAAGTTGGACTGAATGAATCGCAGGGAGAAGCTGCTCCTGAGGTGAAGGTCTCGTAGAAAACCCACACTGTAAAGAAATGCACGAAAAAAACACTCCCATCCCACTCACGCACACCCTCTCTTCTACCTGCTATTTCTGAAAGTATCTCTACCCTCTTGATTCTAATTTCTATTTTTTTCTTTCTATCTTTTTCTGATTGCAATTTTTTTTTCCAGGTATTGCCGAAAGTGCTATCCTCGTTGCTCAATGAAATGCGTATTTATTATCGAATATCCTGGTTTGAGAGCTTATTGCAGTAGGAATAACTGTGCTACAATTTTTTCCTCTGACGATCTGACAAAGATGTGGCATGTCAGTGAAAGACTAGTTTTAGGGTGTTGCCACTCTCCCTAGACTGTTATCCCTTGCTGCGGTCGTATTACCGGTCCTAAATGTGACCGTGTGGTCATACATCAAGAACCATGAAATATATTGTATGCTGTATTCTTTTTTTTGTTTTGAAGCTAGTTAATTCTTCTTTTCTTGGATTATGCTTACCAGTATGTGTTGTCGCGTGCTCTCGTGGATATGTGTATTGGTATGTCTTTGAGATATCCTGTGGACTGCATGGTCGTGTGTATGGGGGATTGTTGTTGTAGTGGGGAGGGGAATGCTTAGATTTTATTTGCAGATCAACAGCGTGCGTGAGTCCGGAGTGACAACCTGGGCGCATGTCACCATGTTGGGATAACTTCACCAAGGCTTTGAGTTGAGATCTAGGAGTGAGGGATTTGTGTATATGGAAGAGGAGGTATCGTGAATGGGGTAGATAGGACGTGGGGGTAATGAGACGATCAATTTTGAGTTATAGGGAGAGAGGATTGATTATTCCAGTGTTCGAACAGAAGAGGGTTCATGGCAAGGGGGATACGAATAAGATGGGAGGGATATCATCCACTCGCTGATTGGTGGATCTGACGGTTTCCATCATGCGCTGTTGGCATGATGATGTGTACAGATCGAGACGTTGTAGATCTGCATTGTTGTGTATTCGGAGTTAAGCGTTGCGCTTCACAGGCTGTAAAAACGAGGAAGCAAGGAGTTGAGTGCGTACATGCGTTTAGTCGATGTAGATTGTTGCTCTGTGGTATGTATAAGTAGTAGGGCAGTAGGTTACGTGATCGACTTTCACCTGGCTACGTGGTTGACATTCGGTGAGCTGTATGTTGGGTAATGAGCAGTTGTATCATTTGCATTTCGTGAAATTTTCATCTGATTACTTTGAGGATTCATCGACTCGCTTTTACGAATGTATTGTTGCAGTTGTATCATTTGCAGTTCGCGAGTTTTTTTCATCGACTCACTTTCACGAATGTATTGTTTGCTCATATTTCCACGTAATCAGTATGGATTCTTTGCCCATTTCTCTCTCATTCTTCTCGGATTTTTTTCACGAGTCTTATACCCCCCTCTCTGGCTTTTGATTTTCCTTAGTTATTGTCGTGATTCCCGAAACTATATGGTTTTTTTCCAGTGTGAATAGACGTATTAATTCCCATGCGTGCCATCTGAGAGTTTTTCAGAATAGTTGCTAGACCCGTTGAGTCATGATTGCTCGGATGAAATTCCATGTTGCCCTCTCTATTTTTTGCTTGTATATGAGACGAAGTCTCCTGTTCTATTGGCCATGAGTACGATCTTTCTATGTATATTATCTCTCCTCTCTGCGTGGACTGGAGTGCCCGGGCTTTGGAACGAGGTTAACATGAGATGGTGTGTCCTATGGGTTTACGAGCCAATGATGAATGATGAGGAATAGCGACTCATGATATGTCAATTACACTTATCCCTGTTGTCAGACGTCAGTATGGGGCATGTTGTTTACATGTCGGGGTTATTTCGTAGCGTGTTTACACACACGACTTCACACACACACACACACACACACACACACACACACACACACACACAAACACACACACACACACACACACACACACACACACACACACACACACACTCACTCACTCACTCACTCACTCACTCACTCACAATCAATCAATCAATCAAACTCCTTTTTTGAAGTTTTTTCTTTCTTTATTTTCAAATTTTGCATCTGCACTTTTTTTAAACACCTCATACCCCTGCAAAAAACAGAAATTCATTTCTAAAAAATTTAGGTGAACTCAGAGACCATATATCTCATGTAAAAAATGACAAAAAAAAAATCCAGCTTTTCTTTATATATATATATATATTTTTAAATCGAATTTAGTTTTTGATTTTTTTT
Organism: Chara braunii; assembly: GCA_003427395.1. Lineage (NCBI taxonomy): Eukaryota > Viridiplantae > Streptophyta > Charophyceae > Charales > Characeae > Chara > Chara braunii. The sequence continues at coordinate 1,615,372 of BFEA01000336.1, forward strand.
AAATCCTAAACAAAGTCGGATTCCAAAAAAAAAACTATGGGGTTGTACGACTTAAAATTCCCTACAACCCCATATTTGTTTTTTTTTTAACCTATTATTTAATTCAAGAAAATTCTGGTAAAATCGGGTCCGCGGCGCGGACCAGGTCGGCCGCGGACGCGGCCTCATCTGCGTCCGCCATCCGAGATCGGACCCGCGGATGCGTCCGCGGGTGTTTCATAGTGCCGAGAGTAACGATCTCTCCACACATCCTCTGTAAAACCCGCTTTCTCCCATGGAGGAGCGTTGGGGTCAACTTGACTCCTGGACCGGGAGCCTCCGCGGCGTCTACCGGTCGCCTTACCTTTTTGAGCTACGACAGCGACCACTCCACCCTCTGAAGTTTCTATGCTGCCCGCCTCTGAACCTACTCCCTCATGGAAGTATTCGTCGACTTCGATAGTGGAACCATCATTATCGACAAACATTAAGCGACCCTTCGCCTTCCAGTTAGGAGGCAATGTCTTCTTCCTCCCATCCGTAGTGGGTGCCTGTCCATGCCCTATCTTAGCTTCAAGGTCTAGGGCCACCTTGCTAAACGAAGGAAAGTTGTGCATATTGATATTGGCCTCTTTTGCCAACTGGTTCCTGAGAGGCTGAGAAAAGCATCTCAAGTACCAAGTCAACAAGACCTCGGGGTCATAGCGCACCCCTGGGACACAGACCAGACGCTCAACAGCGTCGGTGGCTTCCCTTACTAACTTAAACTGCCTCGTGTGCAGTGTCAGGATCGCATCAGTGGCCCTTTGAGCCTCCTGAGGATCGTGCTACCTCTCCTCCACCATCTTCAGGAAGTCATCCAGTTTCTGGGTGGCTGCCCAAGCGCGGAAGTCATGACCATATCCCTGGAGTTGCACTAAACCGCTCAACCATCTTGCTGCACTACCCTCTAGGTAAGATGCAGCCACAAGCACTTCTTCGTGCGACAAGGTAAGTTTGCACCTATCATAGACTGGCACTGACCTCAACCATGTGTCGAGGTCTTCGCCTCTCTTGTCCCCTGTAAAAGGTTTGGGAGCGATGATGGTCGTCTTTGGAACCCACTGAGTTTGTCTCGGTCCGTGCACCACTCCGGGCTGTGGACCCGGTGACACAGGTTGCTGTGCTAGCTGCTGGGGCTGTGTGCCTTGAGGCTGCACAGGCTGCGAGACATCACGCTGCGTGGTGACGGCAACCTGCGACGGAGTTTGGGTGTACACTGTCTGAACAGGAACCTGCAAACTACTCCCTGTTGTTACCCCTCCTGGCAGTGGCATGCCCAGGGAAACGATAGCAACCAATGACGGGGCTACATATGGGGCTACCCCTGTCACCGGTGGGACAGAAAAAGGAGGATATGGCAGGGGCCAGGCACCAGGCCCGGCTGGTGATGGTGCTGCCTGAGCACGGCCTGCCAAAACGGCTAGGCTTTGTTGGATATCCTGAAGGATGGTAGTTTGATGCTCCTGCATCTCTATTACACCTAGTAGAACCCTCCTAACTACCCTCACGTCATCATCCATGTTCGTCAGGTCCATCGACTCTAACTCCTCTATGTCTGCCCCTCTCCGCTGCATCCTGGCTCTTCTTCTGATCATCTTCTCCTTCTCCGCTTTTCTCTCTCCTAATGCCCGCTGTAGCTGTGCCTCCTGCAGGGCTGCCTGTTGGATGGCGACATCCTCTGGAGTCAACACTGCTGCCTGGCTTGCCATAACGCCAGTGGACTGACTCACGGTCTACGTGACCGTTGACCCGACGACACCTGAACTGCTGGCTTGGGAATTTTGCTGCGCAGAAGTGACCATGGCGGAAGTAGCCATGACTGCTGTAGCACCGGCCTCGCTACTAAAGCCCTGCTAGCCTCGGCTGCTCTAGCTCTCCTCTGCTGCTACTGTCTCTCCCTAAGCTGACGGAACAGAATCCTATCACCCTCCGGTCCTAGGGACACGTGGGCTATCGGGCGTCTAGCTGATCGCAAGGTCCGGTCGTCCAAGTGTGTGTCCTCCTGGTCGCTCATAAGCCACAACGTTGTGCACCGTCTACACTAGGACACTCTAGGTGCCTACTGCAACATAATGCTCAGACCAAATAATTAGTTGGTGGCTATTTTGGAACAGATATCACTTGAGGTCAACAGGTAAGTCAGATTCCTACAAATGAAACTATTTTTAGTCTGACTCGTCCGCAAACAGAAGCACCAGGAACAATAAACAGTTCTAACTAATGCTGTCTGTCAGATGTCAATGGTTGTACACCTAACTAATCAAAACATAAACACATAATCGTTTGTGTGGATAACATGGAATTTTCTCGAACTTATCATCTGGAATCAACCCTTCCCTTAGTTCCCCTGAGTATCACTTGACGTCAGTGTCCCTGAGCGATCTGGAGAGCTTCGCGTGTCTAAAGGTGTGTGTCCGGCCCACCCCTGTGCCCCGAGTATCTGCTGAGCTGGCCAGCCTTGCACGTATATTTATCCTCGGCGTGCCGCGAGCCTTACATCACTGGCTGATCAAGAGGCATTTTACTGTCCGCCCCCAAGTGACATCAAGAATTATTTTATGTCGCAGCACGACGACGATCACAACTAGTGATATCCCCTTCCCGTGTTGATTTATAGACGCCGGGTGCTCGTCTTTCCTGTAGGGCTGGCCTGCCCAGTAGTAGCCATCCAACAGCGCAGCAAGCCGAACAAAGGACAAGCAGCAAGGCATGCGTGCTCTACTCCCTGTGGGTTGGCATGGTGACCGTGACGCAGTGCTTCGTCCAGGGCCCTTCAGAAAGCTCTGCCCATCTCCACCCAGATGCTCCACGTGAACATTGCCGACTCTTCAGGTTGAGCGCACTCGACACCTCACGATGAGAGGACTCTCAAGAAGGAACACAACCTCATGGTAAGAAGTGTCGGAAAGGGAAGATAAGGTTAAGAGCAACGTACCTCAATTAGCTGCCCCCAACCACAGAGATAATCTCACCCGATGACCAAATGGCGATTGCGATGACCAGTCACTGCATCGGCACAACCAACATTATTTCGCCGTTCCACCTCAGCATCAATCGCACGTTAGATAGTTCTCATCACACTGTCCAGACCACATTACCCACTCATAGCCTTCCTGGCGATCCCCTCACCTCCTGGGTCGCCACTACACTCGTCTCCACCCTCCTCACTACACACGACTTACGGCCAAACTCTCCCAGCAGACCTCATGTATGTACCGCATAAGGCAGAAGACAAGCGCCAGATGAGCGCAATCGTACCACAACTCTGATACCAAATTGCAAGGAAGATGAGCAATAGCGAACTTCAGCAATCAAACAACATCATACATATGAGTCCAGATAGTCGTGACCTCAAACCAACAGCAGAATTGCATCACGAGATTCACCAAATAAGAACACACCAAGAATTCATAATTGACAATGCTGAAATAGTCCCATCATCATCAACGAAGAACCAGAGTTGATATCCTATCTGGCGCTCGGCTCCCACACTACATGTGGCAGATCCTATCTAGCCTATACTATGAAGCCGAAAGATGACGTCAACAACATTCCCGAAGTACGAGCATATGACGACCAATGTCTCACGCTTCCAGCACCAGGTATGTCTCGCGCTACACTCACAACCTCGTTCCCCAACTCACAGATGCCACTAGCACCCAAGGACCACCCTGCGCCTCACCCAGCTTACAGCAGCGCAACTCAGCTATGGTTGCGTGCTCCTTCCCTGCTCGCCCGTGAGAGCGTAGGCGCCAACCAGCAAATAGTGCAGCAGCAGCGCTTGCGCAGCATGCAGCCAGCACCCGAATGTCGAATGAGGAGGCAGGACCTTTCCTATATCGAAGTGGCCTGCCTTCGTCTAGTCCCAGGAAGCTTCCAGTAGGCCCCGGTAGCCTGAGGCCCAGCACGACGAGAGCAGGCCTTGGGCCTGAAGTGGTTGCATGTGCCCAACTGCCTTCGGCCTGTGTTTGGCCCGATACCCGTATCCAGCCCAGGGCCTGCTTCACATACATTCATACAGGCGGCCCGGGGCCTGGGTTCACTCAACCAACTGGCGCTGCGCAACTGCCTGAATTTCCCTAAGTTGCGTGGTGGCCAGAGAAGGGCCCTGAGGGCCTTGTCGAGCCTGCCTTCACTTAGGGCGGTCGACGGGCCGCAAAAATGGGGCCTTATGGGGCTTATAGAGGCAATGGCCTTGCATAAAAATAAAAAATAAATAACTAATAAAAATAAAGAATGAAAGAAGTACGCAAAATATGAAGAGAAAAAAAATATTTATTTTTTTGGAATTTTCGGTAGTATTTCCCTACCCCCCATGGGGTAAAAAATGTGCCATGAGGAAGGAGAGACCAAGAGAAGCACGATAAGTTTCAAAATACCGCAAGTTATAATTTTCAGAAAAATAAATAAATAAATGAGGAGGCGGAGGAGAGTGAAGAGAAACTAAGTGTTGGATTTTTCAAAAATTTCGGCAGCATTCCATCACCCCCATGAGTTCGAAGTGTGCCGTAAAAAAAAATGACTAAGTAAGATGGGAGAGAGTAGCGAGAAAAGAGAAAATTTCGACAACACTTCATTACCCCCACGGGGTCAAAATGTGCGCCTATAGCTGAAATAGCTAAGTCCTAAACAGATATAGAGGGGCTGCAGAAAAATACAAATTTTTAAATAAATAAAAATAAAAATAAAATAAAGCAGAAAAATGAGAAAGAAGTAGAAGCCCTAGGGGGATAAGATAATTCAAACTTAAAAAAAAAAGAGAAAATCTAAATCAAAGAGAAAGACAAAAGAAGAAAAAACACAAAAATTCGAAGTTGGGGGTGAGAGGGAATGACAAAAGTGATGAAGAGAAGGAGAAATAGGTGAAAAAGAGAAAAAGATTGGAGTGGGAGGTGGGGGAATGATTGGGTTGTAGTTGGGGAAGGGAAGGGGGAGAGGAGGGTGCGAGAATGGAAGAGAAAATGATGAGAAAAGTGGAGAGGAGTGGAAAAGATTAGTAGAAGATGGTGAGTAAGGGGGGAGGGAGGAGAGAAAAGATGGTGGAAGATGAGCGAAGAGGGAGGTAGGAGGAGGGAGTAGTGGTATAGTTAGAAAGGATGATGAGATGATGTAGGGGAGAGAGAGAGGGGGGGATGGGAGAGTAGGTTAGTTAAGAGAGATGATACCAGACTCTTGGTTGGCCAAGAGCAAAGAGATCACCAAGATCCATAGGCCTTCAAGGTGCTGGCAGCTTGCTGCTGGAGCAGAAAAATAAATAAATAAATAATCTAGGGTTGGTTGAGATCTTGATCAGCCACCCTGATTACACTATCGCGGAGCCCCCTAGCCAGGGGGGTCTTCACTGCTGCCAAACTGCTGGTGCAGCAGTAGAAAAAATCATCATCATCATCATCTGGCTTTGTTGAGATCTTGATCAGCCACCCAGATTCCACAGTAGTGCAGCCCCCTAGCCAGGGGGGTCTTCAGGTTCTTCAGCTAGCTGCCACGTGGCACTGCAGATGGCCACGTGCGCAGGCAGTAGCAGCACGACGTCCACTGGGGGGCGGGGGGGGGCAAACAACAACCCACCCGCTGCTGTCATGCTGCTTGCCGCTCGCCGACGCGGTGTGGGTGGGTGGGGGAGGTAAATAGCTGGCGTGGCACTCTTCAACATCATCGTGCCACACTATGGAAACAAAGATACAGTTTGGCTAGTGTGTTAAGGTGATGGCTACGCACGCGCATGGCTAGCAGCTGCCCGGGTTCAAACCCTGGCAGCAGTATGCATCCCGGATCTTGATGTCTATAATCCGAGAGCGGGCCGGGGCTAGGCAGCGTGGGCGCGTGGCGCGCACGCGTGCGGAGGCCTTGGCCTTGGTGCGCACGAGTCGTGATGGTGCTCTCCTTTCTTGTCACGTGTCACCTCTCTCACCGCTGCACGTTTTCCCGTTTGTGCGCTCCAAAAAAAGGAAAAAGACACCCCAAAATCCCATTGTCGGGATTACAGCATTTTCCCGCACTTGCGGGGTGGGGTGAGGTGGGGTGGGGAACGTTCCCGCTCTGATACCAGTGTGGCGGACCCGCCGGGGTATATCCCCAGCGTCGACTGGACCGGACTGGACTGGCCTGGAACCGACAGTGGTACCGGGCAGGACTGGACTGGACTGAAACAGCACATGGCCTGTGGGGTCTGGCCATGGCCTGGTCCCACAAGCCGAACAGGCAAATAGCCTGATACGCCCTGGCTGTAGGCCAGGGAAGATAGATGCCCACTGCACAGACAAAGCTTATCCATGGACTTCATGGATACACTCGTGACCAGCAAGAGTGGCAAGAGGCACATCTTCGTCGTAGTTGACAAGTTTACTAAGTACGCTAGACTAATTGCCATGCCGGAAACAGCGAGGACGGATAATGTCATCAAGTTATTTATGGATAACTGGGTGCGTGATTTCGGACTGCCCAAGTTCATTGTTAGTGATAGAGATGTCCGTTTCAGCAGCGAGATGTGGAGGAAGGCTGCTGAACAGATGGGCAGCCAACTCCAAATGACTTCGGGGAATCATCCCGAAGCCAACGGTCAAGCTGAACAGATGAATTGTGTGGTGCAACATCTGCTGAGGCATTACATTAAGCCCAACAAAGATGACTGGGATAAGAAGTTGCCTCTCATCGTCAGTCTGTACAACAACACTGTACACAACACTACCGGCGCCAATCCGAATCAGCTGCATTTGGGGTGGAGGCCTAGATCTGCTCTTGACTTCCTCCTGCCTGAAAACCAATCTGTTGCAGCTCCTGCAACCATAGAATTTGGTGTCCAGTATGAGAAATTGCAGCAGGCTGTCGAGCACATTAAGAAATCCCAAGAAGCAATCATTGCTTATGAGAACAAACATTGAGGACAGTCCACATTTCAGGTAGGGGAACGTGTCTGGGTCAAGGCTACTGAGCCAGGACAGGAGTTTGGCATCTCTAGGAAACTAATGCCTCAATACTTCATTCCTTGGGAAGTGTTGGATATTGTGGGTAGTGAGTTGGACAGTCCCTCGTACGTTATTTGAATCCCTGGTCACTTGCGAACTTACCCTGTGTTTCACACTTCAAAGCTTGCACCTTTCGCTGAGACACAACAGTTCCCATCAAGGAGATCAATGCTGCCCCCAACCATGGATGGCCACGTGGACGTCGACGACATTTTGGAGCACAGAGATATGCCTGTTACCAAACCCGTGGGTGGAGGAAGACCGCCGAAACCCAAGAGGGAGTACCGGGTCAGATTCAGGCATCACACGGATCCAAAAGAAGACCGATGGTTCACAAGAGAGGAACTGGTTGAAACAAAACGTCAAATTGTGGCAGATTATGAAAGAAGGTTAAAGGGGAAGGCTACTCCTTAAGAAGCATCTCAGCGGACTTCCGAAGCTAAGGGGGATGGAATGTGAGGAATACGCCCTCACGGGGCCCAAGCCAACATGCACATGATCTGGGCTGTGGCCTCCAGCAAGCAACGTGTCCGCGTTAAGTGAAGGCGGGCCTGAATATCCATGAGAGGCCCTCATCCCAACATTTTCCAAAGTGGGTATCAAATAGTTGCAGCACGGCAGTTGGTTGAAGTGCAACGTGAGTCTCTCCCTCGGCTCCTTCCAAAAACAGCAGCTGCGTTAAGCAGTTGAGCCCAGGGCCGGGAGGTTGCGCCTTGGGCACACACAGTGTGAGGCTGACACTTCACGAAGTGGCCGCGGGCGAATCAGAAAGCAGCATTGTCGTCACAAAGGCCCAGCGGCCAATGAGAAGACCGTAAACACTTGGAGCCCGGAGGCTGCCTAGACGTGCCCAACCAGAAAGGGCCCAGGCCCCCAACTATCGGACAGGGCCTGGATGCAAACACTAAGGCCCGACTGGAAGCTACTGAGAGCTTCCTCAGCTAGGCCCTCTCAGCCAAACAGAGGCCGCGACTTCCATATAGGAAGGTCGCTAGGCAGAGGCTGGAATTTTGGCCTAGGCAGGCAATGCGGATACGCTGCTGTGCAAGTATCTGCATGTGCATTGCTGGTTGGGGTGCACGTGGGTGCTATGAGGTGAGAGGGGCGCTGCAGGGCAGAGGGCGCACGACAACCATAGTCGGGCTGCAGGGCCGCATGCGGGTGATGGTCAAAGGTCGTCTTCGGGTAGGAGGCGCATGAGTGGGTGGTCAAGGTCTGATGAGGGGAGGAGAGAGAATTTACCAGGTGTATGTGGGAGGTTGACATTTGTGTTGACGTCATGTACATTGGTCTTCAACGTCGAAGTGATCCTGTTGCAAGAATGTAGATAGGCTAGATAGGCTCAGTAGAGTAGGTTGTGCGTCGGGCGTCAGACAGAGACGAGCGACATTGGATACTGTGTTGGTGGGGCCTGAGGGCGATAACATTGGCACACGAGTTCATTACTTTGCTCTTATTTGGATGGAATCTTGGTGCATTTGAGCTCTCTGCTTCGTACATGACTATCTGGACATCTCTGTGATTTTGCAACTTGGTTTTCTATCTATCGCTCTCACTCATATTCCTTGCACAGACAAAATGTATATATATTGTCACATAACTATGAACTAAAAGAGCGCACTTTGCGAAACAAACGGCAAAAATAAAAAATTCAAAAAAACAAGACAAACATGAAGGGGACACTGGAACCATTCATTTTTCCCATTCTTCTTTTAACTCCTCCTTCACTGTGCCCCTCACGTACAAGGTTCACCACGTTAATGAAGTTCAGCGCGAGCTACCCCCATCCACGTGTGCCATAACAGCCCACTTGTACGATGTGAGAAAGAGGCAGAGTGAAGGGGGAGGGGATAAACACAAGGAGAAGAGATGGAGAGCAAACAAACAAAGAACGACAAAGGGAAAGTAAAGGAAAGTAAGGGAAAGTAAGGAAAAGTAAGGGAAAGTACGGAGTGTGGAGTGAAGATGAAGGCAAAAGGCTCAAGAACGAGTCAATCCTTGACGGCAGAGAGGACATACATTGTAAGGATGAGGTTCTCAGTGCAACAATTGCCACGACGATTGGCATTGAGCATGCCCACCATACACCCCCGACAAATGGCATGTCAGTTGCAGGCCAAAATGAAGGAAGATCGGTCGCCACAAAAGACCATGCATTCAGTATAGCGCCCATGGCCGCAAAATGGACATAAAGTGTCCGGATGCGGAGGGTGCCTGCAGTTAGAAATGGTGGGGCAGTCCTCTACACACATGGATCCAGAAACCATGTCATTGTAGTGATTGTGACAGAGACGATGGCGGCTACAACCGAGTGTAACAGTATTTGAGATTGTGCAAAGGAGAAGGTCGCAGAGTGTTGGTACATTGTTTTGCTGCAACATGGGGCCAGAGGAATGATCTTCAACATAAAAGAGATTGCTGACGATTTGTTGTGGCAAGAAAACAACATCATTTTGTAAGAAATCAATGACATCAGTCATGGCATCAACCATGGTGTCGTTGTCCCACAACTCCCTGTAGTAAGAGGCATGTACAATGGCCATCTAATGGTCAGGGTCGTGCACAATGCAGACAAAGATGTGGGATGAAGGATTAAACCACTCACCTGCTCGAGCATTGTGTAGTTCAAGTTGACGGTCCCTCATTGCTACTTGTAGGACAACAATGGTAAAGCCTCCTTCGCTGGTATAATTACAATCCCTTGCCTGTAGTTGGGGAAGATCAACATTAAGCTGATGGTGTATAAAACGGGCGGTGGAGAATGTGAAGACATATATTAGTTGTTGTCAGACCACAAAGATTGGTGAGGTTCTCAGGCTGGTTTGTTGGATGCTGGTCAACAGTTTGCAGATCACCCAGATGATGTTGAAAGCCCAAACTGTGTTGGGTTGTTTGTTGGTCAGTCATTTGCAGATCACCCATGTGGTTTGCGCATGGCGGAGCAAAAAATTAAGGTTCATCCGAACAATAACAGTCAGCCATTTGCAGATCCCCCATGTGGTCTACGCTTTGTGGGGTCAACTGCAATCCGGGAAGATCATGTTCAAATCCCTCAACGTTTAGGGCTGCATCCTGAATAGGGACTGTACCTGGAGTTGGGAGTGTACTCTGGGCAGGGACCACCTCGTGTTGTACATGCGAGTCGTGAATATCTAACGCCGCAGGGTACCGTTATCGGGACCGGTGAGTCCCGAGATAAGTCCTAACCCCTGAGAGATGGTATATGGCAGAATTGTGCACAACAGAGAAAACCAGAGGCAAGAGAGATAGAAAGGATGGAAGGCCAAAGACACAAGTGTCTGTGCCTAAGGACCTAGATAATGCCTTGGGCCGTTGGAACCACTGGACCAAGAAGAGACTAACAAAATAGCAAGCAGCCCAGGGCCGTCGAAAAATAGTAAAGGCGGCCGTTGTCGGGACTGGTGGGTCCCGAATAACATCCCGTCACTTGAGAAACGGTATATAGCCAGATTGTGCACGACAGAGAAATCTAACGTAAGGAGGAAAGGGTGAGAAAAAACAAAGGATTAGGCCGCAGGAGGGAATGATGCCCTGGGGTGAGAACCACAGGAGGAGAGAACCAGAGACGACAAGCAAGTAAGCGCAAGAACAAGGGCACATAGAACATTGTGTGAGGCCAGGAGGGCCGTTGGGATTGAACAAGACTAAGGCCGAGGTGCCATTGAACCGTCAAACACCTGTCTCTTATACACATCTAGATGTGTATAAGAGACAGGCCCTGGGGTGAGAACCACAGGAGGAGAGAACCAGAGACGACAAGCAAGTAAGCGCAAGAACAAGGGCACATAGAACATTGTGTGAGGCCAGGAGGGCCGTTGGGATTGAACAAGACTAAGGCCGAGGTGCCATTGAACCGTCAAACACGGCACGGCACGGCAGCGACAAAAGAATGAGGAAATCGAGAGATGGACGGCCCCGGAGGTCGTGGGAAGCTAGAGAATAAGGGCCCAACATGGGGGCCACCTACGGGAGCCTCGGGTTGGAGGCCCCGCGACCAAAGGAAGCGGCGCGCGCAAGCCGCAAGAAGACAAGGGAGAGGGGTCTCCGGGGAGCGGCAAACGCCCAAGGAACGTGGGACAACTTGGGGGGAAAAGGCACCCGGGGCCACGTGGGACTAAGTAAAAATAATCGCATCCGAGACAAAACGTGTCGGGGACCACTGGCGGTACTAAGTGTCGGGGACCATCGGCGGGACTAAGTATCGGGAACCACCGGCGGGACTGAGTGTCGGGGACCGCCGGCGGGACTAAGTGTCGGGGACCACCGACGGGACGAGTGGCGAGGAGAAAGCCACTATTGCATTCCGAGATACAACGGATTGCACCTTGGGCATATGAAGGGCCAAAACTAAGAGGAAATGGCCTAGAAAAAGGCCTTGACAACACTTGGCATGCTAGAAAAAGAGACAAAAGAAAAGAAAATGTGGAAGAATGAGACAAAAAAAGTGAGAGGGAGTGAGTGAGTTGGCCGTCAGTAGGGACTGCCACAAGTAGGGACTGGCAGGTCCCTATTGTTCAAGAAAGGAGGAAAAAGAAAAGAAAAGAAAAGAGAAAAGAAAAAAAAAGAGAAAAAGACCTTAACGGTAAAAAACGACCACTTGGGGAGATACATCCGTGACCAGATTCATTCTGGAATATGGCGGTTGCAATGGACTTTGATTTTCTCTGTGATTTTCTTTGATTTTTGCAAAGAAAATCAAAGAAAATCAAGGCAGCCGAAAAATATCGGATTACATGGGGGAGGAGAAACACATGTTTTTTGTGCATCCGGAGCCAAAATTGAGTCCGGATGCACTTGGGAGTTGGCCGTTTCCTTTTCTTTCAAGTAAGGGTTAGTTGTGGGGCATTTGGGCTAGGGAAATGACCCCTATTGCAGTCCGAGTTGCAACGGACTGCATGGGGATGCCTAGCCTAAGGGAAAATGAGCCACGGCAAGCCCGAAAGGCTAGAAAGGAGCAATTTCGGCATGAGGCAAATGGAGACGGTTAACGACAACCGTGAGATGAGATCTCACGACCTAGAAAAATCGGCACACATATCGCACCTAAGGGAGAGATATTGGGACTGCCAAGGGCAAGAAGGTCCCAAAATATAAAAATAGGACACCATCCGGGATGTTGCTAGGGACAAAGTGGGCCCACACAATAAAAATCGAAAAACGGGACACGCGCCAGCGGGACCACCGGCGAGACAAGAAAACGGAGCTGGTACGGAGGAAAGTGGCGGGGACTTGAGATGTCCCAAGGGAACCATAGGCCACCACAAGCAATAATTGCGCAAGCAAACGACACCGTCAAGATCGAGGATCTAGACGGTGAAAAATATTAGCACCACTAGTGCAAGCACTAGTGGGGGCAAGTGGGAGAGTCATGAGAGACAAGAGAATGAAATAATGATGTTGGGAGGGCTGCCTAGCAGTCCGAGATATCTCGGAATAGCTAGGCATGAGAAAATAGAGCCTCAAAAGGCTCAACATGGGAAAAATGTTGTCCAAAGAAAATCGGAGCACAGGGGACTCAAAATTGAGACCAACGGAGGCAAAATGAAGCCCCCTAGGAGCATGGGGGTGCCATTATTGTAATCCGAGATATAATGGTCAAGTACCATCCATGAATCTGGCCATTAATGAGGTCCCAAGGCCTAGAAAGAGGGTGCACAACTGCTTGACACTTGTCACAACTGAAATAAAAGAAAAAGAAGGAAAAATGAGAGAAAATTGAAGGAGAATGAGACAAAGGGGGAAAAAAAAGTGGAGGAGAATGTGTCGGCCCATTGGGACCTGCTCAGTAGGGATTGGCAGGTCCCAACTGTGACCTCGTCCCTCCTAGAATGAGGGAGGGCAATCCGGATTGCAGAGATATGGCCCTTGGGGTCATATCTCCACAATATCTGGATAAAAAAAAAAAAAAAAAAAAATGCAAAAAGGAGATGACCGTTTTTTTTTGTGAACCATGGATCTTAAGATCAGATCTCATGGTAGAGAAGGACTAGCCGTTTTTTATGGGCCAACCAAAAACGGCTAGCTCCGGAATGAGGTGGCAGCCTAAAATGGAAAGAAACAAAAGAAGGAAAGAGACGAAACTGTGCGTTTGGCCCAAAAACAGAGCCAGATGCACCAAAAATTGAAAAAGTGGACTTAGGGGCTCAAATTTGAGGCAAGGGCTACTTGGGGGTGACACAAAATATTGTTGGCTTTGGATCTCAGCCAGATGCAAGGTTGGAAATGCACCGCTGCATGGGAAAATATCTCGGCCTACCCAAAATGGGGTAGAAACTGAAAAAATCGAGAAAAAGACCCACTAGGCCTTTTTTTTCAAGTAAAGCTGCCCCTTGGGCATTAGGACACAAGGGGGCAGCATTTTGGAAGTGAAAAGGAGGCCGAAGGAGGCCAACAGGCAAACCGAGTTGGTACCAACCACTTGGACTGCATGTACTTGGCCAAAATGAAGCCCGGGTACCTCCGGAAGGGCCTAGTAGTGAAATTTTGCCTTGGGGGTACCTCGGTTCACCTCAAGGCACATGGGGAGGCCCATGGGCTGGCCGGACTGCTGGTTTCAGCCTACATAAGCTGGGAATTCAGTCCGCCACATTCACAATTGCATGAGGAGTGCCCATGCTGCCCAAATGAGCTCATAGGAGCACTCTTTCACTTGGAGAGAGGAGAGGGGAACCCATGCCAGTTTGGGAGCTTAGAGGAGACTATGAGCTAGAGAGAGGAGCTCTAGAGGCTAGTGGTAGTGAGGCTGGCACTGGGAGGTGATCCGCCATAGTCCCCAGGGTGTGAGGGAGAGAGAGAGGTTAGAGGGAGTCCCATTAGCCCTCCTAGAGGGGAGGACTCCATAGCCATAGTGAGAGGAGCTTGCCATAGCTTGGGTAGAGAGAGAGAGAAAGGAGGGAGAGGCTTCAGGAAGAAGGAAGTCATAGCCAAGGAAGAATTTGTGCAAGGAGGAAGAAGCCTCATCAAGGTTGAGACTCCAGCTCCAAGACATCAACAAGGTGAGTAGAAGGAAGAAGATTCTACTTCTCCCTCTTCTTCTTCTTCTTCTTCTTCTTCTTCTTCTTCTTCTTCCTCTTCTCCATTCTTCTTCTTCTCCTTCTCCTTCTTCATCATCTTCTTCTTCTTCTTCCCCTTCCTCCTTCTTTTATCTTCCTTCTTCTTCTTATTCTTCTTCCCTTTCTCTTTCTTTTTCTTCTTCCTCTTCTTCTTCTTCATCTCCTTCTTCTTCTTCTCCCTCTTCTTATTCCCTTTGCTCTACTCTATCTCTTGCTTTTCACTCACATAGAACTAGGTAGTGCTCTGATTCTTCTATGGATGATCCCATGCTCAAAACTTATGAATTGATCTACTCCAACTCTTGTTTTTCACTCATATGCTAGTAGGTAGTGCTCCGATTCTTCCATAGATTATCTCATGCTCAAAAGTTGTGATTTGATCTACTCCAACTCTTGTCTTTCACTCATATGCTAGTAGGTATTGCTCCGATTCTTTTATGGATGATCTCTTGCTCAAAACTTGTGATTTTATTTACTCCAACTCTTGTTTTTCACTCATATGCTAGTAGGTAGGGCCTCGATTGTTCCATGGATGGTCTCATGCTCAAAACTTGTGATTTGGTCTTATCTAAGTCTTGCTTTTCACTCACATGCTAGTAGGTAGGGCTCCGATTTTTCCATGGATGATCTCTTGCTCAAAACTTGTGATTTGGTCTACTCTAAGTCTTGCTTTTCACTCACATGCTAGTAGGTAGTGCTCCGATTCTTCTATGGATGATCTCATGTTCAAAACTTGTGATTTGGTCTACTCTAAGTCTTGCTTTTCAATCACATACTACTAGGTAGTACTCTGATTCTTCCATGGACGATCTCGCGCTCGAGACTTGTGTTTTGGACTAGTCTAGCTTGAGCTTTCCACTCACATTGTAGTTGATGACATTTCGTTTCAAACTTGGTTGCATTCATGAGCCATGAGCATGTGTTTAAGCAATTCTCACTCACATGCATGGCTCAACTCTCACATGATGGCATTCCGTTTCTAACTTGGTTGCATTCATGAGCCATGAGCGTGTGTTTGAGCAAGTCTCACTCACATGCATGGCTCAACTCTCACATGATGGCATTCCGTTTCAAACTTGGTTGCATTCATGAGCCATGAGCAGGTGTTTGACCAAGTCTCACTCACATGCATGGCTCAACTCTCACATGATGGCATTCCATTTCAAACTTGGTTGCATTCATGAGCCATGAGCATGTGTTTGAGCAAGTTTCACTCACATGCATGACTCAATTCTCACATGATGGCATTCCGTTTCAAACTGGTTGCATTCATGAGCCATGAGCATGTGTTCGGGCAAGTCTCACCCACATGCATGGCTCAACTCTCACATGATGGCATTCCGTTTCAAACTTGGTTGCATTCATGAGCCATGAGCATGTGTTTGAGCAAGTCTCACTTACATGCATGGCTCAACTCTCACATGATGACATTCCGGTTCTCACGTAGTTGCTCTTTCCTCCATGTGCATGTGCTTTTCACTAGTTCAACCTCCTCATTGTCAAGTTCATGTGTGTTGTAGTGTTCCAGTTCAGACTTAGTTGCTCCTTCCTCCATATGCATGTGTTTCTCACTAGTTCAACCTTCTCATTGTCAAGTTCATGTGTGTTGTAGTGTTCCGGCTCATACTTAGTTGATCTTTCCCCCGTGTGCATGTGCTTTTCACTAGTTCAACCTTCACATTGTCAAGTTCATGCGTATTGTAGTGTTCCGGTTCATACTTAGTTGCCCTTTCCTCCATGTGCATGTGCTTGTTACTAGTTCAACCTTCTCATTGTCAAGTTCATGTGTGTTGTAGTGTTCCGGTTCATACTTAGTTGATCTTTCCTCCAAGAAGGGCTGCGACAACGAAGTAGCAAATGCCCTCTCTCGCAGGCCTGACATTTTTGCGGTTATCTCTTCTACTCACTCCTTTGGAGAGGAGACCCACGAGACCACTGTTGGCTTCTGCCTCAGGACCCGACTTATGGGCCCATTGTGAGGAATCTGCAAGTAGATCCCAATTTTGAACCAGGTTATGCCCAAGCTTGTTGTACACCTACAACAATGGGAGAAATGCTTGTGCATCCCTCAGGACCAATGTAGCCCTGTCGCAACGCTTTTTCAAGAAGGAGATGCAGAGTGATTTGATGCACTATATCGAAACCTGCAAACTATGCCAGAGGAACAAGGTTCAACTGCGGCCTCCTCTTGGCTTGCTCACACCCCTACCCATACCTGAGGGTTCTGCTGAATCTGTGTCTATTGACTTCACAGACTTGGGCAGAACCACCCCCCGTGGCATGCGTCCGATAATGGTATGTGTTGACAGGTTTTCCAAGTTTGCAGAGTTCATCCCCTTGCCAGAAGAGACTAGAGTTCCCGCCGTGTGGGCATCATTTGCTGAGAGGTGGGTAACTCACCATGGACCGCCTACTTCCATAGTCAGTGATAGAGATCCACAATTTTGTGGCAGTGAGTGGCAGTCCTACTGCAAAGATTACCTGCATTCACGTATGGACATGACTTTTGGTCGTCATCTTGAAGCCAATGGACAGACTGAAGTGATGAACCAGATTCTATTCCAGCTGTTGCGTCCTGTCATCTCACCAGATCAACAGGACTGGGATCTCAACTTGTCTCGTGCATAACTTGTGTACAACACCTTGGTCCACTCGTCAACTGGGTTCACCCCTTACCGGCTACACTGGGGTCCTGAACCACGCCAACCTCTTGATGATCTCATCAACAAGGCTCGGTTGACCTGACTCCTGGGACTGCTGAGTTCGCCCGGTGGTACAGAATAGATGTGGAAAGGGCACGTGCCAACTTGTTGAAAGCCCAAAAGGCAATGATATGACAAGCTAATCGGCACCAACGTCCTTTCCCTATTCGTACCGGCGACCATGTCTGGGTTGCCTGTTCAGAGTTATTGAGGGAGGAGGATATCTCTCCAAAGTTGTTGCCACATTACTTGGGTCCGTGGCAGGTGCTACATACAGTGGGCTCCTATACTTTTGGCGCATCATATGTAATTGATGTCCCACTGCATCTGCAGAACTATCCGGTCTTCCATGCATCCAAGCTGTTACCTTTCACACCAGCTGATGCATTCCCGGACCGGCTCCCTCAATTTGGACCACCTATACCTGGTCGCCAGTATGAGGTAGAGTCAATCGAGGATGAGTGGGGCACAGGCCCCGATCGACAATATTTTGTGAAGTTCTCCTTCCAGCCTCATTATGAGGACTGCTGGTTTCAACGTAAGGAACTTCTCAAGACAAAGTTTGTGGTTTTAGAGGACAAGGCGGCTCAGAAGGGATCACTCCCTCGTCGATCTCCTCGATTACGCCCTTAGCTCGAAGGTCCTCGCTCCCCAGGGGGGTAAGCCTGCAATGACTTGCTGATTTGACTGTTGCGTTTGTCTGCGAGGCTGTACAGTACAATTTAGGGACAGATTTGGAATTTTGTTTTCACTAAGGGCTAAGCGTCGTATCCACTAGGGGGGAAATTAGTAAGGGACATATCGGCCAAGTTGCAGAATTTCAGGCCCGCACTAATCCGGATTTCCTATAGTCACCCTAACTACGAATAGCAAACCCGGGCTACCACCAGGACAGATAGGCCTACGGGCCTACGCTGATAGACAGATCCTATAGCCTATAGCCGGGTAGGGAGAGGCCCTAGAGGCCGAAACTGAAACGGTACCAGTCGGTCCAGTCCGACTCTAGGTCTAAGCTAAAGCTATTAATAGGACAGAGTCGGTCTAGTTGGGGCTTTTTCGAACTTGTGGCTTTTGTTTTGCCAGGATGCGTGAGCGGAGCCATGGAAAGGAAGGGAGGTGACGACTGACTACAGGCGGGATCCTGCGTCCCTTGTCAGAGGACAGCCATAGCCAGACCTCTGGGGCTCGCAGTAGCTGGTTCGCCCTCCACGTAATCACCCTTGAGGGTGCTTGCAATCATCTCGGCTATCAAGAGGCTCTACACAGCTGTTGGTGGGTGGACTGCTGCTGCTGCTACTCTTTCTGAGGTTGCTGTGTGGCAGAGACAATGGCGCTGCAGCCATAACTGCAGCTTTTGACGTCAGAGACTCTTCATCTTCATTAGGAACTTGGCACTGGCCTCCTTCTTCCTCATTCTGGTTGGCGCTGGCCTCCTTCTTCATCATTCCGGTTGGCGCTGGCCTTTGAGAGGCCGTTTCAGTGTGGCGCTACTAACAGAGTGTAGGAGTGGGGGTGTAGTGTAGGTTTCGGTCGTGGGGAAACATTGAGAGAGAACTCTGTAACGATTCAGGGTTGATATTGGCTCAAACTTGGTTACGTTCTGTTATGATCCTCGTGGTGTCTTCTTATGATTGGTTGCTGGGTGCATCGTCAGAGAGAGAAACATTGTGTGTTGTCTCCACACTCTATGCATATTTGCTTTCTGCTGCTTACTCTGTTTGTGTGCAGTGTGTGATTCCGTCTCCTCTCCCCTCCTTCTTATGCATGTATGGGCATGTATGAGATCGCCTGTGTGTGAGTGTTGATTGAAATCGACAAACAACCAAATTCATAACAATGCAGTATCATCGAAGTACCAATTAGCAATGTACATCCATATACATACAAAAATGCCACAATGTGGCGCAGTAGAAGACTCTAAGATATGACCTGACCTGTCGGACACTGACGCGACTCAGCCCATCATACATCGCACATGTGAGAGAGGAGGACAAGATGGGGGAGAACAAGATGAAGATGGAGATGAGGGAGAGAACCAAAATCGCAATAGCGAAGTCCCAAAATAGTCTCCCTGTCGAATGTCCAATCAATGTATGCCCCAATGATGTCGAATCAGATCCTGCACCCCATAGCCCGGCATAACCTCTGCCTGTAACCCCCCGCCCCTCTCTTTCTCTCTCTTTGAAAAGAAGAAGAAGAAGAACAACAACAAGGATATCGAGGATGGAAGCAAGGAGAAGAAGATGTTGACCTCTCCGCTACCTCACCTGCAGGTAGCTGCTGCAGTATACCGAAGACTGGGATATCCCTCTGTGTTGCAGGTCGCTGATGAGAAGACCAGCTATGGCGCCCAGGTAGGTCCTCCGTCGCCTCGCAGGTATGGCCACCGCCTCTCCCTCACCTCTCGTACCTCCTACACCTCTACCTCTAGCTAGAGCTATAGCGCAGCGCTGTAAGTCATGCACTGCTCCGACAGCATGTCGCCCAAGAGGAGTGGAAACTTTGTCTGTGCCGGAGTTGGGCTGGCCCAGCTATAAGTAGTGTTGGGCCTGGGTGTTCTGCCCACGATCTGCAATCTGGGCCGAATGACGGTGAGTCCAATCCACGGTCCAGATTCCAGGAAAAAATCCTGCTCTGGTCCTGGCCAAAACCGGCCTTCCTGGGTCCCTACTGGACTACCAGACGAACCCGAATCTGGCCCAAAACGGCCCAGGTGTGTATCTGGCCTCCGAAGAGGCCCAAAACCTGGCCTTGGTCCGAACAGATTGTTCGAACATGCTGAAGGTCTGAAACGACGCGCTGAAGCAGACAAAATTAGAACAGACAAAAGGTCAGCACAAATAAATAAGTAAATAAATGAATGCTGACACAAAAAGGGAACCTGGATGGCACATCCAACATGCGGTAGGCCTGAAAAATGGCCGGGGCTCTCCAGGTCGTGTGCCTGCAATGGGCACGCGACCCGGGGGCCCTCAACAACCGTCGGGCCCCCGGAATGGGGCCCGTGTGGCAGGCACAGCATGCAACAAAGAGAGAGAGAGAGAGAGAGAGAGAGAGAGAGAGAGAGAGAGAGAGAGAGAGAGAGAGAGAGAGAGAGAGAGAGAGAGAAAGACGCATACCGTAAAGGTGCAGACCAGACCAAGAACCGACCTCCCTCGCATAGTACAAGATAGCGCAACGGAAGGCTAATATACCAATGATAAGAACAATCAATGTTGCAATGCAGACCAAACATACATCATCATCATTCCATGGTGTGAAGGGGCCTGGCGCTCACACAGGAAGAATGCGCCAGTCCCCAACCATACANGTTGCAATGCAGACCAAACATACATCATCATCATTCCATGGTGTGAAGGGGCCTGGCGCTCACACAGGAAGAATGCGCCAGTCCCCAACCATACATAGACGAAGAAGAGGGGGGTTAGATGAAGAAGAGGGGAAGATGGGAATGTCGTCAACACCAAGTCTTCGGTACAGGTCCCAAATAATCCCTCATCCAACGTCTCAATCCCAATCTAGAGTCTGGATCCAAATGTCGTCAAGTCCCGAAGTCACCAATCTCTCTCTCTCTCGTAGTCTGCAGATACTGAGAAGTTAGGTAGCGAGAGGGTGAGGGAGAGGTGGTGGACTTAGAAGAGGAAGAAGAAGAACTCTCTCTCTCTCTTAGTCCAGTACTAACCTGTGAAGGTGGCGCCTTGTTGCAGGTACATCGAAGACGAAGCTGGAGCTATGGCGCCACAGGTAAGTCTCCCTAGCCTCCGCCAACCATCTCCCTTTCTCCCACGCTACTCTAACTCCTAATAGCGCCCAGCGCTGAAGACTATTGCTAACGCTACTACTACTACTACAGCGCTCTTCCAAAGTGCTGCTGCCAAATCCTGAAGACTGCCTCCTGCCTCCTGCACGTGAAGTGCCAGGGAAGTCCCTATGAACTACCTGCAGCCTGCAGGGCGGGCCAGTCTTATATAGTGCTGGCCCGTCCAGGAGGCTGCTCTTGCCAATGCCAAAACGTGCCAGACTCTGGCGTTGAAGTTCAAACAAAAGTTGTCTTGAAAACAGACCCAAAATGGCTTGTGCTAAAACCCTGGTCTGGTGCCTAAGTTTCAGGGCAGGTCGATCTTATGAGGGCCTGAAAATGGCCCTCCGTTTCAGGCTGAAAAGACTCAGGGCCTGGAGGGCCCTTTTTAGGCTGAAACGACTCAGGGCCTGGAAGGCCCTGATTTTCCGTCTGGTCCGGCCTTGCAGGCCTGTGTCGCTGCACAGTATGCCACCCCCCCCCCTCCTTGAAAGACCGAGCTTCTGCGAGGGCAAGCTACCTGTCTGAGGGAGGGACCAAAGTCCGGGTGGGAGGAGCAGGTCGTGATCTTCCTTAGCTAACCTTTGTCGTTCGTAGTGAGCTTAGATCAGCGGGGCGGATGCGTTCAAATCTGCTCCTGAAATCCATCGAGTGTCGTCGGGATCACATGCTTTGAAGGTAACTTTGTACTGTCGAGGCTTGCTGCCAAACTTGCGATCCGTGATGACGTGGTCAACTTCCTGATGACCATCCATAGATGGAGGGTCTTGCGATCATCGGCCCGGAAAGTCGTCGCTATTAGCTGGTGTGTATGTCGCCAGCTTCAAGGCGTGAAAGACTGGATGGACCGTCAGATGCGGGAGGATGTTGATCACAAATGAGGGGCTATTGGGCTCATCGCCCGCGGCTGATGTTACGAGCCATAGTCCAAACCACTTGGGGAGCAGTTTGTGCGAAACATCCTGTTCGAGTGCAAACTCTTCCGCGGAGACCCAAACCAGATCACTGGCGTGGATGGGACATGGCACGCGACGCCTGTTGGCTTGCTGCTGCATGCGGACTTGAGCCTTTTGCATGTTTGCGAGGGCTTGAGCCAGCAACTCCCTGTACTTCCGGATGGAAGCGGGAAAGCAAGCGGCGTCTATGTCGGCTGGTCGTGGCACGAGAAGATCAGCGAAGATACGGCGTTTCCGACCACCGTGGTGCAACTCGAATGGAGTCACGCTGATTGCTGGATGCAACGAAGTGTAATAGACGAACTCGATGTCGGGAGGCAGTCAACCCAATCCTTTTGATCCAGACGGATGAGCATACGAAGCATCATTTGAGCGGTTTGATGTGCCCGCTCCGTTTGCCCGTCAGTCTGTGGATATCGAGTCGAACTTGGTTTCATCTTGGTGCCAGATTCCTTCATGAGAGAAGTCCAAAATGCCGACATGAAACGAGTGTCGTGGCCACTAACGATGTTTTCCGGTACGCCGTGGCTGCAAATGCAGCGCGCAAGTTTGGGAGCCGTGGCATAGTACTTGCAAGGGATAAACCGCATGTACTTACTCGAACGGTCAATGACCGTGAGGATGCCGTCGTGCCCGTGGTGGTCGCGGGGAAACGGACCGATGACGTCCATGGCAATGGAGAGGCCGGATTCCCGTGGGATAAGCATCGGGCGCAACTCACCGTAGGGATTGCGGTTGCGGGGCTTGCTTCGTCGGTAAACTTGGCAAGAGTCGCAATACCGAGTGACATCGGTAATGAGGTCGGGCTACCGAAATCGTTGCCGAAGTTGTGCAATAGTGCGATTGACTTCGAAATGGCCGGCGAGTCGCGAGTCGTGGTACTCACCTAGGAGGCGAGTCCGAAGACGACGGTCGTGTGGGACACACAACAAGTCCTTGCCTCGAGAGTGGAGAAGCAAGTACCCGTCGGCGATGCGATAATGGCTGGCCGGCAGGTGATCCGAAGATAGCTGCGCATATAGCGTGGCGAAATCTGGATCGTACTGGTAGCCCCGAATGAAATGCCGCTGGAGTTCCTCGTCGAATGCGAAGGCATGATGTGTCATAGAGCAAAGATCGGGTCTTCGTGAGAGTGCATTTGCTGCGCGATTGGAGAGGCCGGCGAGATGTTTCGGTGTGAAGTCAAATCGGTCGATGAAGTACATCCATCGCCCGATCGTGCTGCTCACTGTATCCTGCGTCTTGTAGTAGGTCAACAGGTTGTTGTCAGTGACCCATGTGAACCTACGACACCCAAGGAGGAAGTGTCACCATCGCTTGAGAACCATCACGAATGCGAGCAACTCTTTCTTCCTTGTATCATCAAGTGAGTTGATGGGAGGCACCTTGTGGCTGAAATACTCCACAGAATGCCAGTCGTCGCCGCCGTGTTGTTCCAAGACTGCCCTAATGCCATAGCTGGAAGCGTCAGTTGTCACTCTCGTGGGCAAAGTGGGGTCGTAGATGCTAAGGACGGGTGCCATGAGCATGGTCGTCTTGAGTGCTTGGAATGACCGGCGCACGTCGTCATCGAATGCGAATGGCACCTGTGGCGATTGCAATTTCGTCAATGGTGCGGCAATCCTTGAGTACCCGGTGATGAAGCGTTGATAGTAGCCCGCCAACCCCATGAATGAGCGAATTTTCGTGGTGTTGGTGGGCTCGGGCCATACTCGGATGACCTCGATCTTGTCCGCAAGCAGACGGATGCCTTGCAGCATCACAAAATGGCCCAAGTACTCGAGCTCTTGCCGCACGAATTCGCATTTGTTGTGGTTGACTTTGTACTTGGCTTGTTGTAGCTGTTCCAAAATGGTGCGCAGGTGCTCCATATGCTCGTCCAAACTCCAGTTGTACACCAAGATATCGTTGAGGTAGATGAGTACAAATCTATCCATCATGTGTCGGAACTCCGTTGTCATAGCCGTTTGGAACGTGGTCGGGGCATTCGTAAGGCCAAATGGCATGACCAGCCATTCGAAATGCCCATATCACATCTTGAACGCGGTCTTGTGGCGGTCTTCCTGCAGGATCTCAAGTTGGTGATATCCCGATTTGAGGTCAAGCTTGGAGAAGAACTTAGCGCCGCCCAGCCGTTCGAGGAGGTCGTCGATGCGCGGAAGAGGGCCGACGTTCTTGACGATTGGCGTGTTGAACTTGCAATAATCGATGCACAACCGCAAGTCCTTGTTCTTCTTCCGGATGAAGAGAACGGGAGCGTCGTATGCCGAAGAGCAAGGCCGAATCCAACCTTTCTCAAGAAGGTCGTCGAGTTGTGCCCGTAGCACACTTAACTCTTCCTCGCTCATGCAGTAGATGCAACTATGAGGAGGTACGGCCCCAGCCTCGAGGATGATCTCATGGCGGATGGACCGATCCGGTACTACTCCGTGCGGGGTTCGAACACGTCGCCGTAGGTGTCCACAAGCACGGTGATCCGTGGATCTGTCGATGCGTTCGTCGATGAGATGTCATGGGGCGGGAGGGCGTGGAGAAAACACACACCCATCTCCTCGATGTCGTCTCGGGTGATGGAAGCTCGAATGCTCGCGCCGGACACCACGTGACAACTGATTGAAGGGTGAGGTGGAGGCACCGTGCATGGGATTAGTACTCCGTTCCGATCACGAACGTGAACGGTGAGGCGGTAGAAGTTCACCGGGTGGTCCTCGCTTTGCAGCCATGACATGTCCAAAATCATGTCGAATTGGGTGTCCAAAATGTCGAAGGACACGACCTCGCTTGCATGCGGGGCGAAGTACACGGTGTGGAATCAATGCACCGGTCGATTGACTTGTGCGTGTGACCGTCGACCAATGTGACTTGCGTGGGTTGCGACTTCCCTCCGAACGCGTGGCTCAAGGCCAACGCGTACCCTAAAATCTTGATTGATATAGTTATGAGTGGCTCTGGTCGCTTCTCCGATCTGAATGCGTATGTACAACAATTGCGCGTTGATGTCGTCGTACTGTTGTGTCTTGAACTCACGGTCGATCTTCGCAACATAGTCGTGAAGGTCGACAACCTCTACTCCGACGTCCATCAACAGAGCTGGTACTCTAGTGTGCAAGTAATCCCGCAATTGTGCCACGAGCACGTTGCAATGCGGTTTCGGCAATCGACCGGTCGGGGGAAGGGGCATCCATTGGAAGTCCGCGAATGTCAACGGGTCGAGATCTTCAAGTCTTGACCACGACGTCGAATCCTCGGCGAAATTTGGCGGCAAAGTTGTTGAATCGGTTGTCGATGGTGATGAAACCGTGCATGCGATGGATTGTTGCACGTGGAATGGCTGGTCCAACGGTGGGACCAAGTGGACAGCGTAATCCTCGTAAGTGAACCGAGCACTCGCGACATCCGAATTCTCCCCAGATGTGTAGGAGGCTGCTAGCAAGGCGGTCGAATCTGGCGGAGTGAGAGGTGGAGTCGCCTCACCTCCCACGCAACTCAGTTTCCCGAGTTGATGCGAGGTCGAACATCCTCCTTGCCTTGATCCTGGCATTGGGAGGTCTTGTGCTCTGTGTTGTTGCACCAATAGCAGCAGCCATACCGGCTGCGACACTTATATTCAGCCTCGGTCAAGTTAAACTTGACCCATGGTACTGGCTGTCCGTTTCCGGCCGGCGATGCGGTTTTCGCCTTCCCTTTTCCAAGGGAGTTGTTGTTGCTTCGCGGCTGGACATTGGCCAGCTGATCTCTCCTTCACGTGATGTTGAGGTGGCTGCCGGGTCTTCCACAATGTTGTCTGGTTGGACTGCAGCGACATGTTGCCGACGCGGACCAAATTTTCCTTCTCCACATAGGCTAGTTGCCATGCTGTCTTCTTGTGTGCGGCAACCCGGTTGCTCTTGATGATCTCATGACCCTTGACGATGATTTCGGCGAAGGTCGTGTTTTGTTTGCGATCACCGAGTGCGAGTCTCAAGGCGGCAGACGACCGGTTGTAGAACTCTCAGGGCAAATGCAGAAATGATAAGTCGAGATCGGGTGTTGCCACCATGTTTTGCCATTTTGTGAGCCAATCGCGCGTCGATGTGTTGCCTTGAGTCATGGTGAAGAGGCGGTTGATGGCGAGCGCCAGGGCGTCGTCAACAGTGAAGCGCTTCTTCCATTCTCTCATCAGATCTTCCCAAGAGATCTTCTTGTGTAAGTTGTTGACCTGGACGGCGTGGATGGTTGCCATGTGGCTGAGCCAGATCTGGCATCCGCCGTGGGCGTTGAGGAACAGCGCCACGATGTACAAATGTTCGGGGACTTCATGAATCCCAAGCTGCATTGTAAAGCCTTGCCACCAGACGACTGGGTCCTGATGCGTACAGTTGTCAAACTTCTTGATCGGAACGTTGGCATCTTGTAGTGCTTTGATGTACTAGTGCTACGATCGTTGTCGGGTGGCCGGTGCAGCTGCCTGAGTTCGGTCTACAAGGTGTCGAGCTGCTCGCTGATGGTGGCTGGTGTGGCGAAGGTGCTGATGTCGCCGAGCATTGCGACTAAATGGTCAACTCGTTCTTCCAATTGGCGGGTTGAGGGTGCACTGCTGGACTCGCCAACATCTGGTCTTGGTGACGCTTGCTCCAAGTCCTGTACACGAGAATGAAGTGCCCGTGTATCATCCTCGTGCAGATCCTTGTCGTTTTGCACTGTCCGTCAGAGGTTTGTCAGTCCCTGCTGTTGTTTCGCTTGTTCCTGGTGTTGTTTCTCTAACTCGGACTGCAGGTGGTTACAAGTGTAAACCAACCGGATCACGAGTTTGGAGAGGAACTCCTTGTGCTGCTCTTCCAGTGTCGTAGACCAGAACAGGAACTGACCTCTCTCACATAGTACAAGATAGCACAGCGGAAGGCTAATATACCAATGATCCGAACAATCAATATTGCAATGCAGACCAAACATACATCATCATCATTCCATGGTGTGAAGGGGCCTGGCGCTCACACAGGAAGAATGCGCCAGTCCCCAACCATACACNTTGCAATGCAGACCAAACATACATCATCATCATTCCATGGTGTGAAGGGGCCTGGCGCTCACACAGGAAGAATGCGCCAGTCCCCAACCATACACAAACGAAGAAGAGGGGTTTTAGACGAAGAAGAGGGGAAGATGGGAATGTCGTCAACACCAAGTCTTTGGTACAGGTCCCGAATAATCCCTCGTCCAACGTCTCAATCCCAATGTAGAGTCTGGATCCAAATGTCATCAAGTACCAAAGTCACCAATCTCTCTCTCTCTCGTAGTCTGCAGATACTGAGAAGTTAGGTAGCAAGGGTGAGGGAGAGGTGGTGGACTTAGAAGAGGAAGAAGAAGAACTCTCTCTCTCTCTCTCAGTCTGGTACTAACCTGTGAAGGTGGCGCCTTGTTGCAGGTACATCGAAAACAAAGTTGGAGCTATGGCGCCATAGGTAAGTCTCCCTGGCCTTCGCCAACCATCTCCCTCTCTCCCACGCTACTCTAACTCCTAATAGCGCCCACCGCTGAAGATTACTGCTAACACTACTACTACTACTACAGCGCTCCTCCAAAGTGCTGCTCCCGAATCCTGAAGACTGCCTTCTGCCTCCTGCACGTGAAGTGCCTGGGAAGTCCCTATGAACTATCTGCAGGGCGGGCCAGTCTTATATAGTGCTAGCCCGTCCAAGAGGCTGCTCTTGCCAATGCCAAAACGTGCCAGACTGTTACATGCCCAGTTGGGCGATGTACATAGAAACCGAGGATCCGCAATGTGATAAAAAGGACTGAATGGACAATGCAGTGCAAGTAGAATCTCAACAAGCAATGTGCATTCTAATACATACAAAATGGTGTTGTATAGCACAGGGAAGACTTAGATACAAATCCTGACCTGATCGGGACTGACCTCATTCACATAGTATCAGATAGCGAAGCAGAATGCTAGGATGCTAATGACTAGCCCAATCAATGTTTGAACGCAGACCAAACATACATCGTATCCATCACCAGGTGTGAAGGAGCCTGGCGCTGTACATAGGAAGAAAGCGCCAGGTCCAGACATGCACTGACGAAGAGGAGGGGATCAGACGAAAGGAGGGAGAGAGATGGGAATGTCGTCAACACCAAGTCTTTGTCACAAATCCCAAATAACCCCTCGTTGCAATGTCTGAAGTCCAAAAGTCGAGTCTGGGTCCAATGTCACCAAGCTCTTTCTCTCTTCTCTCGTAGTCTGTAGATGCAGTGAAGTCAGATGATGAGAGGGTGAGAGGGAGATGGTGGACTGAGAAGAGGAAGAAGAAGAACTCTCTCTCTCTCTGTTACGAGCCAGGAACTAACCTGTGATGTTGGCGCTGTGCTGCAAGTACCTCGAAGACGAAGCTGGAGCAACGGCGCTGCAGGTAAGTACCTATGGCCTCCGCCCAATCTCTCTCTCTCTCTAGTGCTATCGTAGCTATGGCGCCCAACGCTGGAGACTACAGCTACCTATTGCGCCCAACGTTGAAGACTAAAGGCTAACGCTACTACTACTCCGGGGAGTGATGCGGCCCAATCCTGAAGACTACTGCCTCCTGCCTACCCGTGAAGTGCATGGGAAGTCCCTATGTACTACCTCGGCCTGCCTCCTGACTGCCTGAAGGGCGAGTCAGGCCGAGGAGGCTGCCCTTGCCAATGCTGAAGTGTGCCAGAGGTTGGCGCTGCAGCAGCTGCTGAGGCTGGCGTGGGGAACAGGCTAAGAATAGCCGGTTCCCGAAACCCTGGTTTGGTGCCTGAGTTTCAAGGCCGGTCGTTCTGATGAACGACCGAAAATGGCCCTTCCTTTCAAGCTAAAAAGGCTATTGCCATTTTTAGTCTGAAACGACACAGGGACTGTAGGCCCCTGTTTTCAGGCTTTCGGGCTGAACAGTCACGGGGCTTGTAGGCCCTAGTTTTCAGGCTTTAAGCCTGAATTTCAGGCTTTCAGCGTGAGGAACGCAGGGCCTGGAAAATGGCCCTCGTGTGCAGGCACAGCATGTAACACCCCACCCTCCTTATGAAGTCAAGCTGGGGCGAGGGCGGAGCCGACGATCTGAAGGTGGAACCTGGACGCGGGCGCTGCGTGGAGCCGAAGAAACCGGCTTGCCTTGCATCTTGCGTTAGTAGCGTGCGAGAACGTCTGGAGCTGTTGCTTGAAGTTCCGCACGGGTCAACCAACGGTCAGCTCGGTGTGTGCAGTATGCAAAATGCACTAAATACTCGGTTGGCCTGTTGCCGTAGCGTCGCTGGGAGATGATGTCGCCGGCCTCTTGAAAACCATCCATGGAGGGTGGGTCTTGCGAACGTCTCCCGGGAAAACCGTCATGTTCCGCTGGCGTGTAAAGAGCCAACTTGGAGCAATGAAAGACTAGGTAGACGGGCAAGTGGGCGGGCACCTGAACCATGAAGGAAGGTTCCTCAGGTGCGTCCCCAGCGGGTGCCACGATCGGCCAAGGTCCCATCCATTTCGGGAGGAGCTTGCGAGAGATGTCTTGTTCAAGGCTGAATTCCGTTGCGGAAACCCAAACGAGGTCGCCGGCACGGAATGGGCAAGGAAGACCCTGGCGATTGGCCTGCTGGCTCATGCGCTGCTGCGTCTTAGCCATCTGGTCGCACGTCTTGACAAGAAGCTCTTACATCCGACACAAGAAAAGAAGATGGTCGTCGATCTCGGCCGTCGGTGGAGTAATAGTGTCCAACGGTGAAGTGATCGGCGAGCCGTGCTCGAACTCGAAAGGCGATATCCCGATAGCTGGGTGGATGGAAGAGTTGTAGGCCAACTCAACATCCGGCAGCCGCTCAACCCGGTCCTTCTGGTCAGGAAGGAATGAGAGTGCAAGGGAGAACATATGCGGTCTGGTGCGCCCTCTCCATTCGGCCATTGGTCTGAGCGTGGCGAGCTGAACTGGGCTTGAGAGATGAGCCCCATCGCTTGATGAGCGCCAACCAAAAATCGGACATGAACCGGGTGTCGCGGTCGCAGACGATCTCCTTGGGGTAACCCTTGCTTCGAATCCAACCGGCGTAGAGAACCTCGGCCAACTCGGGTGCCTTGGTATGATAGCGACATGGCAAAAACATGGCGAACTTGGTGAGTCAGTCGACCACCGTGAGAATCCCATCCACTTCGGTCTTGTGCTTGGGGAACGGACCGGTAATGTCTATGGGAATCGCTTCCCTTCGCCTCAACGGGACCGGTAATGGTCGTAACTCGCCATACGGACGATGGTTGCGGGATTTGCAGCATCGGCAAACCTCGCATGACTCGTAATAGCACGTGACGTCGCCGAGAAGGCCGTGCCACCAAAATCGTTGGCGAAGTCGGCCAATCGTGCGATTGACTCCAAAGTGTCCGGTGGCGGGAGCATCATGGAACTCGCCAAGAAGCCGTGTACGCAAGTGAGGATCACTCGGTACGCAAAGAAGGTCCTTCCCCCGCATGTGGACAAGCAAGTACCCCTCTTGGATCCGATAGTGAGAAGGCACCGGATTAGGAGAGGAGCAATTCGCGTACTTGTCGCGAAACTCGGGGTCGGCTTGGTAGCCACGGATGAAGCTGTTCCGCAGGTCATCGTCGATCTCGAAGGTTGAGTAGACCGCGGTACAATGATCCGGACACCGTGAAAGAGCATCCGCAAAACGGTTCGACTTCCCTGGAATGTGATCGGGAAGGAAGTCGAACTGGTCGATGAAAGCCATCCATCGAGTGATGGTGTTGTTGACGGTGTCTTGGGTCTTGTAAAAAAACAACGGATTGTTGTCCGTTACCCATCGAAATTGGCTTCGACCAAGGAGGAAGTGCCGCCACCGCTTGAGCGCGTGGACGAAGGCGAGGATCTCCTTGCGTGCATCGTCCGGGTGCACGACGGACACTTTCTTGCTGAAATACTCGACCGGGTGCCAGTCCACACCATCATGTTGCTCGAGGACTGCACCAATGCCATAACCTGACGCATCCGTAGTGACGCGCGTAGGCGCGAGCGGTTCATATATCCGCAAGACCTCCGCAAATAATAGCGCGGCTTTGAGAGCGAAGAATGATTCCCGCGCCTCCTCTCCGAAGTCAAACGGCCGATCCTCGCATTGAAGCTTGGTCAAGTGGGCCGCAATCTTCGAGTAGCCTTTGATAAAACGTTGGTAGTAGCAAGGCCAAGGAACGAACGGACATCCGTGACGTTCCGAGGCTCCGGCCACCCTTGGATGGCCTGAATCTTATCCGATAGCGGACTGATGCCTTCTGGTGTGACAAAATGGCCCAAGTATTCCAGCTCTTGCCGGACAAATTCACACTTGTCGCGATTGGCCTTGTACTTGGCGCGGCGGAGCGTCTCCAACACTCGTCGAAGATGCCCAAGATGATCCTCCAAAGTCCGACTATAGATGAGAATATCGTCTAAGTAGACCAGCACGAACCGGTCCAACATTGCACGAAACTCGTTGGTCATTGCCGCTTGAAAGGTCGTCGGGGCGTTGGTGAGGCCAAAAGGCATGACCACCCACTCAAAATGCCCATACCGCGTCTTGAATGCGGATTTGTAGCGATCATTGGACCGGATCGAGATTTGATGATATCCTGATTTCAAATCCAACTTAGAGAAATACTTTGTGCCGCCCAATCGCTCAAGAAGATCATCGATGCGAGGAAGAGGCCCTGCATTCTTGACGGTTTGCACGTTGAGCTTGCAGTAGTCGATACACAATCGTAGATCCTTGTTCTTCTTCCGGACGAAGAGAACCGGTGCTCCATATGGGGAGCTGCTAGGGCGGATCCAGCCCTTGGCCAACAAATCGTCGAGTTGTGCGCGGAGGACCTCAAGCTCCTCCTCGCTCATCCGATAGATGCAACCTTTCGGTGGCACGACACCGGCCTCAAGAATGATCTCGTGAGAGATCGGCCAATCCGGCACCACACCGGTAGGTGACTCGAAGATGTCGGCTAACTCGTCCAGCAACCGCACCACCCGGGGGTCCAAAGACAAGTCCGTGGGTGAAGAGTCGGCTACCGCCACGGTCCGCAGGAAACATAGGCCGATCTCCTCGGCCTCCTCGTAAGCGCAAGTCGCCCTGAATGATTTGGCCGTCACCACTTGGCACCGAATCGAAGGGTGCAGTAGAGGAATAGTACACGCCACTTCGACGCCGAAGGCGTCGCGAATGCTAAGAGTCCGCCGATGGAAGTTGACCGTGTGATCCGCACTTGCAAGCCAAGGCATTCCCAGAATGATGTCGAAGTCCGTGTTGAGAATATCGAATGTCACCGGTTCGCATGCATGAGGTGCGAAGTAAACCGGTACGGCCTCGACGTAACGGTCGAGAAGTTGCTGCGTTTTCCCACCCGCCAACTTGATCGCCGTCGGGTTTGCCTTCCTCCGAACTTGTGCGCCAAGGCCAACCCTTTGCATAAAGGATTGGCTCATGAAATTGCGAGACGCGCCGCTATCCAACAAAGCGCTGCAGGACGTTTGCCCAACTTGAATGCGGACATACATGACCGGTGCGTTGTTGTCATCGTACCGCTGCGTGCGAAACTCGCGGGCCACCTTGGTAGTATACACAAGGATGTCCCCCACCGTGACTTCGTCATCCGTCGGCGAAGTTGGTGGTGCATAGAAGGATAAGTAAGTGTGGAGATGAGCGCATAGTGTTGCGCATTGCGGTCCCGGCAAGCGGCCTGTGGTCGAGAGAGGAAGCCATGCAAAGTCCTCGACCGTGAGCGGGTCCAATACCTCTATGTTGAATTCGCGCGTCGATTCCCGTGAAGAACCACTTGAAGACGATATGTCGCTGCTGCCGGACGGAAAAGAAACCGCACACACTTCTTGTCCTTGAGCTTAAGTACCCAGCGTAGGAACGAGCCGGGCAGCATAGTCCTCAAAAGAATAAGTAAGAGGAGGACTATCGACTTCCGCGTGCGCCTCAAAATGAAGGTCGGTTACTCGCGAAGAAACCGGTTCCGGAGCCGTCGAGAGTGTTGTCGAGTCACTCTCGGTGGTGCTAAGTTTCCCTGTTTGCCCTTGCCTTTCAATGGGCAGGCTAGTGTCTGATGAAGATTAGTGTTGCACCATAGGCAATAGTGGAATTTCGTGCGCGCCGTAAATGCTTGCTCGGAGATGCCATATTGGGACCATGGGGCTGGAGCTGCTGCGCCGGGCCCGGGGCTAGATCCTGTGTGAGTCTTCGTCTTGACGCGTCCTCGGCCTCTGCCGGGGCGGCCACCTTCCTAGGCGGCTGCGAGTCTGTCCCCTTCACTGGCAGAAACAACCCCGCTGGTTTGGTCAAACGGTGTTGCCGCTGCGACCACAACCACTCTTG
Source organism: Chara braunii (assembly GCA_003427395.1). NCBI lineage: Eukaryota > Viridiplantae > Streptophyta > Charophyceae > Charales > Characeae > Chara > Chara braunii. The sequence continues at coordinate 1,648,204 of BFEA01000336.1, forward strand.
GCCGATGCTGGTCCCTGCTCGAGCCTGCCGTAGACGAACGCAGGTTCTTAGCCTCCTTGTTCGTAATGATGATCTGCGCAGCCTTGTCAAAAAGTTCCGCCGTCGTCGTCAAGGTGTCCTCGACGTGAGTCAGGGCATTACTTAATGTCGGACATGACCTTGAGATGAAAAAGTGGCGGATGGCTTTGAAGCCCATCTGGATATCTGGGACTGGCGTCAAGCGTTGGTATTCGGCAATCCAGTCGGTACTCGGCAGCGTGCCTTGCTCGAAGATCATGAGCTTGTCCATAGCCTTGATCTCGGGCGGCTCGACTTCGAACCGCTTGTGCCACGCTGCCTTCAGATCATCCCAACTGATCTTGGTGTGCAAGTCGTTAGCTAGCACTCCGTACTTGGACAAGAGATTGTCCAACCAAGCTTGGGACGCGCCCCCTGAGCGAGAGTACAAGTATGCGTGGTGCTTGTGTTCTTTGACGTTGTGTAGCTGCTGCGTGAGCTCGAACTTGCGGAACCATGGAATCAGATCTGTCTTTGTCGAGTGGCAGAAGATCTCCTGGCCGTCAAACTTTGGAGTTGTCTCGCGCGGTTCCGAACTCGAGGTGTTGGCGGTAGTACAGATCCGTTGTTGCAACTGTTGCGTTGCGGTCTGCTGTAACTGCACGCCGTCCTTGAGGGAGCTGACGTCCATCTCCAATGCTTCGAGGCGATCAAAGGTATTGGAAGAGCTTGCATCGGGGGCGGCGACAGGTCGCTGCTCCAGCTGCTGAAGGCGGCCTTGGACTTGAGCTAGCGAGTCGTCAAGGCTGTGGATATCCTCCTGCTGTATAATGCAGATTGCCAGGAGGTCTGTGAGATGCGAGAGGAGGAGAGCGATCTTGTTTTCGCAATCCTCCAACTTGCCATTCTCGGCCTCGGTTCGCCATGCCGCTGCCATTGTGAGCAAAGTCTGCTCTCCGCTAAATATCTTCTCACGACGTTGGTTTCTTTCTTCATCGGCAGCCCTTGCTGCTGCCTTGTCATGCTGACGCTGTTGTTCAAGCGCCAACAGACGTGCCTGCTAGGCGTCCTCTGCCGCCTTCTTCGCTGCTGCTGCTGCGTCATCGGGCCGTTTCTTTGTTTCGGTACTCCAAGCCAGCATCTGGGCCTGATAGGCCTCGTCTGCTTCTCCGGACCTCTGGTCCATGACGGTTGTATGTGACCGCACCAGCATAGACCAGGCCGGGGGCCTGCTGACGTGGTATTTCCTGCTGTGTCGGCTGACGTGTCCTGCTGACGTGTCCTGCTGACGTGGTCTGCTGACGTGGCCTGCTGACGTGGTCTGCTGGCGTGTCCTGCTGACGTAGTCTGCTGAGATGGCCTGCTGACGTTGCAACTTACCAATGTCGTCGCAGGGGATCAGTAGGTCTCCCGGCCTCCCTTGAAGTTTGAAATGATCAATGAAAAAAATTTCGACTTCAGACTGCAAATGATTTATAGAACTGACTAACAGAATCCTAGAACTGCGGAAAAAAAAAATTCCGAAAAGAAATGACAAGTATTCGGATTTTCTCAGATGAGAATATTCGCAGTTTGGAAGATAATACTGCAGGAGGGATTTCCCGTACCGTTTTCAAAAAAACGAATTTCGAAAAAGAAAATATTCTGAATTTCTAAGTAACGGGACATACAACAGGAAATCGAAATTTTTGAAACAAAGGATATTCCGGATTTTTAACAACGAAATTTCGAATTTTCAGAAGAAAAAATGGAAATTTCAGATATTGCGCTATTGCAATTTTTCACAACAGAATAGCGAGAAAGCAAAATCCAAGAAAAGAAAAAAAATTCGATTTTCGGCAGTAAGGTCAAAATCGTGATTTTGGGGTCTAACTAGTGTGCTCTAATCAATCAATAAAGACTAATCAGCTACCTAGTCCCCGTACACGTATCAGATCAGGTGGTCCTGATTCACGTGCGGCGTTCCTATACCAACTGTTACATGCCCAGTTGGGCGATGTACATAGAAACCGAGGATCCGCAATGTGATAAAAAGGACTGAATGGACAATGCAGTGCGAGTAGAATCTCAACAAGCAATGTGAATTCTAATACATACAAAATGGTGCTGTATAGCGCAGGGAAGACTTAGATACAAATCCTGACCTGATCGGGACTGACCTCATTCACATAGTATCAGATAGCGAAGCAGAATGCTAGGATGCTAATGACTAGCCCAATCAATGTTTGAACGCAGACCAAACATACATCGTATCCATCACCAGGTGTGAAGGAGCCTGGCGCTGTACATAGGAAGAAAGCGCCAGGTCCAGACATGCACTGACGAAGAGGAGGGGATCAGACGAAAGGAGGGAGAGAGATGGGAATGTCGTCAACACCAAGTCTTTGTCACAAATCCCAAATAACCCCTCGTTGCAATGTCTGAAGTCCAAAAGTCGAGTCTGGGTCCAATGTCACCAAGCTCTTTCTCTCTTCTCTCGTAGTCTGTAGATGCAGTGAAGTCAGATGATGAGAGGGTGAGAGGGAGATGGTGGACTGAGAAGAGGAAGAAGAAGAACTCTCTCTCTCTCTGTTACGAGCCAGGAACTAACCTGTGATGTTGGCGCTGTGCTGCAAGTACCTCGAAGACGAAGCTGGAGCAACGGCGCTGCAGGTAAGTACCTATGGCCTCCGCCCAATCTCTCTCTCTCTCTAGTGCTATCGTAGCTATGGCGCCCAACGCTGGAGACTACAGCTACCTATTGCGCCCAACGTTGAAGACTAAAGGCTAACGCTACTACTACTCCGGGGAGTGATGCGGCCCAATCCTGAAGACTACTGCCTCCTGCCTACCCGTGAAGTGCATGGGAAGTCCCTATGTACTACCTCGGCCTGCCTCCTGACTGCCTGAAGGGCAAGCCAGGCCGAGGAGGCTGCCCTTGCCAATGCTGAAGTGTGCCAGGGGCTGGCGCTGCAGCAGCTGCTGAGGCTGGCGTGGGGAACAGGCTAAGAATAGCCTGTTCCCGAAACCCTGGTTCAATGCCTGAGTTTCAGGGCCGGTCGTTCTGATGAACGACCCAAAATGGCCCTTCGTTTCAGGCTAAAAAGGCTATTGCCATTTTTAGTCTGAAACGACACAGGGACTGTAGGCCCCTGTTTTCAGGCTTTCGGGCTGAACAGTCACGGGGCCTGTAGGCCCTGGTTTTCAGGCTTTAAGCCTGAATTTCAGGCTTTCAGCCTGAGGGACGCAGGGCCTGGAAAATGGCCCTCGTGTGCAGGCGCAGCATGTAACACAGACCCTGGCGTTGAACTTCAAACAAACGTTGTCTTGAAAACAGGCCCAAAATGGCCTGTGCTAAAACCCTGGCCTGGTGCCTAAGTTTCAGGGCAGGTCGATCTTATGAGGGCCTGAAAATGACCCTCCGTTTCAGGCTGAAAAGACTCAGGGCCTGGAGGGCCCCTTTTAGGCTGAAACGACACAGGGCCTGGAAGGCCCTGATTTTCCGTCTGGTCGGGCCTTGCAGGCCCGTGTGGCTGCGCACTATGCCACAGAGAGAGAGAGAGAGAGAGAGAGAGAGAGAGAGAGAGAGAGAGAGAGAGAGA
>BFEA01000336.1:1652516-1664120 GCA_003427395.1 Chara braunii
ACACATACACACACACAGACGAGATTGTGTGGTGGAGAATCAGATCCCAAGATTGCAAGAATTCGACATTACAAGCTGTGCAGTAAGATATTAAACTGAAGAGAACAGATATACAGTTGATCTTAGCCAAAAGGCTGAGGAAGCTGTATAGGGCGGCACACAGCAACCCTGCAATCAGAGATGCACGGATCAAACCCCGGTGCCTACATTCCACTATCAAGTCCATCCATTGTTCTCAAACAATTTCCAGTTCAAGGGGCCTAAAGTGATAGCTGCCAGAACTGAGCTCATTCTCATACAAAACGTTTTTAAACTTATCTCCAGTTGTAATTGCGGCCAGATGCATTGAGGCATTGCTGTGAATACGGTCAGATACATCCAGGAAAGCCCTCCTCTGAGCATTGGCCCGAGAGGCCCCTTAAGACTGAATTCATAGCATCGGCTACACAAGCTTGCATTCATGCATTTCTTTTTTTTCTGCCCTTTTTGTTTTTTTTGTTTTTTTTTTGGGGACCACTTCTCGGTTTGTGTATGTCCCTGCCTGCCCCATGGTCATCCTAATCTTCTTAACAGTTTTTTTTACTCTTTAACAATTTATTGAATTTTTAACTAGGCTGCAATGAACCCAGATCGTGAAGACAGTCGTCAACAATGCAAGCCCAGATGAATCTCAACCAGCTGATGATTACCAATAGTCAAAATTGTGTCCAGACAGAATGAGATGAGATAATCATACACAGACGAAGGAGAGAGGAGGGAGATTAGACAAAGAAGAGGGAATCAATACAAGGCCCACTCCTGCTTTGGGCCCCCTCCTCAATCACCACCTCCATAATCAATAGTCTGAACGAGTATCTGAAGTAACCTCAATGTGCCACGTGGCATCTCTAATCAGTCCCTCATCAATGCTGGAGCAATGTCGACATGAAGACAACCAGGTACATATCCACGATCTCTCCATAGTCCCGATCTCCTCCCGAATGACGATAATCAGAACAGCAAAATAAGTCACGCAGCATCGCTTCGTCAGCGAACAGAAGAACACATGGCAGCAGCCACGTCAGCCAATGATACACGTGGCAGGAGCCACATCAGCGACAGCTCAAGGCAGCTGCCACGTCAGCATGCCAAAAAGACAGGTGCAAGCCAGCCACCATGCCGGACCAGCAGCGCCTCGCCGAATCACAATGCCAGCGTCGCAGCGTCGAGCCAGCGTTGAAGTCAACGTGTGAAGTCAGCATCAATGCAAGATAGAATGAATGTCAAAGCCAGGGAGGTCAACGCTTATGTTGACTCGGGGTCTGGACCCCGGATGCTGCAACCTGTAGCCGTCCAGATTGGCCTGAAACTGAATTCCCTTCGGCCTGGATGCTTGTCTAGGTACCTGCGCACAACAAGTGAGTGTATCCAACCAAGGGCCTGGACGCGGTACCTTTGACTCTACAGTTGACTTTGACCCTTGACTTTCCTGGGTGCAGCATTTGGTCACACAGCCAAACGCGACAGACTCAGGCCTGGGCGTGTCCTGGTCACAGCCCAGTGCAGGCCAACTTTGGTCTGCGTTGCCTGGGGCTGAGTTTTGGGCCCCATACTACTTCTGAACAGGGTTACTGCATTCCTGCCGGCCCATTTTTGAGTTCCACCGCAGAAATTTTTAAGACTTTAACCCTCGTTCATAAGCAGCAACAATATCAGGAGCAGTTTCAAGTAGTTCTCTTGTGCTAAACCATCTGTCCTCAGATGGAGCCTGAGACTTAAAACGTACCTTGAACTGCTTCTGAGGTCGTCCACGTGCTCCCGTAGAGAAGTATCCATGCTCTATGATTTTATCTACTTCATATCTGCCTTCCATAGATGGCGGAATCATTGAGGGTCTGTTAGGAAATTATTTCCCTTCTACATAGGGAAACCATTTGGACGCGTGAAAGACAGGATATGTTTTGAGATGAGGGGGGATATCAATGCGATAAGACGGTCCCTCTGCATCTCCAATTACTTTGAGAACTTCCCAGGGTCCAAAGTAGACAGGCAACAGTTTTTGAGATACATCTTTTTCTAATGAAAACTCTTTGGATTTAACCGAGACCAGATCACCCTCTTTGAATGTGGATGGTCGTCTATGCTTATTAGCTTGTTCAATCATTTGGTCTTGAACTTTCTTTAAGTTTTCTTTTACTTTTTTTACGTCTTCTTGAAATAAAAATGCATATTCTCGTGTCCCTGGAGGTAGCCTAAGGAATTGGTCCCGTGTTAACACATCAATGAGACGCCTAGGTTTCCATCCCTTGTGCAGTGCGTTAGGCGTTCGTCCTGTAGCGGTGTGGACACTGCTATTATATGCACTGGCTATCTTGGGTAAGTTCTCATCCCTATCAATTTGATTAGGTCTTACATACATGCACAAGAGTTGTTGGCACAATCGGTTTATTTGTTCACTTTGCCCATTCGTTTCAGGGTGTCGCCCTAACGACATGGTCAAACGTGTGTCGTATGCCTCTATCGGCTTTTGCCATGGCATACTTGTGAACATGACATCTCGATTAGATACAATGGATAAAGGAAAACCATACTCAGTTACCCATTTCATCTGAAATTTCTGGATCACAAGTTCAGTCCTTGCTTCAGCAGGTAAGGGAATAAACATACCATATTTAGAGAAACGGTCCACAATCATCATCACTTGACTATTACCTTTGAGACTTTTAACCAGACTCATAAAGTCAATTGAGATGGACTCACCTAGTTCGCTTGGTATAGGTAATGGCCTGAGAAGTCCAAGAGGATTCTCATGCGTCGGCTTGTTTCTCTGACACACTAGACTGGTACGTACATAAGTTAGTACACCTTCTTTTAATCCCTTCCACTCGAAGCGTTCTCTAACCTCTGCGTAAGTTTTCTTGAATCCAAAGTGTCCTTCAAAGTCGTGACATTCCCCAATCAGCAGACTCTTAATTCTTTCTTGGAGAGGAATACACAATCTTTGTTCTGTTTGGTCTATCAAGAAAAGCAAACCATCGGCTATTCTATAGTTGGGTAATTGCGAAGGATCTCGTGCAAGGACATCCATAATTGGCTTCCAAATTGGATCAGTAGAGTATCCTTGACGAATCTGGTCTTTTAAGTCATTCCCAACATCCAAGTATGAGACAATTGTACCAAAGAAGTCACTGCGTCGGGATAAAGCATCTGCAACCACATTAGACTTACCTTTGATAGTTTTAAGCTCAAAGTCAAAGGTGTCAATGAAGGCAGATCATCTTACCAACTTGTCAGAGATTATAGACTGTGTCTTTATCCACTGTAGTGTCGAGTGGTCTGAATACATAGTAAAGTGCCTCCCTAGCAGGGTGTGTCTCCACGTATCCAACGCACAGACTAAGGCATAAAGTTCTCGTTCATAGGTTGAGTTGGCAACTTTCTCTGACCACAATCGTTTAGACATGAACTCTATGGGCCTATAGCCCTTGCCATCATCCTGTTGGAGAACAACGTCAATCCCATACTGGCTTGCATCAATGGTAACAATGAAAGGCAAGGATGGGTCAACAATCTGAACGACAGGGTAGTGAGTTAGTGCATACTTCAATTTCCGAAAGGAAGACTCACAGTCCTTATCCCACAACCAAATAGTTCCTTTCCTTAACAATCTTCGCATTGGTGCAGCAATCAGGGAGAAGTTCCAGACAAACTTCCTGTAGTAACTGGCTAAACCAAGAACAGATCGCAATTCAGTTATAGACTTAGGTTATGGCCAAGCTCTAATTGCTGAAATTTTTTTCTCTTCCAGCCTTAGACCTTCTTCGTTCACTATGTGTCCTAAGTATAACACTTCGGACTTAGCAAACTCAGACTTCTTGGAATTGATCTTGAAGTTGCCCTCTCGCAACTTCCCTAGCACCAGACGAAGGTGCTTCTCATGATCTTCTAGCGTCTTACTGTACACTAGAATATGATCGAGATAGACAATTGCGAACTTGTCTAACCATTGACGAAATAATTCATTCATAGACCTTTGGAAGGTCGCTGGGGCATTAGTCAGTCTGAAGGGCATTACCACAAACTCGTAATGGCCATACCTCGTTCGGAATACGGTCTTATGTTGATCCGTGGGTTCCACCTCGATCTGATGGTACCCAGACTTTAGATCAATCTTACTAAAATACTTACGGCCCTGCAACTGGTCTAGCAAGTCGTCAATTCGAGGTAGAGGTTCAACATTCTTAACAGTGACAGCATTCAACCCTCTGTAGTCAATACAGAGACGCAACTCACCTTCCTTTTTGGGCACAAACAAGACAGGGGCACCATAGGGAGAGGAGTTAGGGCGAATCCATCCTTTTTTTGTTAAGTCTTGCAGTTGTTTTCGCAATTCTTCAAGTTCCCTAGGAGACATTCGATATATAGGGCCCTTGCGAATCTTACTGCCAGGAATAATTTCAATTGTGTGCTTGATAGCACGTTCAGTTATTCCTGTTGGTTCAGTGAATAAATCTTTATACTTACTTAGGAGTTTTTCGGTCGAAGGAGGATAGGAAGTAGAAGACTCGCCTCCTCTTTTTACTAAAACCATCATTACTTCCTGTTCCAACCTTTTCTTTGAAACCATCGATCGGAATGTTGGGTAACTCATACAACAAAAAGATAGACTAGAGTCAGAGTCAGACTTATGATACAGTTTGATCGGTTTCAAGCCAGATCGTGCATCACACAATTGCACAATCTTCTCTTTGAAATTGATATCTAGGTTGGCTTCCTCGTGCTAGTCCATTCCCATAATCAAATCAAAATGCAACTTCTTCTACACAAGAAAGGAAACCTCGTGAACAATCTTCTTTCCTTCCTTGGTACGAAATCGACACTTCACATGATCAACATAATGCGAGACAGTGATCGTGCTTTTGTCAGCTAGAATAGATGTGATTGATTCCGAGATGCAACTTGCGGATTGCTTTCTCGGATATGTAGGATCGCGTGGATCCTGAGTCCAACAGAGCTCCTACGCGGGTATGTGCAATCTCTACGTCCGCGAGTAGTAGGTCACCCTTGACTTTGATTTCTTAGCCCACGAGCTTCGTAATGCCAGCAATTCGTTACTAAGCTCGTTAAGAGAATCGTCCAGAGAGACAGTGCATAAGACAGGTTCAGGGTGTTCTGGACGACGGGTCAAAGAAGAACCATCCTCTGTCGTGCGAGTCAAAGGGTTGAAAGGGATCATAGGCGCCTTACCTTCTTGTTCCAAACCCTTAAACTCAGTAGGAGCAGATGCTACTCCCACTGGCTTCTCGTTTTTGGGTTCTGAATAAGTGGGCACCAAGCAATCACGTGCCCTGTGATACCACACTTTAGACATTGGGCATTGTCCATTCTTTCCTGCCATAATTCTTGTGAAATTCCCATCTTTTCCCAGGGTTTCCCGGCCGCAATTCCGGGTTGTTCGGGAAATGAGAGTGGCTCCTTCTTCTTTCCTGGCGGTCGTGGTCCTCCCTTGTTAACCACGGCAGCAGTGACTTCCCCCTTCCCCGGAATCACTGCTGCTCGCCACACCCTCGGCCTCCAATGGCCACTTCTCCACAGTATCGTCATAAAAAACTACCGAGGGTGTGGTCCTGACGCTTATGGCGCCAGAGTACCCGCTTGCCTACACCTGCGCCTCCTCCACCGCCATACTTTACTACCGAGGCATAATCATTTTTTACTTGTGAAGTCATTTGCTCTCGCTGGAGAGCCAAATTGCAAAACTGCCTATAATTATACTTTCCGGATTTCTTTTCCGCCACGAGTTGTCCATGAATGGGCTCTGGCAGAGCGCGAGAATAGATATACAAGACTTGGTTGTCTTGCAGGTTCAGTCCTGGAACCTGCAGCAACCGATCAACTTCTCGAGACAATGCTTCCACTGAGGTCCAATGTCTTTGCCCAATGGTGGTGAGCTGGTCAAAGGCCTTATCGACCGTTGTCTTATCCAAAAAGTGTTCCTTGATCTTGCCAAGGAACTGCTTCAGGTTCAACGTCGCAGCACACTCACCAATGTCATCGAAACTTGCAGCATTGGCTTCGGCCAATACCCATTCCTTTGCTTCCCCCCTAGACAAGAAGTGGAGAAAGCAACTTGGGACTCGGGTTCGACAGGGGCCGTACCATAATATGTTTGTATTTCCGCTATCCAGAGCAACAAATTCTCATCCTTTTTGTTGCAAAATGTAAAAGGCAATTTCATCTTCACTTTTTCTTTTCTTTTCGGCTTCTCCGGTTCTGTACTTACCTTACCTTGCGGAGAAGCTTAAGACTTTGGAGGCGGAGAGGAAGAAGGTGTGGAAGGAGGAGTGTTTGGTGGAGAAGACGGTGAACTTGATCCCCCTCCATTAGACGACTTCCCCCCTCCAATAGACAATTTCTGATCCTGAGGATCAGCAGACTCATTGCATCACTCATTAACTTCTTGAGTTTTTTCTTCTCTTCTTTAACTTCTTCTTCTCCTTCTACTGGATGCTTCCCTTTCACAATATTTGTGATGTTTCGCAATCCTACAACAATCTCGTCTAACTGACTTTGTTGTCTGTCTATCTTTTCTTCCAAGAAGGTAAGTCATGATGTGATACAACGTATGTGTCATGTCAGTCTGTTCCTTTCCTTCTGTTCCTATCACCTGTCCGATTTCTTTCACTTTTTGTTCCCGCCTCAACTCCTGTTCATGTTTCCGGGTTAGTCCTTTCTTCTTTTCTTCTGCAGCCAGCGCCTCTCTTAATTGCTGGATGTTCACGTCAATCGTAGCCTCGGTCACTTCTGGTCTGATTTCCCCTTTTCTAGACAACTCCATGACTTCTTGCAGCTGCATGAAAGGAAATTGGTCCAGCGCCTTCCGGCACTTGGCCATCATTTTAGACACTTCGGCTCCAGCAGCCACAATTTCCGCGACCGTAATTGCTTGCTTTAGATGGTTCTCTACCGTCTTCAAATCAAACAGATTACGAACGTGTCGTTTGGATTCCGGTCCGGACAAACGTAAATCATTCATTAGCTGGTCCCATAGAGCCAGTCACTCTTGTTTCTTTGTGCCTGTCTCCTAGTCTTGGGTTCGGAAGATCCTTCACCCGCTAAGAATGTCATCGAAAAAAGAAGCAAGAGTAATTTCCACACAGTAAACATCTTGGAAATCAGGTTTGAGAAAATACTTGCAATAATGGAACAAAACAATAAAAAGAAATAACAAAAAAGAACGGATCTCTACTTATACTAATTGTTGTTCTTTCGCCTGTGTGATGATGTCCTACGAGTGTACAGGTACCATGTCAGGCCCGTGTGATCAGACACAACACAACACAACAACGACAAGGTAAGTATGCCAACAACAACAGCAAACAGTTTGTCAGCAACCTTCTTCCACCCGCTGTGTCTTCCTAATGTCAATGCGATGATGCACTCTCCTTGACAGTTGGCACTACAGCTGTACAGTCAACTGTACCGCCGTCGTCTTCAGAATGCTTTTCTTACTTGGCAATAATCCTGCCTGCCACGTGTTATCCCTGGAGTGCCAACATAGCATGTACTGCCACGTCAACACTTTGTGTCCAGTCAACCAATAGCGGGATGCCACGTCAGCAAATGTGTACTATGATCCTTGCCACTTGTCACTTCCACACGTCATGTCGCGATACCGTCGCCGTTCCAGCTAGTCAGACAATGCCACGTCAGCCAAGGAGACCGATGCCACGTCAGCAGGTAGTCACCACCTCACGAAGACAGGTGTGATGACTTGCTTCCTGCCACGTCAGCAATCAATCCTGTGTTTCCCCAAGGCCACGTCAGCATCTTCAGTAGACCCTGTTGCGCGTTAGCAGCATAAAAAGTGCCACTTCAGCAATCAATCAACAAGGTCTTCAGACGCGGCACAACATATGCCACATCAGCTAGGGATCGCGATGCCACGTCACTACCGCGATCCAGGCTGGCGTGCGGTATCTCTTGGTCGCGGTCCCTATTGCCACGTCAGCAGCCACATCAGCAGCCACGTCAGCAGCCTTGTTGGGATCTTCTTCTCGCGAGTGAAGTCTGTGCCACGTCAGCACCCCCGGCGTATCTCTTGCCACGTCATCACCTATTCAACACACGTGTGCACCACACTTACCTGCGCGCCACCTGGCGCATGCACACGTGTACAATCGTCGTCGTCAGGAGAACTGCTCTGATACCAAATTGCAATGAACCCAGATCGTGAGAACAGTCGTCAACAATGCAAGCCCAGATGAATGCCAACCAGCTGATGATCACCAATAGTCAAAATCGTGTCCAGACAGAATGAGATGAGATAATCATACACAGACGAACGAGAGAGGAGGGAGATTAGACAAAGGAGAGGGAATCAATACAAGGCCCACTCCTGCTTCGGGCTCCCTCCTCAATCACCACCTCAATAATCAATAGTCTAAACAAGTATCTGAAGTAACCTCAATCTGCCACGTGGCACGTCTAATCAGTCCCTCATCAATGCTGGAGCAATGTCGACATGAAGACAACCAGGTACGTATCCACGATCTCTCCACAGTCCCGATCTCCTCCCAAACGACGATAATCAGAACAGCAATACAAGTCACGTAGCTTCACTTCGTCAGCGAACAGAAGAACACGTGGCAGCAGCCACATCAGCCAATGATACACGTGGCAGCAGCCACATCAGCGACAGCGCAGGCCAGCTGCCACGTCAGCATGCCAAAAAGACAGGTGCAAGCCAGCCACCATGCCGGACCAGCAGCGCCTCGCCGAATCACAATGCCAGCGTTGCAGTGTCGAGCCTGCGTCGCAGCGCCGAGCCAGCGTTGAAGTCAACGTGTGAAGTCAGCATCAACGCAAGACAGAATGAATGTCAAAGCCAGGGAGGTCAACGCTTAAGTAGCGTTGACTCGGGGTCTGGACCCCGGATGCTGCAACCTGTAGCCATCCAGATCTTGATGCAAACGAAGGCTCAGATTGGCCTGAAACTGAATTCCCTTCGGCCTCGATGCTTGTCTGGGTACCTGCGCACAACAAGTGAGTGTATCCAACCAAGGGCCTGGGCACGGTACCTTTGACTCTACAGTTGACTTTGACCCTTGACTTTCATGGGTGCACCGTTTGGTCACACAGCCAAACGCGACAGACCCTGGCTTGGGCGTGTCCTGGTCACACAGCCTAGTTGAGACAAACTTTGGTTTGCGTTGCCTGGGGCTGAGTTATGGGCCCCAGACTACTTCTGAATAGGGTTACTGCAAGGCTACCAGACTGGCCCGGTGTCGGGCGGCTGCCTACCAGCCGATGGGTCTTTTTTCTTAAAAAAAGGAAATATTTTTCTTTCTTTGCTGCTTTTGCGTGGTTTTGACGATTGCATGCATGCGGGGATGATGTTTTGTTGACCCCGGGCTTCCGGGCCTCCATAACTAACCTTTCAAATGGCTGGAGTGATGGTCCCAACCGGGATCGCAAGTGGGCTAGCGCGGGTCCTACCGTCGCACACGCCCGTGCTCCCCCAGTTTCAGTTTCGTGTAGACCCTGCGGTAGCACGACAGTCTCCTGAAGTCACGGTCCTGTCCGCCGCTTGGCTCCCTACTCCCGGCTGTCGCCGTCCGCGTGCCCTTCTCCAAAAGTCGGATTTTCGGTTCTTCGTAGCCAACCCCGAGTCTTCACAGGTGCGTCCTCGTTCCGAGTTTTCCATGGCCCGTTCGAAAGTCTGACAGCAATCTTAGAGCCCTTGTTCCTAGTATCGAGATTGTCCGAAGGACGACATCTGGGCATAGCTGCAGGGGTCCGACGACGATTGAGGATGCCGAACCTTGTGGAGACCATTCACGGTGTGCGGTGATCAGTCGGCGGCGACAGCCAGCTCGAGGTGACTAAATTGGCAGGCAAGGGAAGCGACCAGTAGGATCCAGCTGGCCTGCGGCCATCTCAAGATGAAGACTGACCAAGCGGCCGGCTTGAGGGACGAAGATAGAGCCAGGATGGGTAGCCTGGGCGGGGTAAGCATCGACAAGGGAAAGGGGCCGCCTCAGGAATTGCCTCGAAGATCTCTTGACTGGCTGCTAATCAGACGGAAGTCGGCCCGGTCTGTGCTGGGTGGAAGCGAGAATCAGGAAAATTGGGATTACACATGAACAGAGTTTTTTTTTTCGACAGGCCGCTATCAGGGCAGGGAAGATGGATCGACTGTGGGAAGATGAATGCAGTCTTCAGTGATCCTAGGAGAGTCTCAGAGAAGTAAGATGATTGGGAGAAAAGAACCCGAGCGGATCATGACGACATCTTGGAAAATGGACTTCGAGCCAAGAAGACGAGTCGACAGTTGAGGGAGGAGGGATGTTGTAAACAGAGGGGGGGGAGGATAGAGAGGCGAGGGGGCGAATTTTCTCGCTGATCCAAAGAAAGAACTCGAAAGAGTAATGAGCTTGGAGGGAGAACGGCCTCGGGCGGGTCGAGGGGAGACGGAAGGACGAGCGGACCGACGAGCATCGAAAACACGAGAAGGGGGGCGGGGCCGCTGCGAAGGGGGGATGCTCAGGATCGGTGTATCAAGGGAGGAGGGGGGTACGCGAGGCTGCGGATCTTCTTGATAACCGCTCGGTTCCGAGGGTGCGCGCGCCCTGAGTTCTTRAGGATCCACCGRAGAAGACAGAGCGGGAAGCCACGGGAGTAACCAAGAAGGATGTAACCAGCARAGTCAGCCAAGAAAGAAAAACGCGAGAGGGCGGGAGGAGGAAAGTCATTCTCAAGCGGCGCAAGAACAATCYGGTGGAGTGAAGCAAGAAGGTATCTCATTGGAGGAAGAAAGSGAAGGCGGGATAGAGGAAAGAAAGAAAAATTGGGGCGGGAGAATGACGAGAGAAATTTAGCCAAAATTTTGAGATTGGCGCCGACGGAAAATGGTGAAAGGAGGGGCGAGCGCAAAAGAATGGAGCAGGGAGGAGTCGGGAAAAGGTATAAAAAAAGAGGGAAGAGGGAAAAAGGGAGGCGCACRGAGAGATCTTTTCTCACTAACGCACGAGGCGATCGGTCGTGAAGATTCACGCTTGAAGACATGCCCGGGCGGTAGAGTCGGATTGGGGGGGGGGCGCACGGGAGAAGGAGCACGTACTGAGTGCACGCACGGACCAGCGTTCCATGTACGCCGCTAGCTGCTGAGAACTGCACTCGACGTAGAGAGAGACCTAGCGAGGGAAGGAGACAGATAGAGAGCTAGAGGAAGAAGGAGAGAGGGAGGAGGAGGAGAGGCGATAACCTAAGGGAGAACGGCCATCACTAGAGAGAGAGAGGGAGAGTGAGGGCAGGGGCAGGGGGGTAGCGAGGGAAGAGGGAGGCGCACGTCGGAAGACCACGCGCGCAAGGGTGCTCTGAGCATCGGCGATCGTCAGCGCCCAACGGTTCGGGCTGCGCTCAACCGAGAGAGGGAGAGAGACGGAAGGAGAGCAGCTCCACGCGGGCGTTCGAGAAGGGAGGGGCGCGCGCGGAGGCAGGTATGCGCTGGAGGCTGGTTACCTTGCGGCCGTAGTAAGTCTGTACTCGGAGTCGTAGCGCCCGACCGCAGGTACGGACGAGAGAGAGAAAGAGAGAGAGAGAAAGAGAGAGAGAGAAAGAGAG